>JAPZEB010000026.1:7736148-7746874 GCA_029783705.1 Chaetodon striatus | reverse complement strand
AATTGAGGCACCCAGTAGCTCACCTGGTGGAGCAGGTGTCACAGGTACAGAAGCCATGTCCCTACACCGCAGCCAAAGGTTCCTCTGCCACATGTCATTCCCCCTCTCGCTCCCTCCTTCACACCAAAGCTGTCCTATCCAATAAAGGTAAAAAGCCTAAAAATGAATGTTTAAAAAGTATTCCACAGCATAAAAATACTGTATTACAAAATTATCTACCTTTAAAACTTTACCAAAGTAAAAGTACATAAGTATTATGAGGAAAATAGAAATAATTCATTCGTTTTAAACTAATTGAGCATTATGTCTCACTTCAGAGTTGTATATTATTACATATTAGACTATTGGATTATTTTACCAGAATTTAATGTCATGGCTGGTTGGGTACAGCTCATTTAACTACTTATACTGGTGTTTGGGGATTTCATCTATCCACCTTATTCCTGAAGGCACTACTGTAGAAATGATTATGTGCACAACTTCCTGTGAGATAGCAGAAATAGCAGTAAGCTAGGTAGTCCCATAGACTGTCTGTGGTCAGTCCCAGTGACTACTCTTGGTGGCTAACTGCCAACACTGGTTCTTTTCTAAAGTAATTTGCCTTAAATTTAGGAAATACTGATTTATTTTTTAACAAATATTTAATGAATGGTAACTTAGCATTTTCTAAAATGTCTTTGCGGAGCTCTGGTACCTGTTGCACTGTCTGTGTCTGTAACAATTAACAGCCAGGTCACGCTTAATTTTTGTCTTTAGCAACTGTGTGTTGAACATGTAACCAGAACAAAAAGGGATTGTTGCTGTTGCCAAAGGTACCATTGAGCCACAAGAGTTTCACAAGACGTAGCAAAAAAGTTTTAAAGCAGAATTTGCAGAAGAGAATGACACCTAGACTGGTCCATCATTTAACGTACATGATATCCCTGTCTTTGTCCATCTGACTTCATTCTCAACCTACATTAGAAAATTGCTTGTTATAAAATGATTATATATAAATCATGATTCATTGCATATGTTTATCTCTAGATGTATGTGTGATTCAGAATAACATGTATGTAAGTGTGTTTGTGTGTTTACATGTTTTTGAGAGCTACCATGGCTTTGTCACCTGCTGCTTTTTAAACGTATTCCAAGTCTGAAGTGGTAAATTACTGTCGAAACATATTTAATCCTGCCAAGCCAAAAAAAAAAAAGCTGTTGATAGTTGTTAGTTGTAGTGGGAAGCTGCACAGCGTATCATTACAACTAAGAGGCCAAGCAGCTAATTCTAGGGCTCCTTCATGAAGACGGGCTCCTCCTGATTACGCCTCCACTTCTCACTGATCTCTCTCAAACACACACACTGATGAGGTCTCGCCACAGGCCTTTCATCTGTCTCACCACTCAATACAGTATAGTTTTGAGAGAGATGGGAAATGTGTGTGCTTGTGTGTAAAGTCTGGCTGTCATGTTCTATACAAATACCGCCACATACAGTCATTTTGCCGCACGTACTGTAGTGTTAGACACAGCAGGTCTGCAGCACATAGTTATTACTGTGAGCAACATCAAGCCCACTTATGTGTGTTTGCATTTCAGTGTCTGTCGGCTACGAGTATGAGTCATGTCCTGGCGTTATCCAATGGGAGAGAAGGACTGCTCTGATGCAGGGATTTGAACTGGTTCCCTCAAACCTGGGAGGATGGTCTCTGGACAAACACCACGCCCTCAACATACGCAGCGGTGAGAGCAATAAAAATGTAACTCAATCAAACTGGTGTCTTTATTTTCGTTTTTTTGGGGAGAGGCGGAGGGGGGATTTGGGGATACACATGCAGTGTATCCCAAATAAATGGTTTTAGGGCACAAAATGCTACAAGATAAATCTTTCTGTGACATTCACAAAGGATTATGTAAAATCTCACAGAACTGCCGAAATGTCAAGGATAATTCAATAAAGTCCAAGGTTTTCCATTTGATTTCCAACGAGGTCCATGATTTAAAGATAGAGAAAATACAGGAGTCCGAATGACAAGGTAACATCATGCTAAAATACCAACAAACCATTATTAAAGTCCTGGAAAAAATGGCTTCAAATTGTAATTACATCTCCAGAACATCAAATATTTCTTACTAAATTTGAAACAATGTGAGTTGAAAATTGCAATAACATCAGGTTTTGTTTGAGTTGGAGGTTAAACACTTCATTAGGATGGTTTGGGTGTGGTTTGATCAGCAAAACAACCCCACACCTGTCATCAAATTTAGATTCAAGTATTGCTAAATCCTGATTGGTGCGGAGAAGTAAGTGACACCTTTATCATGACAGAAAATCTGTCATTTAAATAACCTCAACTTCAAAATTTGGCAGAAAATGTTTATATAGGATCCCATCACCTAGGGCATTAAACAGGTCTCAATTGTAACGGTAGCCAGGTGACCATATGCAGTCATTTTGAGAAACTTGTAACCAATTGTTGGTCTTTGGTTGCAATCAGTGATACTTAAATATTGCTGTTATAGTCAGAACCTGAACCACACAAAGCGGCATGTGACAACACTGCACATGCATTGGTGTGCTTACTCGCCTGTGCACAGACATCTGTATAAGAGACAATGGCAAAGCAAATTAAGTTGCACTTAAGATTCAAATTGTGTTAAGTATCAGATTAAACACACACTAAAAAGAATTTGTTAGGTTACTGCAATAAAACTTTGAACATTATTGTCACATTGTATTGTATTGTAATAACTCAAAATGTTAGGTAACTAAAAATGGAAACCTTATTTTCAGCTTCGGCAATCAAAAGCTGATGCCTCGTTGCCACTTTCGTAAGTTTGTGTTGAGCCCTGCCTGAAGTTATTTCTTGCATTCCTCCCTCCCCAGGAATCCTACACAAAGGAAATGGGGAGAACATCTTCCTCTCCCAGCAGCCTCCTGTCATCAGCACTGTGATGGGCAATGGTTTTTACCGGAGTGTCCCCTGCGGTCCAAGCTGTAGTGGCGCCGCTCGGGACATGATGCTGTTCGCCCCTGTGGCACTGGCTAGCGGCCCTGACGGCTCCCTCTATGTGGGGGACTTCAACTTCATCCGCAGGGTGCACCCTGATGGATACACAAGAACCATACTGGAACTCAAGTGAGCATCACAATCTTGTTGGGTATGCATGTGATAAGAGTAGAGTGATCTTGATAGGGATCTCCCACAGTGGGAAGCAGTGGGATTCTGAGCATCAGATCGACTTGAGCACAATTAGAACAAAATTAGCTCGGCTGATATGGGTTAGTATGGCATTAGCTCTGGTCGGCATCTGCGGTTGTGATCTGTTTGATCTCAACAGAACACATTCTGAAGTTTGTCTTCATGCAAAAGCAGAGTGTGTGAGGTTCAGACATCACAGACTCTAATCTACCTCTTTAGGATGTGAGAGCAGCTGAAAGTCTTTGCTGTGAAACAAAGATATTTTTTTCTGTGGATTATGACGATGATATCTCCTACTGCGCTGCAGGCACTACATTCTCTATTTCTGTATTTTCTCAAGCGTAGAATCTCGATGGGATTGCACAGTCATTTGTCCTGTAAAGTGTTCTCCTTATGTAACTTTACTCTCTCATTCTCTGTTATTATTGTATCTCTGACTAATATTTCTGGTTCAGACGGAGGTTTCATAGTGTCTGTATTTGATACTTCCCTGTCCTCTGGGAGGAAATGCCAAAAAGCTTCCTGTTTAGGTTAATATTTAATGTGAAACAATACAGCCGTCTAAATCAACCCTAATCTCACTTTATGAGGAGAAAATTGACTCATTGTAGCCTATGAAATTCTGAGTGACTCTCGTTAGCATCATAAATGATTGTTTTTACTTTCTCTTTTCTCCTTTTAAATGCTCCTTTATGGCTTATTATCAGGAACCGGGACACCAGACACAGGTGAGAACTAGTGATTAACACCTCCTTTTATATTCCCGTGCAAAACACACACATACACACAAAAAACACGTGTCAAGAGAAAAGACAGGCCATGTTGCAAAATGCCTCACGGCACTTTATCTTGGTTTGTTTGCTGCATATTGTATAATTGCATTGACCTGACTTCCTCTCTTCTCACAAACACACCACGCCCCAAAATCTGCATATACTCAGGTTGTAGTCAGATCTGTCCTAACCCCATTTATATTTCACTAGGCGATATTAAATTCGTAAATTGGGAATCAGCCAAAATGTCAAGGATTTCATGTTTCAGAGGATTACTGGAAGTCTGTTTGGAGGATGCAGCAGTTCACTCACTTCCTGAGCCAGGCTAAAAGCCCGAGGCCTTGCATGGCCTCGACATCGTCCCTGGCCCCGAGCCTTGATGGTGGTGTGAGCTCAATACACCATGTTCGACAGAAGATTAGACAGATGTTATAAGGTTTGTGTGTGGATGTGTGGGTGTGGATGTTTGTGTGTCTGTCTGCGTGTGCACCACTATCAGGGGTTATATCAAGCCGATTGTGTGTGTGTGTTTGTGTGTATGTGTGTACTTGTGGGTGTTTGTGAGAGAGACAGAGAGGGTTTATCCGATTTGAAAAGAGAGAGGATTTTTTGAGATGCCATATCTCGAGCATGCCAAAGTTTCCAACCATGCAAAAAGGATAACCTGGCTGTGTGTTTATGGTTGTACCATATGGGTGGGTGTGTACATATGTCTGCATGTCAGAAAATGTGAACGTGCATGTGATGCACAAAGCGTGATAAATTTCCTCTGTATAGGCTAAATCAGTGATTCCCAACCAGTGGTACTTGTGCCTCAGAGGGTACTTCAACAGTTGCCAGGGGGTAAGTGCAAAGATTGTTGAGCAGCTCAACCACTTAGATTAAATAGAATTAAAATTTAAAAAGATACACCCAGCCAGAGTCAGTTATAACTCCCAAACACTGTATGTTGCCACTAAGATGGCATAAAAACTAGTTAGCATTCGAGAAGAAAATTAAAACAGCTAGTTTAAAGTAATGGATACATAATAGCTAATAGTTATGGAAAACACTTGAAACGGTTAGCTAGGAGTAATTGATAAGCAGTTAAGTGCCCCAGGAATGAGTCCTGGGGAGTCCTAAGCATTTTTGCACTCCCGGTTCCCTCGTCTCAAAGTCAGTGGGTTTTTGGTTAGATGCCTGAAATGAGGTCTGTGGTTAACACAATCGTAAGAGACTTTTACGTTTTGATCCACGACATAAAATACATCAATTTATATCCCACTTGTGAATTTTTAAGCTGTTATGTTTCTTAAAAAGGCAGCTTGCTAACAAGTAGCTAAATGAGACTGAAGAATGTCACCACACCGAACATGACTTTTCAGCATTGTTGTGGGAGGGATGTTAAATCATTTGACTGCAGTGTGGTTCCTTCACAGTCTAAAGTTAGTTTTTTATTTCTGGTGATTGCATTTGGGCTTCAAAAATAGTGAAAGTGGTGTTAAGATTTGTCAAGATTATCAAAATATGTAAGTTTTATATGTGTTTGTTTGCCACAGAGCTTATTTTCTGCAATAATCCAAAATCTAGTGGAAAAATCCTACAGGCCTCTGCTTCGGCCTACAGAAAAACGTCATTTCTGGAGCACTCTAAAGCTAATATATATGCAAAAGAGTTGAAGCAGATAGCTAAAAGTTTTGAATAAATGATAGCATGTTGGTATAAGAAGTTAAAAAAGCTAAAAGTAGTAATGGATACATAATTAAAATAGGAGCTAATAGTTATGGTAACTAGAATTATAAATATTTTAATTACAGTAGTTTGGTAAAATTAATAGACAAATAGTTGAAATTATGTTTGAAGTAATGAAAAAATTGCTAACATAGCCAAAAGTAGCACAAATAAACAGATGAACCAGCTAGCTAAAACTAATGGAGGAATGGTTGGAATTACTAAAAGTAAATCACTTGAAAATAGTTAACTTAGTAGTGACTAAACGGCTGAAATGTCTAGCTTCTGCCAGTCCAAGGGAAAATATTTGACTGTATGAAAAATATTATTTTAATATTCACAAATCTGTCCACTTTCATTTAATCAGTTCATTGGAACACATCTGCTGGACCCTGACAGCTGGTGTTAATGAAAGGGCCCTTTAGTCAATCTGACAGAGCTGTGGGGTGAGTCAGATTAGGTTGACGCTGCGTTGGGAGCCCAGGTCTAAGCCTTCAGCAACTGTATTTTTCTGACGGCACTTTGGATACCCTTTACTCACCCTGGAGGTTTCTCCTTTAGTTCCTGCTTCCTCCTTTTTCTCCGCAGCAGCTTTTTACTGTTAGCAGCATGTTAGTGTTTCTCTTTATTCCATACTATTGTTCTCCCAAGTCAAATGCATTAATTATTTATCCATATTCAGCTTTCAAAGCTTTTCACTCCACATTTTTTTCCCCAGCAAAGTGCCTATCAGCCAAGAGGGCTTCAAAACAAGGTGTTCTCCAAGGAGAGACAATATGGGATGTACTCACTGTAAAACCATTGTCTATTCTTCCAGTGTTTCCGCTACCATAATATTGGAGGAGTGGCACGCCCACCCTATCAGACCCCCGCTTGCCTGAATACTGTGGAGTTACTGGCGTCATTCATTCAATATTTAAAATAAATATAAATGCAGTTATTAAGAAATAAACTTAAAATATAGGTTGAAAATAATGTCTCTGAATCATATATAGTTTACTGTTGTTTCTGAATGTTAGTGGTATGGTGTTATTACTCTATTAAATTCTTCATCTTTTAATAATTGTTTATCTAGACGGCACATTATTCGCTTCAGTTGTAGCATATGAAGTCGCTATAATATTGAAGTTTGAACACCATGAATCTGGCGGCCAAGGCAATACAGATGCTGCCCCTGACCACTAGAGAAGCACAGGAGCTGACCGAGATAAAGACTGTGGTCAAGCTAGCCGTCACTCACATCTCCGTGGTCAAACCAGCCGCGGCTAAAGGTGGAGTGCACCCTCACTCTGACCTTTATGGTAAATAGATTGAAACAACTTTGGATTCTCATGTGACTACTTTGGCTTTTCAAAATAAGGTGTTAACACAGAGCATATACAAAACACATATACTAAAATTAGATGAATTGGATTATATTCACAAGAGGTATTAAACATGGTACCTGTTAGTATGTTTGCAGTGAATTGTGAGGTAAATTACTTTGTTCTTTGATTCTGCCTGGCTACACATAAAATCCTGACAATGATGGATTTTTACTGTATCAGTTTGGAGATTGGCCAAAATTAAAATCCCTGGAGGAGGAAGTCCTCTACAATATTATCTGAGAGCCCAGACGGTCGATTCAGAGAGACAGTCAGGAACAGCTAGATCACTATGTCTATCAACTCTGATCACTGTTTTCTTATTTCGTGTGGAGAGAACAAGGGAGACTAGAGTGAGGTTGTTTGTGCAGTGTTTGTTATTGTTGTTCATTTCCCTTCCACTGGATAAATGTATTCTGAGCTGTGAGCGTCTAATTGAGAAAAAGACAGGGGAAGTGATTTGTAATCAGTTATATACACCGTGCATTGCTTGTGGTAGCTTCAAGAGGCCGAACAAATATGATATGCTGCGCGGAGCAGTGGCACACTTTGAAACTCTGTGAATAACTCTCTTAGGATCAAGTTTAAATTATGTATGTGCAGTTCAGTGCAGAGCTCTGTAAACAGTTATGCACTTAATGGACTCGATGACTGACAGCACCCTTGCCTATGCTGCAAGTGTTTTTTTTTTGTTTTTTTTTTCTAGGTTGGAGAAGGTTCAGGCTACTATCGGAAGTCATTTTTGTCTTTAGAGAGTAAAGGCTGGTGAGGGCAGACAAGTCATACAACGTACATCTGCTGTCCAAATAAAGCAGAAAATTATAAGAACCGATTTGTTAAGTAACAAAAAAAGCTTTTAGCTCAGTAAAAAAGTGTAACTGTTAATTGAGGAAGAATGTGCAGAGGCATGACATTAGAAATATTTCTCTTGACATTGTAATTTCCCTTGCATGACTTTTTATTGAAAAAAGAAGGGAAAAGCACTTTCACAGGGTGTCTTTGGGTTTAATTGGCAGGAAGCCTTTGACCAGACCCGGCTGACATTGGATTTCACGCTACAAAGTAATTGCTTGGATCTCTGTTAGTTACAATGTTCAAAGTGCAAAATTCAAATTCTTTCTCACAATTTTTTCCTTTTTTTTCTTTTGAAATCACTTTGTTCAAGTCACGATAATACACCAGAATGACCTGACATCAACAAAGGTTTTCTGTAATTAACAAACTGCAGACTATATGTACAGAAACAAGTCAAGTGTTCACTGTGCAGCTACATTCCCACAGTGTTGGTACTCCTCCTACACAGAGTACAGTATACTGTCAGCATAAGGGTAAAAGAAGTTAGTGCTACAGTGTGCTTTCTTAAGCCTGAGGACAAAAGACAGTTTTATTAAAACAGTTGGAAAAGTACATAATTCCATACTATGCTCTTTCCTCCACACAACACTCTGTATTTTTGAGCCTTATGCTGAATAAACTTCAAGTCTTTTGTCCACTCTTACCTCTCATAATCTAACAATAACAGCTAGAACAATAGACAATTATGTGTCCACATGGCTCATTTGGCTTAGGCCAAATTTAGCTATATGAATGTTCTGGGTTTAATTTTGGTCTGGACCTTTGTTGCATGTTATCCCCACTCCCTGTTATTGTCTCTCCTGTTTTCCTGTTGCTCTCAATTTACTTTGCTTTATTCTGGGCTGCGTGCCATAGGAGTAAAAGATAAAATGAACTGTGAAAGACAACATTTTACAGCTATCTCATAGTATATAGAACACATGAAATCAAAAGCAGAAACGCGTACAGCTTATGAGCATAACCCTCAGTATTCACCACTAGACTTCTGCAACAGAGGGATCATATCACAGAAATATTGTATAAGGGTGCAGCTTTTGGTAGGATTTATGAATGCATAAATTATGTTCTCCACCTTATCCAGTCTCCACATACATTTATACATTAGGTTCCTTATCTGTGCCTGACACACGCACACATTTATACTGACGAACATATGACTAGCACTTTAAAATCTTGGCTTACACAAAAACGTCTTCTTGACATCATTGTGAGCAATTGTAGCTCTCTGCATACTGCTGTTTTTGTACTGATACTATAGGTGAGCATTATACGGGGGACTCGCACTAAATCCTGAACTGAGAGGCTTCGATGTCGTCTCCCAAATTTCCTTATCAAATAAAGAAAAAATGAGCAAGCCTGATATTAAAAGTCTGTTCCTTCGCTGTAGCCTTGACATTAATATTCTCCATTGCTAAGCTCAAGAAGTTAGGTGTCTCATTATGAAGTTAGAGTGATGGAAATTCAATTTTATATGAAGTAAAAATGTCGATATTGTTTTATCATCACAGTGAATAGACCCACCACAAAAGTAGCTAATATTTAATGTTCACCTTGGCATACACTAGTGTTACATGTTCCAGGGTCCTTGAAAAACTTTCATCAGGTTGATGCAGCACACAGTTTATTCTATAGGTGTGAGAGGACTGTAGAAATGGCCTAGCACATTAGCAAGCGCCTTGTCAGACCTCTGTATCCAGGGGTGGCATTTTCCTCCTTAAAGGTTCTGCATACAACATTTAGAGTATTAATGAAGCAGCAAACCACTGTTTGTGTGTGTGTAAAGTTGTAGGAGTGATAGCGTCCTATGCAGAGAAGGACGCCTACTTCTGTTTGTGTTGTAATCCCATCTCTCTGTGATTTGTTGTGGTCAGTTGGTCCAGTCCCACTGGCTATCTCATGGCGGCTGCTTTGCACTGTACTTATATGGCAGTTACCACTGATATTTAGATGGCGTTGTCGCAGAAGCGTAGCGCCCACCCTCCGGTTCCCCCTGGTTGACTCTGTTAGCTCTGCCAGCACTGTTGCTGTTGTTTATCTTTGTTTATGGAGTTAGCATCATTAGCTTCTAGCTGCAAGTTCAGAGACCTACATGTTAATAACCACGTGCAAACGACTCATATGCTCCGAATTTCACATAGAGGTTTCCTGGTGACACAGAATGTGACAAATTTTTGTTTGTTTCTTTTTCCTGTAGTCTAAATGTAGTATTTTGAGAGTGTGTTGGGATTAGCCCTGGTTGGCTTCATTGCATGTGAATATTAGTAGTAATTACATACAACATATCAATCATTGGGTTGATCATTTGAATTAATATCCCCACTGACATTTTTTCCTGAAGTTACAATCTCGAAGATCTCCATTTAGTTTGTAGGCACCTATGGCAATAAGCAGTAATTGCAGAGTGTTTGTTGGCAGACTGTTTAGACCAGGCGGGTACATTTATTTATATCAGCTTGTTTTATTAGCTCTGCAGCTGTTGAGATGAGAGGGTTACCACAGTATAGACTGTGTGTGTGTGTGTGTGTGTGTGTGTGTGTCCATACATGTTACGGTGTGTGTGAGAGCGGATTATTAATGACTGTGGACCACTTGTGATTTTTCCTGCGAATGTGGCCACAGACACTGAGTTCGTAATACTGCATTATTACCATTGTGTTACCTCATTTGGCGATAGATAGTGACTAAACAGACGTTTATTGAAATGAAAATCTTTGAGATTTTTTTCTTTAGCATACTTGCTGATACAAAATCTCAAGAATGAGATTAATGCTGTGGAATCTGAGCTATTTAAATTGGAGGACATTAGTCTTGTTCCAGCACAGACTCAAGTTTACTCCCGGAG
>JAPZEB010000026.1:7708422-7736048 GCA_029783705.1 Chaetodon striatus | reverse complement strand
TAATTAAAAAAAAATTACAGAGAATTTGAAAGACAAACAGCAGAGCGAAGAAAAAAAATTTATTACCGGTTAGTTTTACAAGTAGGTGAAACAAAGCGACGCCCCAGTGGCAACAGGCAAAACTGTCTAGAAGAACATGTCCAGAAGAAACCAAAATTCTTGTGGCTGTTTATAGGGTTTGTTGTTTGCAAAAACTAGTCAAGTCCGATTGAGTCACTCCTGTGATCTTAGAGCAAATCTTAACAATGCTATTTAGACTGTTTCTGTCTTTCAGTGTGAGGCTGTGAAACCAGCAGATAAATGAAAAACACAGGAGGCTCTCAATAAAAGACAGCAGAGGATGAGGGGACTGACGGAAAAGGAAAATTCTCTGTTGCCCTTGCGTCACAATATCTGCTGCATTTACATCAAATTTAAGATGTTCGTCAAAGAGGTACCTAAATATTAAAAGGAAGTAACCTTTTCCACATTTTTTTTGTGAATGGTGCTTTCTTTGGCTGTGTCTCTGTTACAGAAATCAACAGACAGCCCTTTTGAAAGGGGAAAGTGAATGAAAGTTAAACTTATCTATGATCTCTTCAAAGCCAGATCTCTTTAACAAAAACAGTAATTTTACCTCTCTGAAGACAGGAGCTGCAGGTCTACTGCGGCTTCGATCAGTTAGTTTGTTTGACTTTTTGTGTGAATTAAGTGTTTTAAAGCGTTAGTTCAGATTCAGCAAAGTTACATCATAACATAAACAAACTACAGATGGAGGCAGTGGTAGACCAACAGCTCCTGTGTTCGGCCAGGTAAAATTACAGTTTTTGTCAATGGAGTCTGGCTTTGAAAAGAGCATAGATACGTTTCGCTTTCCAATCGGTTCTATGTCACTAAGGTCTGTCTGTTTGGGAAGTACTGAGCATACGACTGGATTAATGAGACTTGGATTATACTGCATGAGTTGTGTGAGAGTTTGCAAATGGATATTTGATATAGGTTTGCCATTTTTAAACGCCTACTACCCCTATTACTTCAATTTATCAAGAATTTTCTCCATTTTTGGATTCTTTGATCACAGCAGGTACATGAGGAAGTTTTCTTCACAAATTCAACATAATATGGGATGAGTATTAGACATACAAATAGTCATTTGGGGAGTGAAGTATTCCTTTGGTGAAAGACTGACCTTCAGGCCGGTGAGGGGCAGAGTATTCTTCAGTCTGTATTTCCCGTCTTGTTGAGGGTAGGTGTACAGCAGCACGTCATTCATCTGACAACAGACAGAGATAATGCTCATGACTCACAGTAAAACTGCAGAAGAGACAAGTAAATGCAGATCAGAGGACAAAATGTGAAAGAAAAAGGCAAAGTAGTCCAAACAGTCAGCTGATGAGACTCCATCATTCATGTATGTGCAGCAGATCTCCAGTAGATGGCACTCTACTACAAAACTTTACCACTATGAGTTGATTTACAGTACTTGATGGCTTTACCTTCACAGCTGTGTATAATTTTTCCCTTATTTTCTGGTATGCTGGTGACAGTGAGACCACTGTCCACTCCACATAGTGCAGGTCTCTACTGGTTAACTCGGACCTTTAAATGTGACACACAAGACTAAAATTCAAAGTCACTTACTTGAATGTTTTGTGCAGAGCGATGTATGTGCAGAGTTCAACACTAAAAGGCTGTTTCTACATTTACCTACTGAAGGTAAGAGAGTTTCTCTCTGTGTGTGGGATCCACAAATTTAAAACCCTGACCCTGATTTTTTTTATTATCGTACATGAATGAGATACTTCTGCAAATAGATAAAATAGCTGATGTCAAACCGGATCATTAACCTCTGCATCATTTCCAGTGTGTGTTTGAGTACTGTGTGACGAGACTGGCAGCTCCTGCAGACTTGTTTTATTATTCTGTTTTATTATGCCAACATTAATAATAGCCGATGACACGTGATCGGCGTCTGGGTGGATAAACTGGCAGGATAAAAGTTACACAGCGATGATTACCAACATTTCTCCAGAAGAGACGTTTACGAGCTTTTTTAGTGTCGAGCCCAGACCACAAATTTTAAAAACACCATGGGAGGCAAATGTAATGCGATTTGATGATGCTCTATGGATAATTTGCGAAGGCGTTTAATTTTCTATTCTCTCTTGATTATAACATTAAAGGGCTTTCTCCCTCTATGTTATCATTTTTCCAAACTGAATGTCTGATGCAGTGTTTCCCTCTTTAAATCACTCTTTTTAAACTGTCTCTTTGATGATGTAAATAATACCTCAAATAGATCTATGAACAAATAATTGATTAGTTGTCAACTATTAAATTAATTGCCAACTAATTTGCTAATCAATTAATAGGTTTGAGTAATTTTTTTGGATAAAAAATGTCAATATTTTCTTATTCCAGCTTCTTAAATGTAAATATTTTTTGCTTTCTTTACTCTTCTATGACAGTAATCTGAGTATCTTTGGGTTGTGGACAAAACAAGACATTCGAGGACGGCATCTTGGGCTTTGGGAAACAATAATAGACATCCTCACAATTTTCTGACATTTTATAGACCAAACGACAACCTGTTGATGTTTCTCTTGATTAATCGGCAATGAATAATAATCGATACTTTCAGCTCAAGTGACAAAATTACCCAAATTAGATTTTTATACACAGGTTCATCAGTTAGATCCTTCTCCCCTCCCTCTACATCCCTGTTTAGTTTAGCACGATCTCAGTCAGCTGAATGCTCTGTCTACATTTAATGACTTAAATAAAAATATCTTTGTGTCATATTTGCTACAAGTGTCGCTATGTTCTCAAAGAAGTACATGAGACAGATATTCTGTGGAAAAAAACCCATCAAAAATCTAAATGCACTTGCTAGAATTGACCCAGCGCACATAAACAGCCAATCAGAGCCAAAGAGTTTCTAACGTGGCTGTCAATCTTGTCAATCACAGCTCGTGAACTGTGGTCTAACTGTCAAACTAGGCAGCGCTAATCAAGTATTAATCGTAATTCTGTTACTGCTCTGCCTATTTCTCACCTCAAATGTTTTCAGAAACATATTTTAGTGTACTGTTTAGCTGTTAAATGAGAGAGCTTGTGACCATATTGGAAGTAGTCGACATAAGTACTGTACCAAGCACTGACCACCGTCTTTCTCATTTTACAGCTAAACAGTACACTAAAATGTGTTTCTGGAAACATTTGAGTCGAGAAACAGGCAATGCAGTGACAGAATCTTGACTCATATTTGATCAGCGCTGCCTAGTTTAGCAGTTTGCTTTAGAAACTCCACGGCTCTGATTGGCTGTTTTCATTCATGTGCACTAAGGCCATTAGAGGCCTTAGAAGACAATAGCATAGGCAGAGGGGTATGACTTTATTCACAGACCGTCTGTTCCTGTGTGAATATGGTGACATTTTTTTGTTTTGTTTTTTTGTATAAAAGTTACCATCTGTTGCTTTAAAGGTGCTGAAGGCATCAAACTAATATTTAACAGACAGAATTAAAGTTCTAGAGGTTTGCAGGTGCACATGGATAGAGGGCTGGTGTTGACCTTCCCTGTGCTGTCAGTAAAGAACTGGCTCAGGAAGTCAGCATTCAGAAACATCCTGCCAGGAAACCTGCTCTTAATAGCTCAGTCTGGACACAGAAACACTGCAGACAGAAAATGCATGACTCTACATTTTACACAGAGATGCCTTCAGAAGGAGTTACATGATGAAGCAAAGGTAAAGGTTATTAGTATGACCACTGGAACATGTGTCCATTAATGTAAAACTGCGAACAGGAAGCAGCGTTTACCAGAAACAGATGGCGGGGCTGTCGACTCTTCCTGCTGACCTTCATCAGGGTGCCCTCCTTCACAAAGACCTGATACATAAAAGTATATTCACAGGATCAAATCAAGCTGAACGCTTCACAGATCATCTGATCATGACACCCAGAGGGCATCTGCAATAATTAATGTTGTTTTAAAAGCGGGCCGGCTGGGGATTCCCGGCCGAATGATTGTGTAAAGGGCAACACAGGGGCGGTGCAGGGCAGACAGGGTGGGCTGGTAAAGAAACAATGCTGTTATCAGAGTCATACCCTGCCAGGCTGCAACAGGTCCCGCTGGCCACGAACGCTGTACTCTATGTTGACCAGACGCAACAAGTTCTCCTGAGACACAAAGAGAGATAAGAACAGAGAGACAGGGAGAGAAATGAGATGAGAAATGATGAAAGAGTCTACTACCAGTAATTTTCCAGTGAAACCCAAACTATTTTCTTCTTCTGCTTGGCTATTTTCACGACTCAATTTGTTTTGTACATAGTCATCTTATCACAACGATGCCATTATTTATCAGCACTAACTGGGACTACTGTTGCCATAAAAAAAAAAACAAGAGCCTTTCTTTGAGACTGCACAGCAGTGCTCTGAGCTAAATACTACGTCAGTATATTAACATGCTTGCATATTTGCAAAAACAGATACTTCTATTTTTATTTATTGTTCTAAATCATGTGTGTGAGCATGTGCCTGCCAGTCAAACTGGTGTTGGTTGTTTTGTCTCAAAGCTTTTTATATTGTGCAATCAATACATTAATTAAACTGGTGGTTTATTCATTCATTAAGAGTGTCTTTTATCTGTTTTTGAAAATGAACTCTTCAAATGTTGATGTTTATCTGGTCGAGACATCTCAGTCGAAGTGTTAGCATGCCAACATTTGTTAATTAGCACTAAGAACAAAACAGAGCTGCGGCTGATGGGAATAATCTTATTAGTTTCATAATTATAAATGAAAGCATTGAAGAAATGAATGTAATCCATCTATAGATGTTGAGACACTTTTCTCAAAACCACAAATGTGAACTCTATAGTGAGGCTAGAGGAAACGTCAGAGCATCACCAAAGTTATTTTCTGTAGGATTTACCCTCTGAGATCCATGAATGTCTGTACATGAATAGTCAGTCCATCGGGTAAATACTGAGATATTTCACTGAATAACTGAATAGTTTGACCTGCTGGTGGCGCTAGAGAAAAAGTCCAACACATTCGCATCCCAACTCGTCAAACACCGCCGCTTTGACAGTGGACATACACATCAAAAAATGACGCGCTGTGTACCCTTCTGAGTCTGCTCTGGACGTTCACGAACAGCATGTCAATTCAGCTTGTTACAGGCAAAATAAACTTCTGCTTCTACAATAAATGCATAGTTCATGCTCATTTAATGCATACAGTCTTTTTTAAAATAAACTTACAACGTAGGTAAAACGTTTCATTTTTAGGTTGATTACCTCAGGTTTAGGCAACGAAAGCCAGTGCTTAGTTTTACAAAAAAAAACATTATCTTTAGGCTTAAAATGTACATGGGAGCTGAACAGCGGGCTCTTTGGTGAAAGTCCAGAGTCTGTTTGACCCTTCTACCTCCCCTCCCACCTGTCCTGTAAGGACTTCCTTGCTCTTTATATCATGATAGTTGCCGGCGGCTTTAAAAACAGACGCTGCCTGGTGCATATCATACTGCCACAAAGGGCGTCTCTCTGCATGTGTATCTGATGCTAAAATCACTGACAAGGTGGTATTTGATGAACTGGGAGTGAAAATGGGCTGAAAAGTCAGAATGCCACCAAAATTTCAAATTTCAAAAAAAGGTGTAAATTTCAATCCATCAAGTAGTTGAGATTTTTCAGGCTGGACCAAAGTGGTAAACAGACCTATCAACGGAGCATGGCAAAACATGTTTGCTATTAAAATTGTGGATGTGCTGTAAATGTCTGAACCAACCAGCGATGTGTGTCAGGACCCCAACAAGCGGCCACAAGGTAAATCTGAGGGGTTGCCCAATGATTAACACAAGAGATTATTAGACAAAAACACATATACAGGCAAGAACAGAAAATACAAACAGACTGCAACAATCTCACACACGTCCAGTGCAGAACAAATAAAAGCAGTAACCCTGCCTGCAGCAGTCAGACTGTACAAACAGAACTAAATGAAACAAAAGACTGACAGCTGAAGTCTTTGTGTTTTGTTTTTTGTTCTTTTTAGCTTTTTAGTGTGTTTGTGTTGTATATTGCTGTTTTATTGCATTTTAAAAAGTGTGCAGTGAAGATAGGTGAAAAGTAGAAACTAGTTTGTGTTACTTTGGGTAAGTAAGAAAGAAAAAAGAAACATTTTCTAAAACTCAAACCAAATGCTCTTTGGAAAACTGTATGTCATAAGAAAATTATCATCTAAAATATCCTTTCTTTATCCTTCCAGTATTTTTATTCTCCATGAACTTTGTACACTCTCTGTCACTAGCACCAGCCCTGCTCATAAGTACTACCTGGCCATGGATCCAATGGGGGAGGTTCTTTACGTGTCAGACACCAGTAGCCGCAGAGTGTACCGGGTGAGGAACCTCGGGCAGCCGAAAGATCCATCTCGCAACCTGGAGGTAGTAGCCGGGACAGGGGAGCAGTGTCTACCTTTTGACCAGAGCCACTGTGGAGAGGGCAGGAAGGCCACGGAAGCTGCACTCAATAACCCTCGAGGTAGGAGAACATCGACACTACATCTAAAGAAGTCACTTTCTCAGTCAGCTCACAGTTGCTACACACCGTTGCCGCGAGCATGAATTACATTTAGCATCCCTCCAGGCGAATATATAGAGAATTTTTGCTCACGGATCAGTATTCAGTAATGTTTGGTACACCTAGCTGGAGGACTAGGCTATGACTAGTTTTCTGAAGGTCTGTACTTTTGTACTGAAGCAGCTCATCAGACTGACATTTTGAAACATTTATTATTTTCCTGCTTTCATAAAAGAAAATTCTTTTAGTTTGCCTTTATTTTACCACATGTCACCACTTGATACTTGGCAGTGTGTGATACATTCAGAATCAGTATTGATATCGTCATGGGAAACAGAAACTGCTATCACAATCTCATAAAAAGCCACTTTGATAAGCCTGAATCATTTTTTTTTCCTCGAAGTATAGTAATTGAAAAATGCGTGTGAGATGGTGATTTTTTTTTATATGATGTTGTGATCACATTTCATATTGGTTTCATCAGTACATCCATCAATCCAAGTTGGTTACAACACTACAACGTGCATAATCCTAGAAAATATATATCCGTATCTATAAATTCCTCCTGTGTCGTGTCCTTACTGTGGGTGGTTGCTGTTTTTTTTAATGAAAAACCTCCTCTTCGCTTGCCCTTGTTCAGAAATATTCTTTCATTCTGGATTGACTTCCCACATTTTGAATTATGTATGAATTATTAATTATTGGATAACATGCACAGTGCTCTATTTTGTCAGACAAAGGATAATTACACCACAACTCCATTGTGATTAGAGTTATCCTCTAAATTATAGTGCTGACTTTATTTCCCTTTAAAATGCAAGTATGTTTATTTAAGATATCAGTTTTCCGAAGCATAATCCCTGCACAAGTATTAATGTTATGACTGATTCCTGTGTTGTGTTTTGACTAAAGAGACAAATCATTTAAAGCTTTGATAAAATAACACTTTCACTGTGAGCCCTCAACTATTCAGATATGCAGTGGCATTAAAATAATGCTTAATTGGTTCAAGGACCCTACTGTGTTCTGCCACAAAAAACACCCCACACATCCCCACCAGCAGCCTGTACTGTTGACACCAGCAAGGACGGATTGATGGATTCATGCTGGTTTTGCCTATTTCTCGACCCCGCCATCATTTTTTGAATATGAATTGATTTAACCAGGCAACACTAATATTTCCACTCTTCAGTCATCCAGTCGTAGTGATTATCATTGTTGCTAGAAGTTATTTGTAAAGGTAATCCCCTCATTTATGTGATTTACCTTAATAACAATAATTGTTATAATTTTTTATAAAAAGGAAATAGCCTGCCTTGTGCGCCAGACTCTTTCCACAGCAGACATTTTGCCATGTCACAGCAGGAAAAGCACAGGTGTGACTAATAAAACTAGTAATCATGGCAGCAGTCCATTCAGGTGTTCCAATTTCAGGATGCTGGTATTGTGCATGCTGGCTCACTGTCATGGTTTACTGGGACGCTTCAATGGAATGAGGCCATCATCAGTGTTATTAGTTGCACCTGTGCTATTCTTACTGTAACAAGTCTGTTGCATACATACTCAATAGGCAGGCTCCAGTCCACATCAGAGATCCAGACAGTCCAGACAGAATAACAATTCATCCAGCCCCAGAAACGAAACTTTGCTGCAAACTGATTCAGACTGCCTTCGAGTGACATATAGCTTTCCCATCACCTCACCTGTCATCGATCAGCTGCATTCTAGTCGCCATAGTGTGCAAGGCTGTTGTCAGATCAGATGTAGGAACTCTGGTCGAAAAAAGTAAAACAGTATGCTAAAACTAGCCGATACAAAAAAGTAAGGGTTGACAGTGAAAAATGTGCATTTTAGGATGAGTGGACTGAGAAAAAGGTGCTTGATTTGCCCAAAGGATGCACAAGACCAGTGTGCTGTACATGCAATGAAACAGTGGCCATACATCACATGAGCAATATGTCATCCAGAGTAGGCTCACATTACCACCACCCCTTTTGGGTGAAAACAGTGCAGCGTCCCATGCTAGATGGCGAAAGCGTGTACAGAGGAGGTTCAAACATATCTCCAAATTTCTGCTTTAATCAAACAGATTTGAATTAATAACGCAGGCCAAAGAGTTGGTATATTGCTGGTTGCACCAATTGTTTCCCCACCATGTCTAAAGAGTGATAGAGGAGCTTTGACTCGAAGCTATAGACCAGACTGGTAGTAGGTCATTGCCAATGTTGTGTTCCCTTTTGGGGGAAGGAAAAACTCTGTCACATGAAAAGAGAAACGGTAAAATGCCGAAAAGCTGTTGTGTAGCAGGTAACCAAGACTTTCACGCTGAGATTTGAGGCACATAATATACATAGATGTTCACTGTCAATGTGGTAAATCGCTAAATGATGCTGGTGACAGTCACCACTGATGGATAGCTAATGTTAGCTTCAGTGGGAGGCTGCTTCAGTACAGTCATGACTGTCATCTCTAACTTAATCTCAGCCTAGATCAAACTGTTGGCTATTCACAGGTTGGTTATTTACAGTCAACACTTTACCCAACAATACCTGTGATTCAGTCTAATATTGATGTCTGGACCAGCACTATCCAGCCACTGTGTTGGGTCATTCATCCACTTGGATGGGGGAAGACTGAAGCGACATAATGGTGATAAACCTTGATTTATTAAGGTATCACAAACACTCAGGTTCAGGCAAGGTCGCAGAACAATTAGTAGACAGGTTCATAAGACAAATGTTTGTTTAATAGGAAATAAATGCATACAGATGCCTCAAAATTATAATCCAAGGTCCACTAGGGCCTTCGACTTTCTATCCCACAAAAGGGGGTGAGGCCTTGCCGGTCTGATGTATAGGGAACGGTGGTAATGTAAAACAGCAGTGTAACACCAAACATATTTATTGTGAGCAATACTATCTCCAGAACATGGAGATAAGAACCACAAAACTAAACCAATTGAAGTCATCATATCAGGCTCATAGCTGAATAATTGTAAAATCAATGACACAGCAAGAGCAGGCAAGAGAGGTTTTACTGAGAGTAGCATGAGTCCTAGGCAAACACGAGAAGCCCTTTTCGGACACTGAACTAATAAAAGAGTGTGTGAGTGAGGCCATGCTGGAAGGAAAGCAAAAGGATTAAATGAAGGAGAAAATAAATCAGATACCTCTCTCAGGTTCCTCTGCACCAAGACGAACAGAGATTCTTGCTGAAGATTTGCTCCATCAACTTTGTGATGGCATAAAAAAGGCACAATTCATCTCACTTGCCATGGATGAATCAGCATGGATGGAGTACCTCTCATGACAGTGAGAGAGAGAGGTGACTGGTGCAACGCTTAGAAACTCACCACCCCGGTCTGATATGTCACTGCATAATCCACACTGTTTCTCTGTGTTAGTCTGGGTGAAATGTACTCAGAAGCCACGATAGCTGTGATGAGACACATTTCTGACAGAGGTCGGTGCAACTTGTGATGATATGCTCCTCCACAATCATGTCTGGTGGCTCAGCAGTGGCAAAATACTGGAGCGTTTTCAGGCCACTCGCACAGAGCTTCAAACCAAAAAAATGCAAAAGCCAAAATGTTTGTGGATTTCTTGCAAAACAGAGAAAAAATAGAAGCTGTTACATTTCTGACAGATATAACATCCCACCTCAATTACTTTAATGTCAAGCTTCAGGGCAGAAACAACACAGTGACCTCATGTCTGCGGTGCGCGCATTTTCAGAGGAAGCTGGAGGTGTTTAAACTTGACATACGGGAGGGCAAGCTGCACTTTCCAAAGCTTTTGGAACAAACCCGAGGAAAAACATCACCTTCAGAATCATGCTGAGTTCCTGGAGAAGCTGTTTGAAAATATCCAAACCTGCTTTGAGGACTTGAGCTTTAGAAAACAACTTCTGCTGTGCATTGGAAACCCACCTCTTTTCAGCGAGGTCACTGAATTCCAGATTGAAGGACAGAGAATCTGCCACTGAGTCAGTAGAGATGCTCTGCAAACTGAAACCCTTTTGATAGGATCGTGGCAAGGACCCCTTGTTATGCTACCTTTGCTTTTTCATACATACAACCAAACAACATCGGCTTAATGCCGACATTGTGTGTGATTTTAGGTAGCACACCAGCGCTCCAAGCTTGACATGTACACAACGGCGTCAAACTCTAGTGTGATATATAACATGAGCATCAGCAGTGCTTTATGAACAATGACAATGGCATAACAGCATAACAATCATTTACTGTCGCTGTTTTTGGCTGTTGATCTCGTCCTCTGCTTGGAGCTTAAAGAGCTCTGGGATCTCGTTGTCTGCCCAATTTGTGGACATTTTCGGCTGCTGTTCTTCTCTTTTGAGTTAGGTGCTAACTACTTTTTAAATCTCCTGGCAGTAAAAACAGACATAACACAGCGTCGAAACATCACACCTGTCCCTTCGTGCTGGCTGTCCTTTTTAGACAGATGTTGATTCGGCACTATTACTGCCTGTGTTGCTGGCTTAAAGGTGAGACAGCTCTGTTCCCCCATTGTGATCCTACCTTTCATACAGAACAGCGAGATGGAATAACATCGCAGCATTCCTATCTTGTAGATGCAGTGTTAAGGGGCTTGAATTGATAGAGCTCTAAGGAAACCTGTTTCTCAAGGAAGCTGTGACCCCTGTCGCTCTCTGGACAAAAAATGTCCCTGCTGAAGATACTCTTTGCCTGCAGAAGATGGTCCTTTACGTCCTCACCATGTTTGCTTCAACACACTGCTGCAAATCAGCGTTTTTTTAATGATGAATATAGGGAAGACTACTGCAGCAGACTCACTAATGAACACTTCTCTGCCTGGCCATCACACCTTTTCCTTTGTAATTACAGTTGGACATTTTTTCTGAAAGCTCTGATATATGTGACTTGGCACTTGATAATAATGCGAAGTGCCTGAAAACCAAACAAACATGTACACCTAATATTGTGCCTGTCATTCAAAGTAATTAAAATTCAATGAATTTAGTGCTGTGTTGTCAGTTCACTCTCACAGCCAAGTCGTAAACATGGGAATCTTTCCCATTACTACCATCTATCCCATATGATGTGAATGTGGCATCAGGTTGAAGTGTGACTGAGCTGCTGGGAATTACTTGAGGTTACCAGACTCCATATACCATTAAGAAGGATGAGGGTATAATTTGTCCCACCCTAGGTAATGCAAATAAGCTAACAGGGGAGTCAGGGAGATGTCAGTCAAGCAGTCTGTACACACCCACACAGTCCTGCCAACTTCACCTGGCTTTAACAGGCATAAATGCCTGTGCCACAGCAGCTCGGTATACTTCCTTACCACACAAAATGACCAAATGCACCATTGCAGTTCAGAAAGATGATGTTTATCTAATCTGTCCGTAAAAATTGGGTAAAAGCTAGCCACTAGATTAAAAAAAAACAGGCATACATTTCCTTGTCTTACAGCCATATGACAAGGGGAATTATTTGATCTTTTTATTAAAATGACAATAATAGCCCGACTAGTCGGGTAAGCATGGCTTCCCTTGACTTACAGCAGAAAATGGCACTTGTAGGCGCTAAACTTAAACCAAAATACGCCTGTCATATTAAGCTTTCCTAATACAGAAAAGTCTGCAGATTCAGCTCTGATTCCCTCCAAGCTTTAGCCCAGTTCAAGATTTTTGAATTAATGCACACATATTTCAGACATTAAGCCTGCAGTGTCGATTTAAATTGGTTAATCATTATACCCTTAGTTATTAGCTGACAGGAGTGGATTCCAGCAATGTGTCTCTGCTGCTGCTGCTGTACAGTACTACAGTTTTTTTTCTTCTTTCTTCTTCCCCGCCTGTTAGCTGGAACAAGTCTTACTGGTCTCTTCTGACTTCTGTCATCAATAAGGCATTGTCCCCCACAGGGAAGCTGGGGATAGGGAGGTTTTTTCATAGCACTGATCTGTGGTTGCAAAATGTAGACACAAAGGCACAATTCCAATACATCCCTTGCCCCTACCACTTAACCCTTAGCCTTCTATTTTGCATGTTAACAGCTAGTGTTAGGGTTTCCCGATACTTGTTTGGGTAGAGGGACTAGGCAAGGTGTTCGGGCTACATGCCCCTCAATATGGAGGTTTTTCAGAGAACACTCAAACCAAGTGTTATGAGAAATCCTCAGCAAGCAACAATAGAAACCAACAAATGTATTTGCTTATTCAAAATAACAATAACAGTTGTATTTGCTTAGTTTAATGTCATTCAATCATATTACAGTCTTTTTACTTATAACTTGCATAATAAAAAAGTGTAAAAGCTCCATCAGATAAATATCATAGTGACAAAAACCGTTATTGCCATAGTTGCATATGTTTACTTAAATGCCATTGACTACTGATGACATATCGGGGTCTTAAAAGGTTGTCTTAATTAATAGGAGAAAATTTCAACTACTACTCCTTGTCACAGAAGCAAGGGGTATGGGTAAAAATAAGAAATGGGGTTAGGCCTAACTCTGTGTAAGTGCATAGGTTTTGACAGTGGTCTAAAATACAAAAACTAACATGGCTTTGTTGAGACATTAAGAAGTATTTCATTTTGTGAGGTAGTATTTTTTTCAGCTGTACTTTTAATGGTTGAAATGATAAATTAACTTGGAACTTGAACTAACACTAATGATTTTGGCTTGCTACACTAATGATTTTGCCAATTAAAATAATAAAACTATGGGTCGACCTCTAGCTTCACTCGTAGAGTGTGCGCCCTGTGTAGTCCATGCAGCAGCACAGGTTCCGTTCCAGTCCATGGCCCTTTGCTGCGTGTCATCCCCTTCTCTCTTCCCTGTTTCCTGTCATTCTCAAGCTGGCAAAGGGCCCAAAAACTAATCTTTAAAAAATAAATAATTAAACTACGCTAAGACAGTTGGTTTTTCCTCAGTCTCAAGTAACCACTATTGAACAATATTAAAAAATTGGAACAGTCACCCAACCCTGCTAATACTACTACTGCAACCCTGGATTTATATTGTAATCTTTTTACATGGTGCCATTTTAAAGTTCAATAATATGGCCAATTAGGGATACACATGCCTACATATTCATATTTTGCACATTGTTAATATGAATAAATTTGATAAAAATGTACATTTTCCTCATAGAACATTCTGTTTGTATGGTCTCTTATGCAAACAAACAAACTGGTATCCCAGTTCTTGTCTTGTGTATATGCTGCAATCTTGCGTGCCATATATTTTTCTGGATAATCTATAAGCTTTTTTTTTTTTTCGACATAATCTAATATTTCTGTACTCTTACAGCTCATCTCAGATACATTCCCTGTGATTTGTATTGTAATATACAGTACACATGTACTGAACATGTCCCTGCCTGACAATGATGACTCTGAATAATAGGAGAAAAGGACAAGGAGAAGAATTGAGAGCAATATTGAGGAGTAGGAAACAACTTGTTTTTATTATTCATCAACATCACAATGGTGCCCATATCTAGTGTGCTACAATATGAGATAGTAGTAATTAATGATTCAACTACCTTTCTGCCACTGAATGAAAAACATACGCAATGCTTGAGTTTCAAGTGCGCGGATTGCTTTGTGGCACCATGGATGCAATCAGTCTAGTGTCAAAAGGTATTACACTAGATAAAAAAATGGGGGAAAAACTCATATGTTGTAGCATTGTGATGTATCTTATCTGTTATGTTCTAGCATGTGACACTGCAGAGGTTAACATGACAGATTGTTCTGCTTATTTTTTGTTTGCACCACCCAGCATCTGTGGAAATAGGTCATTATATAGCGGATATTATATACTGTAGTCTGGGAGGGCCTTAATAGGACTAGATTGGGCTTGTGTGGGCTACCTTTGCACAAAAAGCATGTGCTGCCAGGAAGGAGAAATAATCTGTTTACTGCCCTCACCAATCACACCCACACACCTGGCCACCTCTTAGTCCCCAGGTCGCACAGGAGATTTAGCCGCAGGCCTGTCACTCAGGCTACACCCACAGTCCTACATGGCCTCCTCTGTCAGTCACACTCAGCTTGTGCGTGCAATGCAGTCTGACGTTGGAGGCAGACAGCCAGTCGAAGTGGAGCACAGTAAACAAATGTAGTGCAGAAGTGTCTTCATTTTTCAAACTAAATACAAAGTAGCTCCAAAATTTGATAGCAGAACTTTTTATTATCCCTAACTTCCTGAGTTCATACAGATAGAAGAGGGAAAAGATGATGAAAAACAAAAGAAGAAGATAAGAGAAAAACAAGATTGGAGCTGATTCCTGCTACAATCTGACAGATGATCTGAAGACTGTTATTCTCAGTATATGTGCCCCCTCTACCTTAGAACATGCTGTATCTCTGTCTTTGTACAGTAATAGAATATTCTGTCCCAAGACTCCTCCTGTTCACGCACGGTCAGGTATTTTATACTCTTTGACTCACTGCACTTCACAGACTCTTCTGTGGCCATTGTGTTCCGACTAACCAGCTCTTATAAAGGCTCTGGAGATTTCTGCCTGGAGCCCCCTGGTTCCCTGTCATCCATCTGCCACAGCCCACACTCATCCTCCTCCCCGTACCCTCTTACCAATGGTAATGAGTGGTAGACTTCACAGAGAAATATCTGTCCGTTTTTCTTTTTTGAAGCCGTGGCTCTGTGATTCTCTGGCATTGATCTTGTCTTGTGTCCTCTGGTGAGCTCCTCGCTCCAAATTAGAGCCTTCCTTCTTTTCCTCCACTCCCTCCGTCTCTTTCTCTGTCCTGCCTTCCTTCTCATCGACACATTATGCTTGTGCCCCGGTGTTGACATAGCTGCAGTTGGCCTGCTGTGACACATAATATTGTTACAACACAGCAAACAGTTGTTAAATAGTAATCCATAATTTTAATTTAGCCAACAATGTTGCAGCACTATTGAGCACACTGCTGTTGCCCAAGTTTATAGTCTGTCTATAGCGTAAACTGCAGGGATTATCTTGTGTCCTTCAAACATTCACTTATGAATACAAGATCTGGGGCATTGTTTAGAGTTGGCTCCACATGCGCTACTGCAGTCAATTAGCTTGGTAAATAAAAGGCCTCGCTCCATTTAGGATGGATCCCATGTCTGACATGAAAGAGGCGTCAGTCCCACAGGACCCAACAGCCTTGGCTCGCATCTCTGGACTCCTTCTGTTCATAACATGAAGGGGTAAAAAAATTTTTTTACACATTTGGTAAATAACAGTTGTGTGTATGTAAAAATAACCGTTTCATGTGCATGTTTGGACAGAGGAGTTCAGAGAGTGACTCCAGTGATTGAGAGTTTAGTTGTTGTTGTTTGCCATGTGCAGGTCTTATCTGTTATTTGTTGACTAGTCCCAGACAGCAAAGCTGATATCCACAGAGAGAAGTGAGTGTGCACGTATGTGTGTGTGATCATGTGGTAGTGTGAGAGCTTGCAGTGTCAGTCTCTCACTCCGACCCACAGGGGGCAGACTAATGCCCTTATCAGAAGCTGACATGCTGCCACCACATTTCTCCCTCTTGCCCCGACGGCCTCTGTCTCTCTCTCTCTCCCCTCTTCTTTTCTCTCCTCCTCTGCTTTCTTTCGTTCTCTTTCTCCGTGTCTCTCTATTCCCCACACAGACAGACACAACACATTTGTCCCCACCTCACTCAGCCCCGCAGCTGCGAGGCACGCCATCGGAGTTGAGATAGCAGGGCCGGGGCACCGAATGAAGCAGTGGGGTTTAAACTGGTTACGGTTATTAGCATGTTGAACAGCCAGGGAGTTTAAAAAAAGAGTCACAGCCAGGGGTAAATACGCTTCGCGTGGCACATCGCTGCTTGGCCACCAACCTCAGACCACAACAGCCAGGCTGCATGCTGTACGCTACAGTATCTGTGTTGGCAGGTGGTTGACGTATAAGCAGCTTAGGCGAATGAATATCTTCACACATTGGGCGCCGGTCTCATTTACAGAAATGGCTGAAAACATAGCAGTGTGCATAGAAGCGTTTCCCAGTTTGTTTCATCAGTGTGAATCAAGCTTTCGATGCTGTCAGCAAGCCCATGCTCAAACCATTAACTCAGCAAACACTGGTCCCCTGCTCCTACTCCAGCAGTGGAGTCATATGAGCGGTAGTGTCCTGCAATTGCTCTAATCACCGCAGCCTGCATTTCACTTTTCTTGAATCTGCCACTTCCCCAAACTGTATTCACTAGCTGCAGCAGTGAAGTTAGAAGATCTCCTAGGGCTGTGTAGCCTCTATGCCAGCTGCTCTGTGTTATAACTTTGGAATGAATATGCCATTGTTATTCTACCTCTGGCTCCCATAGCATTTAGTGCAGAGTGATTGTTGCGTCTCACAAAATAGAGAGAGGGAGAGGGGGAGCGGATTAAATTGATAGAGAAAAAGAGGGAGCTCAGAAAGAGAGTGAAAGGAGAAAGTGGGCGCAACAGTGGACTAAAAAATAATATGAAATTTATAGAGGAAAAATAAAGAATGGAAGGAAAGAGAGAATGAGAGAATGAACAAAAATGGATAAAGAGAGAGAGAGACAAAGAGAACTCAGTGTTTTGCATCTAAATCCTGCAGCGTGCAGCAGTCCCACACCTCATCTGCATATTAAACTGGCCCTGTGGCTGCCTTCCCTCTCAGAGGGTCAACTATCATTGTTTCTGTTGGTTTAAACAGAGCACTACTTCGCAAAACAAGGGCATCAGATAAGTCACACTGTGTTTTTAGCTCTAAGATTCGGTTTGTGTGTGAGCCTGTGCATATGTGTGCAC
The DNA here is from genome assembly GCA_029783705.1 of Chaetodon striatus. Classification (NCBI taxonomy): domain Eukaryota; kingdom Metazoa; phylum Chordata; class Actinopteri; order Chaetodontiformes; family Chaetodontidae; genus Chaetodon; species Chaetodon striatus. The sequence goes on along the minus strand of JAPZEB010000026.1, from coordinate 7,718,702 downwards.
AATTTTTAACAGCCTGCTCCTGTGTTTCATTTCACATTGACCGAGCTTTTGTCTTTGCCCCTGGACATTCCTGCATTAATGATACACACATGAATTAATCACACAGCAAGGCAAACAGCAGCATACTCTATGATAATGCAAATTAGAGAGACGCCATTGGGTCATGCTATTTCTACCACAGCTAGTTTTCTCACTGCAGCATCCATGATAATTAGAAGATCGGCAATGGTTTGTGCAACAGACATGCATCACCGAGCAGCCACAATAAGAAGTTCTGCCAGAGACTCTTTTCTCCCAAAACTAATGCTGAGAATATAGCTGCCAGCAGCAAATCCAGAGGGCCAAGTAAAAGAGTATCAAGCAAAGCACACAGCACACAGGTACATTGAGGACTTGTCCAGCCAGTGAGCAATTTTTACACGACTGGAGAAAGAATTGCAGAGATATGGCCGACGTCCTGTTTGCATATTTACTGCTGACTTTGTCACAGCCAAACAGTCTGCAGTATGTGATGTAAGTGTTCCTGACAGAACTGCAAGAATCTTAAAACTATTCTCTCACCAATAAAGGCTACTGATAATAAGGCTATTCAGCTGTATTGCATTGTCACACATGAGAAAGTCAGTTTTGATAAATAATGCATACTTTACTCTCTCATTTCAAAGTACATGTTTCCATTGAAAATAAACAGTTGGCGCATGGCCTGAATGTGTGGTGATAAAAATGTCACATGCTCTACATACAGCACTTCACTGTGTAATACTACAAGTCACACTATGTGTAGGTGTTTGAGTGTTCTGATGTTCTTGATTGGCACACAGTCTCCAGCGTGGGCCAGCGTTTGAACCAGTTTAATTTGGGGTCAACCGCATGTCACAGCCCAAGAGTTTAGAGTTTTGAAATTATTGAATGGGGCAACAGGTACAGATACCTGAATGACAAAAAAAATGATATGATTCAATGAAGCAGGATGACATGCCCAGTGAGTCCTTGTTTCTAGACAACTTAATCACTCAAACACCAGTTTTACACCAAATACGCAAGAGCTACTTGTTTGCACAGTGAAGAGCAGCACTCAAAGCTACAGTTGGTAACTTATATAAATCTTTTTGTCATATTTGCTGATTAAATATAAATCAAGATTATGTTACCGCAATGTCTACTTCTCACAACACTGTTTTCAGAAACATGTTAGTATACTGTTTAGCTGTAAACCAGAACGTTTGTGACCACAGAGTTTGTGGCAGGACTCTGGCTGAATCCAAATGTCCACCATCTGGACTTGCAAGCAAAGCCCTCGCAGACTTCAGTTGCACGCACTGTGATGTGTTCACTGTCATCACATAAAGTCTGCGAGGGCAGAAACTGCAAGCCGCTGATAGACAGGCCTCAGATCTGTTTCACTTGTCGTTGCCACGGAAACGTTCAAGCAGCAACTACAGGTGATTGCTGCTGTTATATTCCTTACGCAAGTTGATGAATAGTGTCTGCTCATCTATCCCTGCAGATAACAAGGTGTAAATCCCATGTGTCTGCTGCTTTTTTGTGACAGAACAAAATGGTATTATTCATACAGCTCTATATAATAGGCTGCACAAAAACAGAAATGTGTGTAAATAAGGACAGGACTATGACTAAATAAAATTGGATAATACTTATATTAGAAGACCATCTTTTGTTGTTTTTCAGCCAATTTTCTAGCATAGAACTGTGCAGCTTGTCGCAATAACAAAATGCATTTTCATTCCCTCTATAGCTCATACGCATACATATTTCTGTATCATGACGTAGTTCTGGCCTACACAACTGAAGCAGAATTTAAATAGGCCTTAATATCAACGATTATTTTACGCATTCAGAAGTTTTGTTGTTTTAGTCACCGATTGAAAAAAAACCCCCACAATGTTGCATCCGTATTACAATGAATTGTGGGTATTAAATCAGTAGTCTGGTTAAGTCTGCATCCCAAGCAGATTCTCTGGAAGTCTTCAGAAAGTCCTCTTGAAGCCCCTTGTGGACTGGGTGATTTGTGTATTGGACAGCCCTCAGCACTCCCAGGTACGCGCTAGCGAAGTCCCTGTTTCTGCAAGTGTGGTTAAGGTCAGACATTTAGATTCAGCCTAACTTTTTCATTTTGCAGCTGTGATTTACAGCTGACTCTTTGGCTCTGATAAGTTGTTGTCATTCACGTGAAGTATGGCCATTATAAGCACTACAAGACGATAGAGTAAGCAGAGGAATATGACTTGTTTCTACAGATTATCTGTCTCATTTAGTGCTTTGTGAATATAATGACAGTGCAGCAATAATGACAAAAGATATATTTTATGAGGTTACCAAACTTATGCGCTACATAGCAGCTAACTGGGGTGGCAGTCGCTCAGAACACAGACCTGGCTTAGGAACTGGAAGGTCACCAGCTCAAGTCCCCGTATGGACCAAGTACGGAGCATGGAGTAGTAGCTGGAGAGGTGCAAGTTTGCCTCCTGGGCACTGCTGAGGTGCCCTTGAGCAGGGCACTGAACCCCCAACTGCTCCCCCTCGCTCTAACATCTCTCCATTCAATGCATGTACAGTACAGGTCCTGTTTGAGCATGTGAGTGTATTTCAGACCTGTGTGTATTTGTCAACAAAGTAAAAAAAAAAAGAATTTCTCCTTGGGGATTTATAAAGTATCTCTTCTTCTTCTTCTTCTTCTTCTTCTTCTTAACTAGGACGCTACAGATTACACTATGTTTTCTTAGATTTTTTTTTATTACAAGCTGTTGTTTGTGTTGTCTGTTGTTTACATGGCTAACCAGTTTTTAAAAATAGCAGTTACCTGAGCTGCATTGGCTCATGTGTTCCACCAATCAACATACTCTCAAGGTTCGTTTTCTGCTAAAAATGCCTGATATCAGACAGAACTGACAGCTTGTTAAACTACACACCATCTTCAGTCTGACATTGTGTCCACTCTAATGGATTTTTGTGGAGGAGGGGGATTCGATTTTCCCTAATCAATCACTAGAGACCAACATATCCATCTGAATCTAACATTGTTTCAAGTCCACACTGATGTGTAGCCATGCCAACATACCTACAGTATTTGCTGGGGTTTTTGGAGTGGAGTGGAGTGGAGAGAGGTAAAACTACGATGTTGTGAAATCATGTTGATTTAGAACAGCCTCAATAGCAGCTTCTACCTTGTCTATAGTGCTAGCCATTGTCATTATTTCTCCTCTTTGGTTTTGGCGCAACACTTAACAATGGCCTGTGGCACTGGTTGGCTTATCTAGTTCCCCCAATGTGCTCATAGATCGTTTCTTATTTTAACCGTAAAACCCCTGTTTCATGTCACAATGCCTGACAAATCAGTCAACTCGAATTCAGTGGAGCAGGTGGATTCAAAGCTCTGGACCCAGGCAATTGCTATCAGAATACCTACTCTGGAAATAGGAGCTAAGAAAAAGTCCCTCAAACCGACATCCTAAGAACTACAGTTATATCTAGTTCTTGCAGGGCAGACACAATGAGAAGTGGCTTTCCTAAAACTATGTTCTCAAAACTATAAAAACGCATAAGGCCCTGATCACACAGAAAGCATTTAGCAGCTGGAGGCACCTTTCTGTAATTGTTTTCAAAGAGAATGAAGCTTTTTGCTTGCGTTTTTTTGCATTGTGACACACCTGGCGTTTCTTTGCTCTGAACTCCTCAAGCTGAAAAAAATTCAACTCAAAGCAGAAAAACACTCCACGTCATCTTTTTTTCGTCATCTTTTTACACATGGTCCAAGTGGATGACTTGAGAGGTGCAGGGTCTTCTGTAGTGTGCATGATATCAAGTTTACAGTTGGTAAACAATGGAGGAGAAACTGGTTGTAGCGGTTGCTGGATACCCTGACCTAAATGGCCTGATGATAGAATACAGGTTGTTAAACTGCCCCCGAGTCATCCTAAAATGTGCCTTGAAACGGCCATCATGGAGGCAAACCTCCTGGACCAGCTGGTGGTACCCATGAACTACCCTCTTTTTTAGGGTCTCAGGTACCCATACAGATCTCTATTGGGGTTAAAAAACATTTTAGGGACTAGATACTAAATATTGTCAAATAACTAGAATAAATAAATGAATGGTAGATTACATGGGAAGGTTAGAATAAGGAGTTGACTCCGTGTTTACCAGGTAACAATAAAAATACGTGCCTCACGTTTTGCAACCTGCAGAGCGCTTTCAGTTTGATTGGGGCCTAATGTTGTTGCTCTGTGCAATGTAGAATCTAGGCTTTTGGTGTGGAAGCTCTGTACGCCTGAGTGTGAGCTTTTCTGCAAGGTCATACTACTTCCGTGTAGTCATTATTTGTAGTACCACAAGAGGTTGCTCATCAGTGAAATGTAGACATGGGTCATTTAAGCATTAGTACAAATATTGTTTTTCCAGTGAAAAGAGTCTTCAATATGATAAGACAGCTGCTTCCAAACAGAATGAGGTCTCGGCTGTCAAATACCAGAAAGGCTTTCAACAAAACTCAAAATAGTGTCTGATTTTACTGGCTGAAATTGATCAAACTACTTTCACTGGCTTCTCTCTTGACCTACAGACACATTGGACTGACGTTTTCAATACATGAATGTGTCACATCCCAAAAATATGATCTTATTTTGGACCTGATGGTGACATTTAAAGGATTGGTTGTATCACTAGTAACTTTGAAAGTGTTTTGGACAAAGCAGTTTGGAGAAACTGCTTACAGTACTTCCTTTTTCTGCATCTTTGCTGTTTAAAGTATTTCAATAGTGCCCAGATGGTTTGCAGTACAAAAATTCTGTTTATAGACCTTTTCATTGCTATTCTGTTGCTATGGGAACAGCTTTGGTGGTCCCTGTTTGTTTGCTTTCAGCTTCTGTATTAACAAACATTCAACAGAAAATACAAAGGGAACCATTTAAAATATTTATATTGTCAAATTAGAAAAGGTCTGTAAGGTGATATAAAGGCACTCCAATATTTCTACCTCCTGCATATGGCTAAGACAAGATTAAATAGGTAGGAGAAGCATAATATATTCTTAAAATGGCAGACAAATGAATAGGTTGACATTGACCAGAAATGAAAAGTCATCTTGAGCCAAAAACAACGTTTTGTAATAGATTAAAAAAAAGAGTTGAGGGCCTGATGGCAGTGCGAGATGGATCATTGCACTGAGCCCAATGTAATGCAATGTCATGTGGCTAGAACTTTATTGTCCACCAGATAAATGGATAAGACGTGTCTGGGGCTACTTTGAAAAACAGGGATCCATCTCAGAGAGTAGCTAGTCTGCGTCCTAATCACCTTGGGTCAGGGGAGGACTCATAGATATTCTGTGAGGAAATAGTCAGCCCACTGCCAAGATTTGCTAAGGACCAAAGAAAATATAGTCAATGGGCTTAGTAGAGGCAAATTTATGCTGACTTAAAACGAGGCTTTACCTGTAAAATGCCTGCTATTCAAGTAATGTATTAGGTAGAACACTATACAGACTGACAGCTACCTTGTTTGTAGTCGGAGTGTGTAGGGTGGCTTCAGAGAGATTACTGAAGCTCACTGTGTGTGTAATGAAGCCCTGAGTCAATAAGAGATGCGGGCTCAAGGCCAAAGGCTGAGCCTGTGCATCAAAGGTGCAACGTTTGTGCAAGTCAGTGTGCTTGTGCATGCTTGTTTTTGATTGGCAGCCTCTGGGTCCCTGGACCTAATCTGCTTCTCCCAGTGAAGGGACATAGAGTTAGTTATGGGTGCCTTGCTAAAGGTATGTCAGGTTGGCAACGTCAGCGTGATCATGGGAAACGTGACACGCGTGTAACTTTAACTGGTCGAGATGGCCACTGCTGGCAGCTGGCCTGTCAACCTCCACCGGGAACCTGGCAAGCTGACAGGAGGAGTGGAGCTTTGCCACTGTGGAGGAATAAATTGCATTTACTCGAGGTGAATGCCCAACACAGACACGCACATTCAGATGGAAGCATTTGTCTCGGTTTGGGGGGTGAAGGGGGCTTTGATGAGGGGAGAGATAGTGAACTCGTGCACATGCAGGTTGTTTCCACCTTGATTCTTAAAACACATTGACAGAAAGATGAATAGAGTGATAGTGGCAGGCACAGTTCAGCTTGGCAGTCCAATTGAACCTGTCTGTGTGAAAGTGGGGAGAGAAGGAGGGGGAGTCTGCTGCTGTTATGGGGATGGGAAAACAGAGCCAGTAAATGTTTGCACCTGGGTACCATTATCACCTGCAGCGCTCCACGAGACCAGTGGACAGACCTCCCTCCAAGGAAGCACTCACACAGTTGGAAAATATGGAAGAAAAATCTGAAATGGCTGCAAAGCCAACTATCTGTGATAAAGACTGCACTAGAGTTGCCTCTGGCTCAGTTACTGCGATGTCTTTGTACTGTATGTGCGAAACTTTGTTTGGGTTGAAGCTGCACATAGAGATTTGCTATCTTTAGTAGTTTAGTGCCACTTTTTCAGTCATGAAAACATTTGTTTCCACCCATCTGATCCCATTTCCTTTTTCTACCATTGCAGAGCTTCACTGGCTTGTTGTTGTGATGGTGTGTTTGGTAAAAAGAGCTTCTATTGATAGACCTCCTTGTGTTTGTTTGATGTTCTAAACAGTGCGACATAATCTGTAGACGCTCCGCACTGATCCAAACCCCTTAGCCTTTCATGGAGCTTTCTAGTCCAAAGCATTTCAATTGCTTTTATAATTGAGTTTGTCTGCTGCCTCTGTGATTGCTTTGGATCTCTCTTTTGCTATCAAACAAGGCAATTACTGCCAAGTCGCATATTTTCAGCAACCAAAAAAAAAAAAAAAAAAAAGTTTATTCGCACAAAAATTAGCATGTAACTGTTGCAAAATCTCCTTTCAGTTCTCTGCATGCTCGCAATGTCTCGCCTTGCCATACATGTGTATTCAACAACTTACAGCAAAAAAAAAAAAAGGCAGCTATCAATAATTAATTAATGCGGGTTAATATGTTAACAAACTTATAGTGGTTGATAATTAGATGAGCCACAGTGTCTGATTCAGACTTAATTACTAAGCCACTGTCTGTTCTGTGGGGCTTTAATGAATAATTAATTACAAGAAGCATGAATTATTACTGCTTACCAAAGATCTACCAGAAATACACGCCCGTCCTCGGTTATGGTGCTATCTTGTATTGATTGATGATAAGTGTTTGATCGGGGAAAATAAGAGCTATCGGAAACAGCACTTGTACTACAGTTCTGCAGTTCATAGATGTGCATGTCACAGATCACAGAGCAGTGTTTGATGCAGCGCGTACAGAATCACAGTGTGCGATTGATGGCAGCATAATCGATGAATACTCGTGACTGTCATTTTTTTTAATGCAGGTGTGAAATCATACACTCAGTGAGACACACACACACTTGTACTGACACACACAAAAATTGCACAACCCTGCAGTCAAACACGTGCACACACAAAATCAGTATGGTGCACAGAGCCATTTCACAGTGCTGAGATTGAGTGAACAGGTTTATTTTCCCCCCTTTAGTGCACATGGGCAACCTCAGTGTCTTCTAGAAAGTTGTGTGTGGGAGTGTGAATTTCTCATCTGCAGACACTCTGATTTATCCGCTCTATATTTGCATATGCGCACAATGTGATTAACTGCCATGCCTTATCTTTTCGCCTAGCTACTTCACCGCACGCATGCATGCACACACACCCACGCGCACCTCACCGTGAGCTTGCACACATCGACATGCGCTCCCGTTCACATGTATTCACACGTTTGCATACAAGCAGCATTGTGCGTTCTCAAGGAGCAATGATGAAAGGGGACAGAAAGCCACACAGCCAGCTAAAGACTCTTTGAAACAGTGTGTTCTTCAGCTTCACTTACAGTCGGACTGAAGCAGTTAGTGAACCCTCCAGGCTCTCCCCAGCTAATTTGGTTGACTTTATTTATGGCCAGAGTTCCTCACTGGGGCCAGTTGTGCAGGTGAAACTGTCCATCTGTCTACATTCAGTTGTCAGTCACACACAGTTACTTTGTACAGAGGTGCCATGGGCTATAATCAGCTACGGCTAGCATCATTTAGATGCTGTAATAATATGTCAGTCCATATCATTAACACCCACTGAGCCTAGGGATATATGAGGGCAGATTGAATGACTTACACCTCATGCTGCTGGCAATCTGTGAGTGTGTGTCTGTGTGTGTGTGTGTGTGTGTGCTCACAACTCACAACAGCTCCCCCCTATGTGCACGTTGTGGCTGTATGAAAGTTTCCAGGTATGAATGCAACTTCCATGCATGCACGCATTATGCTTTCTCTTCCATAAACAGATCCTTTAAATAGGGTTTCTTTTGCAGAATATGTGCTTATTTTGCACTTAGGTGGTTGTTCCGCCGGCTGACAGACACTGATGTGTTTGTTTTCTATACAATTTTACAATTCCTCTTGCTTTGATCCATAGAGGCAGCCTTTCTGGCAGCTTTGCTGTCAACATTTGAAGGGTGAAAGTACTGTAGAAGGGAAACTTGAACAACACCAGAAGGCTGACTTCCTGTACTCTTGAGGGCTCAGGCGTTAGCAGTCAGTATGCAGCACACACATATACCTACTCACACACACACACACACCACATCCTGATGTTACTGTATGCCAACAGGGCTGCCTACTCTTCCAGCAAAATAAGATACATAATCTACAACTTTTGTTATAATTAGTCTTTCTCACCTCATCTCATTTCTCACCTTACAAAATTTCCTCACCTTTCCTTCACTCTCTGCTCGGAAAATCCCCTGGTGGCTCCTTCTCTTCAAATAGCTGTAATCAACGCTGATGCTCTCGAAGACCCCTCTCCAAGGCTTTAATCAGATTGGATTGTATTGCAATGCCACAGGGGGCCGTTATAACTGATATTCTTTTGACAAGGACGGAGAACAAAGAGATTCTTTGATTGAGAGTGATTGGCCTGTAATGGTTAATTGAAGCAATTCCTCATCATGTCCCTTTGTCTCATCACCACCTCTCTCCTCTTTCACACCTCTTTTGGTGCTGTCTGTCTTTTTCTCTTTGGCTGCATTTTCTCCCTAAATCTGAGATGAATGTGAATAGCATCACTTTATCATCCTCTCCTTCACTCCTCTCCTCTCTCCTCCCTCTGTTTTTCCAAGGTCAATCCAACTCTGTCTAATTCACTTTTCTTTGATGATAAAATCCAGTCCCAACTTTAGCCAAATGTCCGTCTCCCTCTGGAGTTGAGATTTATCTCAATTATTTCTCCACCAGTGTGTCTGCCAGCTTCTAAACATGAGTATCAGAGTGCCAGGTCCACCCAGGGAGACACAGTAAATCTTTTGATGTCTTGTGAGTATCCATCGGCTATACGGAGAGGCTGTAAATTCCCTTAACGCGGCGTACAGCTTTACCCACAACAGCAGGAAATCCAGCCCCTGACAAGGAGAATGTGGACTAATCTGCCGCCTTTTCAATAAACATGCCGAAATACTCTTAAACAACACATAAACTGGCGTAAATCCTTTCGCCAATGCCAAGCAATAATAGCAATCGTTCTTCATTGTTGTGCTTGTGTGAGGATGAATAAGTCAGCCTGGTCCCGTATTTATTGTTGATGATAGATTGGCAGCTATTTAGAGGCTGCTTGAGCGAACATAAGACATGCAGATCCTGAGCATGCATACTGAGGGTGTCAGAAAAGCACAAACAAAGGCAAGGAAGAAAGAATAGCGAGACTTTAGAATGGAAGTCAATAGAAGCAAAGGAGAAGAGAAGAAAGAGTAATATCCAGGGACAGAGAGGGAGAGAACAGAAATCAGCATTGAGAGAGAGACCTAGCTGTCTCGTCATGTCCTTGTGCAGGATTTATGAGTTCGAAGATCAGGGACAGGTTTAGGGTGGTAGGAGGGGGAATGGGTGGAAAAGTGAAAGGAATGTAGGAGGGATCCGAGAATGGCGTTAGAGCTGGGAGAATGTGCCGACTTTGAGACCTAAGTAGGCTGAGACTGCGCTGTGAGTTAAGACGTCTCTCCTCCGTAATGCCAGGTGACAGGAGGAGAAATGGAAAGGCAGAGGCGAACAAAAGGAAGAAATAAAAAATGGGCCGAACAGAGGAAAACAGAGCCGAGACATTATTGAAGGGTCAAAGGGCACTGATTTGATTAGCACTTATAACATACATGGCAGGGCAGAAGGAGCGAAACAACAGAAACAAAGCACAGGACTTCAAGAAAAAAACAAAGTGGTTACACGGAGTCAGGAAC
>JAPZEB010000026.1:7674936-7698692 GCA_029783705.1 Chaetodon striatus | reverse complement strand
ATCTTACATTATTATGTAGCAGATATGTTGAAACTTACCATCTGATTATGTTTAAACAACTCTGGGTCAGGTCTGAAATTAACATCAGCCAAGCGCCTAAAGCGGGTAGATTTTCCATTTGGTGTGTAAATCTTAGAGGACTATCCACCACACTGGTGGGTAAATGTTTGTACCAAAATAGTTATGTATTTAAAAACAATGCTGCGAGTCTCTTCTGCATTGTGATGTAATTTAGGGGCGCACTGCTCTGTTGCTCCAAGCACATATAAACTGTGACCTTAAACTGACCGACTCAGGCACACCTAGTTTTGCAGCACTATTTAGCGCACAGGACATCAGCTATCACTTGCTGCTGATCTGCTGCTAGCTGGCGTTTCGCCCATACTTTTGAAGGTAATAAAATAATAACACGGAGGCTGCATAATCTTTATTGCCTTCCACATTGTCGGCGGCAGCGCATGAGCTTCACTTCTTCTGTTCTTACCTTTTACAATGAAAGCCATAGACATGTACACAGCATCACTGCTTATCAGAGGGAACTTATTCACATACTTAGGCTGTGGTGTTGAGTTACTCAATATTTAAAAATAACTTTGCTTTAAACTTTGCCCTGGCCTCCTCTTTTAATTTGTATTTAACATAATACCTTATCATTTCAATAAAATGTACTGAAGAAAATATAGATGTGACACAAAAGGCTATTTTATTTTTTTTGGCCAGTTAAAAATATTCTTGGCTGAAGGATTTTTTTCATCTACCAGTCCTCTTGCCCGATGAGTCAAAAATGTAATTTTAGACTCTGTCGGTGGTTATGTTTAGGCACAAAAACCACTTGGTTATGGTTAAGAAAAGATCATGTTTGGACCTAAAATACCCAGTTTTGGTAGCTCAATAACAGCTGGGGATGCAGCAGTGTCTTGCTACAAAGAAAAATAAGAAAAACATTTTTGTTGTTTGTGGTCTTGAACTGTGAACTTTGCAGCTTAGCAGCCTTGGTGTGTCGCTACCACACATCCCCTCTCACCTTCCGATCACGAAGTCCATTTATACCATTCTCTCAACACTTTCTTCTGGTGACTGGGCTGATTTTGCTGTGGCTATTAATTCATTACATCTTATCATATATTCATTGCACCTTCCAAAATCTGCAACTGTGTCCCTCGTATTAATATTTGGACAGGTGTCCAACCCCTGCATGCCACTGTGAATAATCGAGGAGCGAGGGCCCTTGCAAAAACGTCCTTTACATCTCGAGCAAAACTGACAAACAGGAAAAGACAGTTGCAACTGACACCAGCTGTCCCCCATGTCACTAATTTCTCGTCTCACATGCATCATTGTGGTCAGGTTGTTTGCTGTTGTCACAGATGCTGTACAGTAAGTAAGTGTTCAGAGTCTGCCTCTTACAAGTCAACATACAAAACCCTGATGCATCCAAAATATTATCTCAAAAGCCTGTATTCACTTTAAGAAGAAATACTTTTTTGTCCATTAGCTCCATTAGCTAGCAGCATGCTATCACAGGCCCACAGCATTTGGGCACCAGCACCACAAAGATATTGCCTGCTGGACTCAATCAATAGTCCCTTTGTGGTCAGCAGCACCACGCTGAGTCCATGTGGAGGCAGACAGGAACATAAAATGCCTCAGATGCCCTTTTGATGGCGACTGGGCAGCCATGTTGGATAGGGCAATGAAGTCTGTTGATGTCTTTTTATCTGTATTTATCCCTCTTATTTTATGTTTGGTATGGCTGGGCCCAAATTAATTATGCATCTCAGGAACATTAACACAGAAAGTGGAACTGGAACGACAAAAATCCGACGAGTTGGACGTCAGAGTTATTTATGAAGGTTCCAACACACTCTCAGCAGCAAGTACAGGCTCTCCATTGAGAGTAAATGAAACTGTTTTATGACAATGAACCTTGAAATAAAATTAATGACAATTTTCTTAGCGGTTCTGATGTGCAATCAACACATTCAAGAAGCTGACAGGCTGATGCAGATACAGGGTGGTGCAGGAAAAACTAAATTAAATAAAGAAAATTGTGTCACTTGTAAGACAAACTAGCTGCGCGCAGGTACAGACTGACAATGTATTTTAAACTGATAAAAAATGACACACAAATTAACCGCTACATTTCATCTCAAATGGCTGACACCAGCTGCATCTTGTACTGTTCAGCCAGCAAGTCTTTTTTTTTTTTCAGTGTAATAAGCTCTATTAAATGTGAACGTGCCTTGGCCACGAGTATTTAGGCAATGCTTTGGCACTGCTGTTGGTCTGCTCTCATGGTCCAGGCACGTCACTCTTTCACACGCACCCAAAACATTTGGCCATAACATCAAGGACCACACATGCATAACCAGTATGTGTTGAATTTTATTTCTAATCTTGTATGGAGGCAGGGAAGTTATTGAATATGCATGATATTGGAGCTTTGAGGTGTATTAAAATCACAATCATTGCATCCCAAATTAGCTCTGGTGTGGCTCTGTTTGTTTTCAGTAAAGTGCATGGAGCGTTTTTATCACACACAAGTCACAAGTCTTTTAAATTTACGTCAGTGTCTCTGAAGAGGTTGGTCATTATTTTAAATCAAAAGCTCTTCTTTCTGTATTTCATTACCTTTGGAATGTCCTCCTGCCGGGAGAGAACTGAACTCCGCAGGTCTCCTAAATCCTGGTGGACATTTAAATATTTTCGTAGAAGAAGTTGATGTAATGCTTTAACTCCTTTACTAAGCCTAGAGGGAGTAAATGTGCAGAATTCTTTGACCAGTTAGGACTGATTTTCTACTCTGACATACAGAATAAATACAAACCAAAGCCATCAAATTTAAAGGAATACTCCAACGTTTGGGCGAACACACTTATTAAGTATTAGATGAGAGTATTACCACTCTCATGTCTGTGTGTTAGATATGAGGCTACTGCCAGCAGCCGTTAGCTTAGCACAAAGACAGGAAACCGAGGAAACAGCTAGCCTGGCTACATCTATTGTTTTTCCAGCTCACTAGATAAAACCACGCCTACTTCTGCATGAGAAAAGAGGGCTGCCAAATGCCTTTTTCACATTTTGACTTGTCACAATAGGAAAAGCACAGGTGTGAATAAGCAATGAGTAATAATAAGTAATAAGTAAAGATGGCTGAATCCCATTCAGCTGCTTTTCCCCCCAGGTTCTTGGTACTGGCCATGCTTGCTCAACGTCACTCTCACTGGAGCACCTGAAGAGAACAGAGTCATCGTTAGTGTTATTAGTAACATCAGTGCTTTTCCTACCATTTTAAGCCAAAATGTCTGCTGTGAGAAAGGTCTGTTGGCTGATAGCCTACAGCCAGTGCCATAAAAAAAACTGCTGCTAGCTAGCTAGCTAGCCCACCCCTGGGTATACCACTTTGTCCCTCCGCCCCATTCCCAACCGCTTGCAGACAACAAAGCTAAAATGTTTGCTTATCTGGCAAAGATTTGGGTGGGCAGTCCAGCTGGGGAAGGTACATCTGCACAAAATATGACAGCTACAGTAGCTTGGATAATAGCAATGTGAGTATTTAAAGAGAAACTTTCTCGATTTTCAACCAGCTCTCGAGTAGTGTGTGCAGACGACAGTCTGGTGTATTGCTGCCCACAAATGATCAGTGAACTCTGGGGCCCTCGCAGCACAGGTGGAAGCCAAATAACGTTCATCAGTACACTCTGCCTATGACAAAGCTGGTTGGAAAAACTGCAAAGTTTCCTTTAAACGATTGTATCAACTTGAATTCAGCTGGCGACTGTTAGTAAAAACAGATAAACCCCAGAGGAGGCATACACATGTAAAGAAGAGACATACCATAAAGGAGGTAGAGGGGCATCGAAACCCAGCGTCCTGCCTCAAAGGAGAGAGATGAGAGGGGATGGAGTTCTTTAGTGTTTTTGACAAGGGTGGTGTTCAAAGCCACTGATGAACTCAAGCTGTGTTGTTTCATAGTGCGCCCAGCTGGCAGCCAATCACTGGGCCTTGACGTCTGGCAGCCCTCTTTCATCATGCGTAAGTGGGCGTGGTTTCATCTGAAGTGGGATGGAAAAACAATAGGCGCAGTCTGGCTCCGTCAGTAACAAAATCAAACTCCATTTACCACCATCTCTAAAGTTCTCTAATTAACAAGTTACATCTTGTTTTTGTTTTTTGTTTTTTTGTAGGTATTAAATAAACAAGATATAACGTGTTAATTACTGAGCTTCAGAGGTGCTCTACAGACCTGAGAGTGGTATTCTTATCTTACTCTCCACAAGAAAGCAAATATTTTGCATGCTCTCCTAGGACCAGTTAAGAGGCATTACCCCATCAAAATCAAACTGTTGGTGTAGCAGTTTTCAACCTCATTTATAGCATTCTCCATCAGGACAACCAGTTTAATTTGTTTGGAGAGCTGGATTTCAAGTTGCAAAGATTCATCAATCTGTCAACAAAGCCCCATTTAGGCCGAGTAGGGAACGTTCTCACACACTGAAGATACATAAACTCTTTTGTTTTCCTAAAATTAAAAAAAGGCACCTGAGATATCATCTCAGATTGTTTGGTTGAAACACCAGCACACAAACCCAGCCACAATACACTGTTGTCATTTTCCTTTTATGTCATTTTAGTATCATCAATCTGTATTTCCAGCTCAGGTTTTTCTATGAAACGCCATCGTTATCTTGTTTGTCAGAGAGATTACACATAACAAAAGCTGTTGAACATTGTCTTCTCTTGAACAATAATCTCTCACAGCATTTTGAGCCGTGTGTGACGTTTTTTTGTTTTTTTTTAACACTTCACAGGTGTCAACCAACGGGGAGATATCTGTTATCTCTGGAGCCCCCACGGACTGTGACTGTAAGATAGACCCCAACTGTGACTGCTTCTCTGGTGGGTCATCATACACATACACACAGGCTATGTGAGAGTATTAGATTATGTCTAATAGGATTACAGTACTAAAACAACTCGTAACTGCACTTAAAAGTCTTCAGATCATATCATACTTGGCCTGGTTCAGATGTGTAAGGAGGGAAACAAAACAAGAAAAGCTTTGACATAACTTAAATGAATTGAAATAGTCAGTGTTTCTTGATACTGAGTGATTACATCTTGCTGCCTGTGTGTCCCTGCTGGCCAATAGTTTTATTAGCAGTGCTCGAGAGGAACTTTTTCTCTCTTGACTGTCTCCTCCATTGCTTTCTTCTCTACTCGAATGTGTCTAAATTATTTATTTCAGATGGAATTTTAATATCTAAGAAGGGCTGTTTTGACTCTCCTTGAAAAAATAGGAAAAATTATGATAATGATGTTTGTGTAAATGATAACAATATACAGAAAGAAATGACTATCTATAATGTCACAATGGAAAAGTAAGTGGATGTAATTTGACTTTGTGAGTGTTGGGTATACAGAAAGAGTGTGGGTGCGGTGGGGAATGTATTTGTATTCATGGGAAGGCTCCTTCTTCGCAAAAACCTCCAGCTAAATTTCAGTAGGAACCAGCTTGAGAGAAACCTTTCAAATCCATTCAAATTACAGCTGGTGAAAGAAAAAGCCCTCGTCTAGCTGCTGAAGGTTTTTAACTGGTTGGTGTATCATGGAGGGGCACCTGAAATGTAATAAATGGAAGACGGAAAGGACGAAACAAATATGCCGATGTTTTTTTGACAGTTAGGCCGTGCTTTCATTGTAAGTGTCGGAGGATGTGATTTTATCATTTAATTCTGCTCATAAAAATCAGTCTCTTTTTTATTCAAAATGGAGGGAAGTGTCTCTCCCATGCCACAAGCCAATGGGTTGTAACCATCCCTATTTCTTGGGTTGTACTTTGCATATTTTCAATCATGTCTTGCTGTTAACAGATGATTACTCTCTTCAGAGGCTTTCCGTTTCCATCCCTTCACCGAAGACAGTCACACAGTGTCTTTGAACATGCACGCATATGTGAGCACACACCCACAAACACAAACAGACATGAACACACGCACACATAAAACACACACGCACACATAATGTGCATGCTGTCAAGAGATAAACTGCCACCCTGCTGCCTGCATAGACCCATCAGAGGCCCCAGGCCTACTGCTGACAGCATCTAAAGGGCCTCACCCGGCTGTTATCCAGCTGTGCTACCAAAGACATCTGAATGCATTCAGTCACCTACTACCAGCGTCTGATAAGACTGAGGTCACTATCAAGGTGGTCATATCAACTCTATTGGGAAGCTACGGCATCCCAACAAGTCCAAGTCCTGAGCTAAACTGATAAACGCTTAAGCGGCACCATGGGATCTTCATATTTTGCAAAGCTTGTGTGTGCCAGTTGTGACTTGTCTCTTTCTCTAAAGAATAATTTGTATTTCTCAGTGTGTTCATAACCGAGGGTGCCTTTGCTTGTGCTATTTTGTTGATAAAAAAGTTTGTCCTCATCTAAATAATGTCTTTTTGTTTCTCTTATCAGGAGATGGAGGATACGCCCGTGACGCTCGTCTCAAAGCTCCCTCCTCTCTGGCCGTGGCCCCCAATGGCACCCTGTATATTGCTGATCTGGGCAACATCCGGATCAGAGCTGTAAGCCCCAACCAGCCACAGCCCAGCCCAGCCGGACTGGTGGAGATCAGCTCCCCACTGGACCAGGAGCTCTATCTCTTCAGCCAGGTACACAGAGCCTGAGCTTTGTGTATTTGAATGTAAAATATATAAGTACTTGAGTACAATATCTCAGTACAGGTCAGACTGAGGATAAGACCTTTGTATGAACATCGTTGTTGTCCAAGTATACATGAATTTTTATACAAATACCAAAACCTTATTGTCCACATAAAATTTTCCTTGGGTTTCACCATCACACATGCCATAAGAAATACAAAAATGTGCATTCACCATAGCACATCCCATAAAAAACACATTTTACAACGTAACACACATACAACAACTTGATGATTTTGTGTCATTTTTGCTAGCTCTATATTCACACTTTGTGTAGCTCAAGTGATTCAAGATTCAAGAACTCCATTGCTAATATGCAAGTATAATGAAATTGCAAATGTGTCATCCTCAAATGGTCCACACTATAAATATAAATATATTTATATAAATACATTTTATAGTTCAGTAATGTGTTAAGTGTTTACGAAAATAAAACAAGATAGTTCTAACTTGCTACTGAATATTTGCTGCCTTGTGTAATGCTGTCTGTTGAGGAGCTAGCTAACTGAATAAAACTAACGTTAGCTTGCTAGCATGACTCGTTTAGAGTGAAGAGTAAAACGCATCATATGGACTATGGTTGATATATTTTACTTAATGTGACCTGAGATGATCTTAAGTTTCTTTTAATGAAGATTAACACAGTATAGTTCAATTTGAAGAACTTCATCTATCTGTTTTGACCACTTTAATCTACTGTCTAATATCCCCCATGGAGTTTGGTTTCCTCTACCTGTTCCACAGGCACTCCCTGTGCTGACAGGTTTAACTGTGATTTAGGTTTAAGTCTAAAAGATGATCCAAATACTATACTTTTTGTTTTTGATTAATTAAGAACTTACCTATTACTCCATGCCCACATTGCATTGTAATTCCCCGTCCAAAGCACTAGACAATTCTTCAGTAGATGCTGCTGGTAAATACAGTGTTGTATC
Organism: Chaetodon striatus; assembly: GCA_029783705.1. Taxonomy (NCBI): domain Eukaryota; kingdom Metazoa; phylum Chordata; class Actinopteri; order Chaetodontiformes; family Chaetodontidae; genus Chaetodon; species Chaetodon striatus. Next base: position 7,691,038 of record JAPZEB010000026.1, on the reverse strand, counting down.
GTCAGCATACGTAGCTGCTCTCGTTTGATGTAGGTCAAGAGGAAGATCATTGGTGAAGATAGAGAACAATAATGGTTCCAAACAGCTTCCTTGTGGTGCACCACATTGTAACTCTTTCACATTTGAAAGACTACCATTATAAAATACATACTGTTTTCTATGTTGAACCAGCATATGGTGCTACGTGCATAGTTGTAAAATTTACTTTATCCAGCAACAATTTAGGGTCCAGTACATCAAAAGCTACACTAAAATCTAATAACACTGCTCCCACTACTTATATTTAAGGCATTTGTCATCTGTGTTTTTTTCCTTCAAGAAAACAGTATTTGTTCACAAACCATCTTTTCCTGGCAGCAGACTAATTGGTTGGCTGTTTAATCTCTCTGCCACATTTTTTTGCAGAGAAATTACTTTTGCCACTCTCCCCTCTGAAGGAAAAACACTGTTTTCTATGCTGATGTTAAAGATGTGGCAGACAGGTCTAGCCAAACAGCTGGCCACCAATTTCAAGAAATTCCCATCCAGATTATCCATCCCACCTGGTGTGTCAGTGTTTATAGCTGATGATTGTTGTTCTACATTCTGAATTGTACACAGAATACTAACCCTGAAACAGGATTAGCAGTTTAGTTTAGTAACTAAACTCAAAAAATAGTTGGTCAATTTGTGCTACATTTTGTGATTCTTTAATGACTTCCTGTTATTATAGCTGAATGCTTTTGAAGTCTTTACTAGCTAAGACATTTGTTGGGTTGTAATCGTGCAACACAAATTAATAAATCACTAGTTTGAAACTACAGTAGTTTGCAGTTAATAAGGTTTTAGAAAGAACTTTACACTTCAACATTCAAGGTTCTTTTGTTTTTAAAGTCGTTCGTGGGTTGGCACCCATGTACATATCAGAACTTAGCTGCCCGTCCTCCGACTTTGTCCTCAGGACAGTTCACTATTCCATGGCTAAGGCCAGTGGATCAGAGTTCATGCCTTTTTCAATGGAAGCTCCAAAGCCTTGGAAAAGCCTTCTGCTTTCATTTAAATAGTCCCCCACCTTTGACAAAGACAAGACAAGACTCAGGATGTACATGTTTTTTTAATGGCCTCTAGGTATTCTTAGTGGTTTTAATATTCCACAATTATTCTATTTGTTAGAAACTGATCTCACAAGTTTTATTGTTTCAGTTTTAGACTTGTGCACATATTATGATATTGCCTTGGATTTTTTTCATTGCCAATTAGGGGTGTAAGAAAATATATACGCTTGAATATGGCAATATTGTGTTTTGTGATTCTGCATTGATTCTCAAAAACACCACTGATGTTTTATTAATAGTTTACTTGCAAAGATTTGTGGCAGTGGTTTTTTTTGTGTAGTATTAAATCGTTACCCCTGTATCGTGATATATATCGTATCACAAGATTCTTGCCAATACACAGCCCTCTTGCCATTTATTGTCTTCTGTTTTTACCAGCCACACAGGCGCAACAGCTAGTGAGTCTGTTGTGTGTGTGTGTGTGTGTGTGTGTGTGTGTGTGTGTGTGTGTGTGCGTGCATGTGTGCGTGCATGTGTGCGTGCGAGCATGTGGTCAAGACAAAATGTGGTCCTGGTGAGACCTATTGCAATAGGAACTACCACAGAAGCAGTTTTGAGCACTTTGCCAGGAGTTGACATGTGATCCCATTGGAAGATGGTCTCTAATTTTTGTCGATTTTTATTTTACTCGCTATTGTGCTGTTTATTTTAACTTGAGCGCCATTTTGGTTGACCGTAGTTGTTTTAAATGTGCTGTATAAATAAACTTGAGTGACCTGACACTCAAACTTATTAATGGCTTTACAAAAAGCGGGTGTAACCTAATCCTGACCGCTGTCTCTCTCCTCTTTTCTGCCACAGAATGGCTCCCACATGTACACCAAACACCTGATCACCGGACACTACCTGTACAACTTTACTTACGGCACAGACGGCCAGCTGTTAGGACTGACAAGTCGCGATGGTCATGGCCTGCAGGTGAGGAGAGATGCCCATGGAGTGCCTCTCTGGCTTGCACTACCTGGTGGACAGGTGTACTGGCTGTCTCTTAGCAACAGTGGAACACTGAGGAAGGTGTCAGCCCAAGGCCATGACATCGCCCACATCACTTACCATGGCAACACAGGTCTCCTAGCAACCAAGAGTGATGAGAACAGTTGGACCACTGTTTATGAGTAAGTTTTTTTTCTCTGCTTATTGTGCTCTCATTTTTTTCTTTCTGTCTTCCTCCTTCTCCCTCTCACTTTTACTTTTATGCATGGTTGCTTGGCACTGAATGTATGTATGGACTTGGGATTGCATGTATGTGCAAGTGTTTTAATATGAGACAGAGCTTATGTCTGTGGTGTGAAATGTGAGTGCCATCTGGTGGTTGTCCATCACTGTAGAGAGCTGGAGAGACTTTTTTTTTCTGTTCCGACTTTGCTTAAGTGGCTGATTAGCTGAAGGACGTCTCTGCAACACTTTGATCACACACATGTTTAGTATCACACATACACTACACACACAAAAACACATCCGTCTGAATTATTCACCACTGCCGACCGAGTCTCTGTCTCAAATTCCACAGCTGGATAATTACACATATAAATCATAGTTGACACTTACTCTGTGCTGTTGTTTGTGTATGACAGGGGAAAACAGAGTGATAGTGAGTATGCATGTGTGCTCCTGTGAGCGTACGGTGGTGTTCATTTGTCCAAGCGCGACAGCTATCTGTGCGTGTTTGTGCTTGTACATCACCGTCTTTGTGTTTATTCTCAAAGGTACAACAGCGAGGGCCGCGTGACCAACATCACCCTCCCCACGGGTGAGGTGAGTGGTTTTCACGGCAACCTTGAACGCTGGTCTCGGGTGGAGGTCGAGGCGTCCAACCGTGAGAACTTTGTCACTAGCACCAACTTGTCTGCCAGTGACACCATCTACACGTTCAGACAAGGTACAGCATCACGGCGTGTTCCCACGTGGTCCTTTGTACTCCTCGTTAGTCAGTAGGAGCTTTGGTAAACTGTGGGAAGACAGAGGAGTTTACACAGAGCCAGATATGGTGGCACAGATGTAATGTCCCCATGAATTCAAATGTTGACACTCAGAAAAAATTACGGCCTCACCACAATGCATCACACCCATCTAGTTTACCACAAACCTGCCGAAAGGTCGTTTATGACTAATCTGGGGGGAACTAAGCTGTAGACAACATACACAGATACATAAAGATGGCTGAGGGCATGGTGATGTTTAAAAATTTATGACTGGCAAACTGCAGTAACGTGGCTGTTGTTCTGGTCAGGTCAGACACACTGACCTGTGATTTTTTATTCTTCTTCATCGGCTGCACTGGATGTGTGCGCGTGAGATTCACGACTTTGAAAAAGGATTCATTCCTTTCTATAAATAATTCACATATGGATCTGATGTGACCTCTTTACATAACCACACTAATGGGCAGTAAAAAAAAAAAGCACAATTTATTTTTGTATTTACTAAAAAAGAGGCAGATCCAACTGACTTGTGAAACGCCTTAACGACCGCAGGAAAAAATGGAAGAGAGGGCAGAGATGAGAAGAGGAGAAAATGAGAGTGGAGTGGAGAAGCCGCTCATGGGAGCAGTTTCCTCTCATGTCATCCCTTTAATTGCTTTCTAGCAGTTGTCACAATGACAGGACTGCAGGGAGAGAAAAGCTTCTCCAACACACACACAAATACATTTGCACGCACGCAGGCATGTGCGTGGTGCTACAGTATGACAGAGCTGCCAGGGAAGAGTTGAAATGACCCGCTATTTTAGAGTGCCCCCCCATCCCCCTTTTTACTTCCACCACCAACAAACTCTCTGAGTCTCTTCCTGCCTCTGAGCCAACAATAACCATATGTACAGAACGAGGTTTTATAGTAGTGAAGGGACTAGAAGTTACTATCCAGTTTATTAGCTGCATTAAATTTTATGGTTAAAATATAGTTTATGGTTATTTTTGCAATTTTTTTTATTAATTGTGTTTCAGATATGGTGAAGGCATGAGACAAAGTGATATTGGCATGTGTAAATTCTGTATGAAGTCTTATTCAGAGAACCACAGAAATGAAAGAACAGTTTCTGAGAAACCTTTGCAAATGTGTGAAAATCTGTCAAGGCCAAGCACCCCTCCTTTACTCCCCCTCTCGTTCTTTCTTTGTCTCTTCCTCTTTTTATTGCTATCTCTCTCACTATTTGTTCATCTATCTCTCTTTCCCCTGCTCTCTTTTTGAATAGCTTACATTTTTCTAAAGATACAATAGCAGATAGAGTACAGCGCTAATGTTGCAGAGAAAATTCTTAAAAACACTCAGATTTTAGCAATTAATTTAAACAAAGCGCCCATACAAAAAGCCAGACTTGTATTCATTGCATTCATGTAGTCTGCTGCTGTATCTCTCTCATTGATTTTTCTCAAGACCGTTTTTTGAGAGACAGCGACTGATGTTTTTTTCACACTTTTTTTCATCTGTTGCTGCACATTCACGTCCTTGTGTGCACGTGTGGTTTTGTGTGCCTTTGTGTGTGTGTGTCTGTGTCCCACCCTTGCAATCGACCCCCAGACCATGCTCAGAGTTCATACAGAGTCAGCGCCGACGGGTCGTTCCTTGTGACGCTGGCGAGTGGGATGGAGCTGTCACTCATCACAGAGCCCCTCCTCCCTGGTGGCTTGGGCGGAGGAGTCAGTCCAACGGCCAGCCGCTGCAACATCAGCCTGCCTGGAGACCATGCCCCCAGCCTGATAGAGTGGAGGCAGCGGAAGGAGCAGAGCAAGACTAACTACAGCACTTATGAACGCAGGCTCAGGGTAAACCTTCAGCTAACTCTGATAATGTAGAAAATCCACTCCTCTAAATTTATCACTACACAAAGACAATATGCATTAACACACTGTGGTAAACAGTAAACACCCAATCAGCAGCCACATGTCATGGAAACCTCTCTGTGATAGGTCAAATTAACATCATGTGCCTTAGAAGTGTTAACCACCAGTTCTGCATTCTAACCTTTACACACTCCCATCAAAAATGACAAAGAAATGTCCCTTCTAAGTGTACTCTATTGAGTGGATGTTACATTTGTATTTGTGCCACACTTGCACCGTGCCACAGCTTGTTGTTACACAACAAGTTAGATGTTTTGAATGATTAATGACGTCACCAGGAGCGAACTGATAGGTCAAGTGACTCGGAACCGGTTAGCTGTACTTTCCACAAATCACACGCCGACTGCAACTCCTCTTCTCTTTTTCCTTGGCACAGAAAGTACACCGCACAAACAGAATATTTCATAAGGACATTTTATCTGATGCGTACTAATTAATTAGCAGTCCCCGGGCCTCGGTTCTTCACTTGTTCACAAGGCAATTTATTGTTATTATGCAGGTCCAGTTTGTTCTAAATGTCACAATTAATTTATCTAAACTAATGAAATCGCTGGTTGTCTCAGACATGCCACTTCATTTATATTTGCATGTCTGTGGCCTTATTTAGAATTGATGATGATTATAAAGCAGTAAAACAAAAAAGTTACATTTTGTTCTCCCTCTAGCTGACATTTTGCTGATTTTCTTTTCAGGCACACAACAGGAACCTGCTGTCCATAGACTTTGATCAGAGCACCAGAGTAGGGAAGATCTATGATGACCACAGGAAATTCACCCTCCACATTCAGTATGACTCACTAGGAAGGCCCGTGGTCTGGTCCCCTAGTAGCAAATACACTGAAGTAAACATCAGCTATTCTGGTGGAGGACTGCTGTCAGCCATTCACCGTGGAGATTGGTCTGAACGGCTGGAGTACGAGAACGACAGGGTGGTGTCTAGAGCCTGGGTCAATGGAAAGATTTGGAGCTACACATACGCAGACAAAGTAAGAGCTGCACGTATAGAAACATGTTCATGGGAGTGGAGTGATAGACAGTTTGTGCTCGTTTCATGCTGAGATTTGTTTGATGGCTTCACTCCTGTTTGTTTTTGTCTTTGCTGTTCGCAGAAATCTAACACATCTGCTCTTACTTTGCTCACTGCTTCAAGGTTATCGCAGCTGAAAGCAGAAGTAACACTGAAAGTATGAAAAGCACCTCTGTTGTGTGAAAGGAAAATAACAAATTCAAATCATATACAGTACTATACTGCCAACCATCCTTTAATGTTTTTTTCTCCCTTTGAGGTAGCCATTGGGTTCCATTCATTTTACTTACTTGTGAAAATCAATTTGCAGTGACGATTATGTCAGAGTTCAGTTATTGTGCAGATGCTTTTAAATCAGTCTGCACTTATAGCTGCATGACTACACAACAGAATCATAGCTTTGAGAGCAGTGAAAGCAGACAAGATGTTCATTGTGATGAATTACATAACTCAAGCAAGTTTCAAGGCTCTCTAACTTGATTTTCACAGAGTGGCGAAAAGAAAAAAAACAATTGTTTCCGGAAAGTGGATTTTACACCATGCTTTGAAAAATGGTTAGAAATACTGTATGGCACATGTAATTTTTTAGTAAAGGGGATAAAACATGTAAAGAGGTATGTTCTTTCAAGTGTGTGACGAAACTGAAAGCTACCAGAAGCTATAATTTCCGTCCTTGAAATTAATTGAAATATTTAATGAAATGATATTCAGCCTGAAATCTATTTCGTGTCAGCTTTTGGTCCAAGACAAAATTAGAGCATAAATGAGCTTATATTACAGAACCATCTTGAAATTAATAACACCTGTATGTATTATTAATACATTAATATTATACCTCACAGTTAAATAGAAAAGTATTTTTACACAACATTGTTTTACTGCAGTTCAAATATCTACAGGACTGCAGGCACAGATTTTTAAAGCCAGCCTAAAAAGTAAAATGAAAAATTCAGCAGTAAACAAAACTGCTGAAAAACCCAGAGCTCCAGTTATGGTGATTTTTTTTTCTCTTTGTTTAGTTTAAGAATTAAATGGCCTTCAGTGACTAACTGAAAAATGAATGGTCCTCAAGTTAAAACCAAGGTTGTCTATGAAGTGCAGACGTTTTCACCGAATGACATTGAAATAAAAAAATATACCAGACAGACAGAAAAGGCTCATCACACCACAGAGCCACAGTATTATAACTCAGCTGTGCATCCTTCTGTGTTCTTGCAGTCCATTATGCTGCTCCTGCATAGCCAGCGGCGCTACGTCTTTGAATACGACCAAACGGACCGTCTGGTTGCCGTGACGATGCCCAGCATGGTTAAACACACCCTGCAGTCGCTCCTGTCCGTTGGCTACTACAGGAACATATACACTCCTCCTGACAGCCAGTCCTCCTTCATGCAGGACTACACCCTGGATGGGCGGCTGCTGAGGACTCAGTACTTGGGAACAGGACGCAGTGTCATCTACAGGTGTGGCACTGATCGCAGAAATAACACCGGCTGTTGGTTTTATCGGTTAATTTGAGGAGGCAGTGCAGTGTGGAAGAGGTGACACTACCGCTTGGATTTTGATGAAACTTTGAGGCATTATGCATCTTGGCACTATAGACAGCCATATAAAAACATAGCGCTGATTAGCTTGATGAAGGTGCTATAATTAAAGGCTAATCTCAGAAATTTAAAAGCCCTATTAAAGTCTAGCTGACACAAAACGTGCCACACACCCAGCTGTCCTTACAAATGACTCTGATTGGACTAATGGGGAGACTGATTAAAGGTCACATTTTTTATCATCACACTATGTCAGACACCACCGATCTGATTTTGATGAAAGTTGGAGGACTGATTCGGGCTGTGTTCTGGCATTTAACATTTTTAATACTCATTGGCTCGATGGGGACAGTATAATAAACGGCCCCATTTTTGAGATTTGAAAGGCCATAACTGCCACAGCAGCAGGTTTGATTTTGATGAAATGTTGAAGGATGATGCAACTTGTTCTTTAATAGTCCAAGGGATTTTTGTATTATTCATGAGGTGTATAGCATGTTTACTTATATTGAAGTTCAAATATTTTACTGTACATTTGAAAATATGTTTTATTTCCACACTTCTGACATAACTTAGTAATATATCATTTATTTTATTAAATTGCTCCACTCTTCATTTTACATTTTTTTATCTCAAGGTATACACCAGCAGCACGTCTCTCTGAGGTGGTTTATGACTCCACCCTGGTGACCTTCACTTACGACGAGGCCTCTGGCACTGTCAAGACCATTCATCTCACCCATAATGGCTTCATAAGCTCCATACGCTACAGACAGACAGGTACGTATACACATGCTCTCGCAGCACATACGCGCTAAAGGGGCCGACGGCTACAAATTTAAAATATTTACAATGTGCAATGAGTCATCTTTAAATGGATAATTTAAAAGGATCTCCCCGAGCATAAAACTGTCCTAAGAGCACAGCTCAAAGCGTTTGCACTGTGACTAGACTGCACAATCGCGCGTCTTGAGCCAGATTTGTTGGGAGGTATCAAACTCTGTAGTTTAGCTTTGAGTCAGCCGTGGTGCTATTTCATCTGAGACTGATGCAGCCACAGTTAAATGTGCAAATAGGGCTGAGCATGTTAGAGTGGAAGAGATTGTGGTCTACCACAGCTGTAAATAGGAGACCACCCCCTGGGCTCTGAGCCGCGCTGTCTCTTCCCCACCTCTGCAACCAGGCTGCCTGATCAAAGTTAGCAGGCAAATGTATAAATATAAGCTAGTATGTGGTGACTAAGTGTTGGTATATTGCATTTGTGTCGCCTGCATGTGGACATTTGAACCTTCGTGTTTGTACCCATACATGTGGGCGTATGAGAGGAAATCATGAAATCTCACCTGAGGCCATCAATTATAACCCTAATAACGTGACAATTGTTTCACTTCTGATTCGGAAAATTGGCTAGAAAGACATTGCACTTCATAAATTGCAGTATTACCCAGTAATGGCATTACCATCAATGGGCCCCTTTAGCTGTGGCAGCAGATATGTTCGGAGAACCTTCATTGTTAATACAGTTCACCAATTCCCTCAAGTTACAGAGTCTTTCTAGGGTCGTTGAGAGCGCTCTCATCTCTGCCGCTGGTTCACTTCACATGGCTTTGTGATTGGCTCGCCATGATCAGGTGTCACTAATCTGCGAGGCACAGCTGTGTGTGTGTATGTGTGTGTGTGTTTATCGCTTTGCCCTCACTGTGAATAGACTCTCACCTTCCTTTAACTGATCTCATTTCAGCAGAACAAACGGAGCCTTGGAGAGAGGAGAGATAGTGGTAATTGTCCCTTGAGAGGAGACAAGGAAGAGTAGGGACCAAAAAAAAAAAAGTAGAGACAGGGATATAGAGAGGTAGGCGAGGGAGAAAAGGAACAGAAAAGGAGAAGGAAAGATGACAGCTCGGGGAAGTGACAGCTAGAGAAGCGAGACGAACAGACTGCGAGTTCCCTAGGGCTGTAGAAAGCCTCCACCTCACTCTCAGTGCTTCTGCCATTTCCCCATTAGCGCAGGTTTAGAATCAACATTCCACAGAAAATAAAAATAGAAGATGTAATGCTGATCCAGCTCTCTACAGTCTCCAAAGCTAGACACTTAGTCATTTTAACTGCAATCAGAGTCATCTCAAATAGCACCATAATGGTGTTTCATTAGCAGGCCTTTTTCCAAATGGAGGATGAGCTGTAGTAGCTAGCAGCAGAGGTGATGAATGGTGTTGTTAAAGTTGATGTTCTGACATTAAGGAGCACATTGGCCCATCATGGCTATTGTCTTTAGATTTCATTATCTCTCCATATTAAAGGTCACCACTGGAAATGCCATAGAGGTGTGGGGATAGTTAAGATTGAATGGATTGCACTGCGTGTGTCTGTGTTAATGATGTTGAATTAGTCCTTGATTTGAATTAATTAGGCAGGCTTGTACGGGTGGCATGATGGCCAACTGCGATGGCCGTGTGTGCAAATGAAAGTGTGCTGTGTGTTTTACTTCATACACATGCTAATGTGGGTCTCTGATACTTAAATATCAGCAAATTTCTCACATGAAACCACTCCTCTGATTCCTCTGCAAAGGTCCCCTGACAAGTCGGCAAATCTTCCGCTTTAGCGAAGAGGGCTTGGTCAACGCTAGGTTTGACTACAGCTACAACAACTTCAGAGTGACTAGCATGCAGGCAGTCATCAACGAGACCCCTCTTCCCATTGATCTGTACCGTTACGTGGACGTGTCAGGACGGGTTGAGCAGTTTGGGAAGTTCAGCGTCATCTTTTATGACCTCAACCAGGTAAGCAGAAGATTGTTCTTAAATAAACTATACAGTAACACACATGAATTAGTATACATATAGAAGCCTTGCTTCAAATTGTGCTTTTGATGTTGTCTTAAAGCCGCACTAATCAATATTTTTACATTAACAATGGATCAGTGTATGAGGTAAAATTGTCACTCATAGGTATGAACCGACCCAGAGTTATTGCCAAACTCTGCAGTTCCCCCAGAGCTCTACGAAGCTGTTTAGCATCTCTCGGCTCATTGTTTTGGTTTTATGGCCCACAGCTTTACCGCTTTGGTTCACTCTCACAGCTCTCATCAACTGCCCCAATGCTGATAAACCCACTAAACCTTAGCTACCCCGCACTAAACAGCAGACAGATAAAGTTAGCAAATAACTGGTAAATATATTGGAGCATTTAGCAGCTAAAGAGCCAGATATTTCCCTCAGGAGTCGATGGAGACCAACACAGAGAAAGGGAGAGTGAACAATGAGCTTACATTTGCCAAGTGCCCCAAAACATGACAATTAATACTTAAATCACTACATGTATGCTGGATGCCCAAATTGGTAACTGTTTTTTAACACGTTCGCCATAACAACTTTTAATGCTGCATAAAGCACCTCAGCCTGTGTGTCTGCGTTCAGGTGCATGGCTAACTCATCTCATCTGCGGTTGTCCAGGTGATCACCACCCATCTGATGAAGCACACCAAGGTATTCAACTCTTACGGCCAGGTGGTAGAGGTCCAGTATGAGATCCTTAAATCCATTGCCTACTGGATGACTATCCAGTATGACTCGGCAGGGCGTACGACCACCTGTGACATCAGGGTGGGCGTGGACAACAACGTGACACGCTACACTTATGAGTACGATGCAGACAGCCAGCTGCAGAGTGCTTCGGTTAATGAGCGGCCTCAGTGGCGCTACAGCTACGACCTCAACGGGAACATTAACCTACTCAGCCATGGGACCAGTGCTAGGTAAGTCGGTACTTACTAGCACTTTAACAGCAATGAATGTGTCATTAATATTTCAAAACAAGTGTACTGTTTGTGCCGATGTGCTATTTTTAGCCTTTCTAGCTACATGGCTTTAGGGATGGAAGTATCAGGATGCCATTTCATTGTTCCAATGTCTCGTAATTCGAAGCCCCAGTAGTCTGAAAATTTCAAATTGGACCGAAAGCCCATTGGTCCAGCAGCCCACATTGATTAGAAGGGCCACTTCTCTGCAAATAGTTTCCACACTTTCCCAAACAGAAGCACATGGCTAATTATGCAGAATGACATCATTGGACCTTTCTACAAAAAGGTCAAAAAGTCAAAAAGTCTGATGACGTCATTCTGCATAATAATTGGCACATTAATGTGCCTCTGTTTGTCCATTTGAGAAACAACCCTTCAGAGTAATGCATGTTTGTTTTCAACAAATGGGCTTATGGTCCAGTGAGACATTTTTTGGACTATTGGGACTTTGGAATTAAGAGCTGTTGGAACAATGGACAGTCCCCCAGCCTCAGCTGTACTTTTTATTTAGTGCTAACTAGAAAACATTGACATGCTAAACTAAGATGATGAACATGGTTAACCTGTAGACTGCATATATCCACCAACCTCACCTGTGCAAAAATGAAGCCAAAATATCCCGGATATGGCCGCTGCCATCTTGTGCTGATGTCATTGTGAGCATGTTAGCATTCTGACATTAGCATCTTGCTCAAAGTTCCTCCAAGTACAGCCAAAGATGCTCAATAGCAAAGCTGACACATCACAAGCTGCACCAATGGTCTGAAATGGTATACACTTCTGCTCTCTTAAGTTGGCACGGTCATCTCTCCCCCTCTTCCTCCTTTCTGGTTTTGAAGTGTTGTGAACGTTTTGTAGATGGATGAAAGCAGATTCAAAACAATACAACACTATACAGAGTACAAAGTGAATGTTTGGGCTTTTTGCCACTCGTTTTTATCTGCTAGCTTATATCTGATATCAACCCAGCACAAGATCATATCAGTTGTTGCCAGATCTTGAGAGACAGGGACGGGTCGCGAAAGTTAATTTTGTCCTGATTTGTCATTTTAGTGTCACAATGTTTGGAAGATGTGTGGCTTGTGAAAAAGGGGTCCAATATTTACCTGAGTGAATATGGGGGGAAAGAGTCAATCATAATCTGTGCTCACTTTCACTTCTCCCATTAGAATTAATAGACTCAGGACCTGCCGCTAGTCTCCTAAAGGGGCAATGGTGAAACCCACAAGATACAGAGAATTAAAGTGTAGCGTATGCTTTCTGAACTGTCTCTGGTGCAGCCTTACACAGCTGCCAGCGTGGCTGTAGACTGTTGTTAATTTATTTATGTTAGATGTAGTTTTATGAGTTCGCAGCAGTAATAATTAATGCTATCAATGAACATGCCTGTTTGGTTAAATTCCAGGCTGACGCCGCTGCGTTACGACCAGAGAGACCGCATCACACACCTTGGTGAGTTACAGTACAGCGTGGATGACGACGGCTTCCTCCGGCAGCGAGCCAATGATCTGTTTGACTACAACTCCAATGGCCTGCTGACCCGTGTCTTCAACCGAGTGACTGAGCGCACCGTGTGGTATCGCTACGACGGGCTGGGTCGGCGCGTGGCCACCAAGAGCAGCCAGGGCGAGCAGCTGCAGTTCTTTTATGCTGATCTGTCACACCCCACCAGGGTCAGCCACTTGTACAACCACAGCAGCAATCTGATCACGTCACTGTACTACGACCTTCAGGGCCATCTCATCGCCATGGAACTGAGCAGCGGGGAGGAGTACTATGTCGCCTGCGACAGTGTGGGGAGTCCAAGAGCAGTTTTCTCTAGCAAGGGGCGACTGGTCAAAGAGATCCTCTACACCCCCTACGGAGAAGTCTATCAGGACACCAACCCTGACTTCCAACTTGTCATCGGCTTCCACGGGGGCATGTACGATCCTCTCACACGTCTGGTCCATTTGGGCAGGCGGGATTATGACACGTTAGCAGGTCGATGGACATCACCAAATCACGAGCTATGGGGGGAGCTGAGCAAGGAGCCGAAGCCCTTTAACGTGTACGCCTTCAAGAATAACTGCCCAGTTGGCAGAGTGGAGGAGGTGACAGAGTTTACTACAGGTGAGCTTCACACACACACACCTCCGCTCTCCAGCGCAACACTGAATCAGTGACTCACACGAGCTGCCACATTACAGCTCTCGCACATTTCACTCGGTAGCACCTACTCCCACACACACACACACACAGGCACACACAGGCACACACACTCCTACATGGGAAACATCTGCCATAAAGAGTGAGTGAACAGGGCCCACAGCTAACCACAGGTGAGCTGTGTGGCAGAAAGAAATGATGTGACAGACAGAATGTACTGGCAACAGAAAGGACAGCCATGCCTCTGATCAACTTGTTTTTTTTTAACACAGGCTGTTATGTTTTGTTCCCTCTGTCTGTCAAGAACATACTGTTTCCCCGAGAGACCAAACAGAAACTCAAGCGAGGGAAAGAGATGGAATAGGAGAGCAGGAGAATGAATATAGGATGTCGGTGGAGGCGTATGTCCTTCTGGTTAATGGAACATTCATTTGGCCTGTCACGTTTTCTTGCAGCAGGATTGTTTATTACAGAATCTGTTTGTCAGGGAAACACCCGCCGAACCATCTCAGCACGTATTATGCTCATATATTGTGTGATTTCCTGTATGAGGTGTTGTTTCTGTGGCCTTATGACTTTTTGTTTGCTTCACAGTATACACATTGTATTCTAACTTTCTCCCTCCATGCAATTTTCTCTCTTTCTTTTTTCTTTGTGTGCGTGTGTCCAGACATTGGTAGCTGGCTGCAGTTATTTGGTTTCCAGCTTCATAATGTTGTCCCAGGCTTCCCGAAACCTGAAGTGGGCAGAATGGAACAAACATATGAACTGATGAAGACCCAGACCAAGACACAGGACTGGGACTCCAGCAAGGTGAGCTTTCCACCACTACAAGCCCCAGTCACCTGCAGGAGTAAGACTCCTTCCAGTTGTGTGTCCCTGTGTTCAATGTTTGATTATCCCTTGGTATATCCAAAATATATGTAAAAAAAAGAAAAAAAGATGTTTATCTATGTATTCTTGTCCCCCTCTTTTCTCCTTCTTTGAATCATTGAAATATTTTTGATGACTCATCTGGGTTCTTCCTAATGGGCAATATGGATAAAAAGAATGTTTTGTAATATCAGTGTCATTTAAGTCACTGAAAGGGAAAGTTTGGATTTTTTGAAGTGGGGTTGTGTAAGGAGTACTGCCACAGAAGTAAATGTACTGCTGTGGACGGGTGCAGCAACAAAACATACTTCAGTAATCTATAAAATAAATCACTTACAGCTGAAGTGCACACTATATTTATAATAATCTTACCACTTTACCTTGCCGTCACAGCGCTTTCAGAGAGGCAGCTGGAGTCATTATCTAAGCTCGCTTCATATCCACCAGACTCCATTGACAAAAACCATAATTTTACCTAGCAGAAGACAGGAGCTGCTGGTCTACCGATGCTTTGATCAGTTAGTTTGTTTGTTATTGTGTGACTTTGGTGAATCCAAACTAACAATTTAAACCACCAGTGTTTCACAATAACACAAACTAACCAACTGATGAAGGCAGTGGTAGACCAGCAGCTCCTTTGTTCCACCAGGTAAAATTTCTGCTTTTGTCAATGGAGTCTGGCGGCTTTGAAGACAACATCAATAAAGGCTTCAGTTTCCTGTTGGAAAGGGCTGTCAGATGTCGAGGTAAAGCGGTAAAAATATCCTAAATGTAGCGCACACTTAAACTGATATTGATTTTTTTTGAAGTGGCCAAAATACGTTTTGTTGCTGCCCTTATCAACAGCAGCACATTGCGTAGCTCATGTCACAGTACTCCTGCATGCTTCTCCAAACTGGGGGTTTGCTGACTGACACCTACCATACACTGACTATGAATTAGTACCTCATACAACTTCACTTTAAAAAAATTTGAACTATCCCTTTAAGTCAAACTTTGCCCGGGTCCCACTCCTGCTTTTATCTGTTTCATCTCTCTCTAAACTGAGTTTCTGAAAGGATCTGACTGTGGTCATGTAAACAACAAAAGGTGTCAGATTAATCCGTTATAAAAATGGTCGTTGGTTGAAATCCTGTGTATCACAGCATGAGTAAATATATGTAAAATAAACTAATGTTCAATGCAAATAATTATTCCACTATTTTGCATTACAAGGGACAAAACTCTGCAGATATGAGAAACAATAACTTTATTAATGCAACTTTGTTATTTTGTTGATTTGAATTTATTTGCTTTGCTTTGTTAATTTGGTTAATTTAATCACACAATACGATCAGTTCATCACAGTACAACTACAAACAATATGCTTGGCCCTAATAGATGTTTTTGTTATCACAGATGTAACAAGTAATTTCAGAAAACACACTGGTGAAAGTCATAATTTTAATTTTGGCTACCTTCCACTCAGGTTTGCCATTTTCCTGCTATAGACCTTTTCACAGCAGACATTTTGAATTGTCATTGTAGGAGGAGCAGAGGTGTTACTGATTATAACGTTAATGACAGCTCTGTTCTAAACAGTGTGGCAACATGCACAATACCAGGCCCCTGAAACTGACACAGCCAAAAGAAGTTCTGCTATTATTAATTTAAATATTTACAGCTTTTCTCACAGTGATGAGTCAAAAGTCTTTGGTAAAAAAGACCCACCGTGTGTGTGTCTGTGTGTGTGTGTGTGTGTGTGTGTGTGTGTGTGTGTGTGTGTGTGTGTGAGT
>JAPZEB010000026.1:7631831-7649908 GCA_029783705.1 Chaetodon striatus | reverse complement strand
ATCTATCAGCTGACTCCCTTTCATCAGTCAGCTGCTCCATCAGTTGATTGGGCTGTTTGAGATCAGCTGATGTAGCTCGGATGTGAGCTGAGCTTGACACCGTGTCCTGCCTGAACTAAACCTATGCTCAATTAAATTGCCCATTCCTATTTTGTCGCCACAAACAAGGTTGGAAATGTCCTGATGTGTCTTTTAAAAGTATCGCTTTAGTTGTTTAGTTGGTCTTGAACAGTGGTCTACTGCTGTCTGGCCTCAGTGTATCACCATCCACCATCCCCTTCTCATCCTGATGACAAACTTGACTCATTTACATATAATCTAAACACTGTCACTTTAGAAATGTTGATATGATTCATATGATATGTACAAATGTAACATATCTGTAGTTTTTAGAAACGTACAACATTTTATTCTGGCGATTGAATGGGAATCACACGCTCTTAATCAGCAGATCAAGTTTGCTTTGCTAAAATGCAGCTGTCGATGTTTAGACATTACTCTGAACACTTCTAGAACTCCTGATCCATGTTGGCTCGGGACTTCAAAACTTGCACTTGAAGGAGAAACAAACAGAAACGTTTGTACTGTATTGTCGCTGTTTGTTTTCCTCTAGCTTTGAAAAAACTGGGTAATCACTGGACTTTTGGCATTGCTTTCTCAAAAACTGTTCATACAAACAGAAGTTTTCAGTACTTCTTCTACCACTGCCAATACCAACATTTTTCCCCTCAGAGAAAGGATGAAAAGTAGGTCAAGAGGGTGATTGCCAGTGTCCCCAAAAATCACTAATTCCTCCTAAAAAACACACCAAGTTGCAGCTACTTGATGTCAGATACACCGAAAAAATGCACTTACCTGAGGTATTAATTTCCAAGTATGCGTAGTAACTGATAGCTGTGACATAATCACAGTGGTTATAAAGAAGAGAATGGATTTAATCAAGTATTTTGCAGGCCGTAACATTATTAGTGTTTTGAATTATTGTGGCAAACGTACATACTTAGAGTTGCAATGGCAGAGCGGCGCTTTTTCCGTAGGCTGTCTGCTTCTGCTTGTTGAGTCCAGGGAAGTGAAGTCAGTTGTTATGTTGGTTTATCCACGATTCAGCAACAAAAGTGAACACAGTGTGTCATGTGTCCAAATTGCACCAATTTCTACACTGTATGTCCTTGATGCCTCGTTTTCACTTTCGTATGTGTACGAAGACGAGGCATCTGGAAGTCTATTCATTCTCATGGAAATCCCAGTGATATCCAATGTGCGTCCGTAATATTTCAGTTTGGAATTTGCCTCAAGTACGTTAATTAAATTGAACTTTTGCGGTGGATTTCGGAGAGAACGTATGTGTGCTAGCTTAGCTAACTGGCTAACTGGCTGTTTCCTTCAGTTCAGTTGTCTGTTGATTGTCAAGTGAGTTTCTATATTGAAAAATTGTTTATCTACTTATAACACACTGTGAATCTGAATAATGTTACTCTGCTAAAATATGGTAATACGTTACGTTGAGTCATATAATTATCATGACTCATTCAGCTGTTCATACGTCTTTTTAGTTAAATATTTCACAAAACATGCCACGAACCTGGCACGCCCTGTTTCTGTCCTCTTAATGTTCCAAGCGCTTATTACAAAGTACTGGATGGCAAAAAAACGGACAAAATTAGCCTCTCTCCAACGGCTACAGGTAGTTTTTATCAGGTCACTGATAATCAGTTTTTATCAGGTCACTTCCTTGAGTTGGGCACTAGAGGCATCATCCGTATATTTATGTTTCTACGGACACCAGTCACATATGTAAGTGGAAACGAGGCGTGAGTCCATAGCAATAAAACTGTCAAATGTGAATTAGATTGGATAAATGGTTGTCAAGACATGCGAAGGACAGACAGAGCTGGCTGTATTGTTATACTCCTCATGTAAGAACTTAACATACTGTAAATGTTTCAGTATATTTACTTTGTGAATTAAAGTGAAAAACAAGATCGCACGCCACTTGCAGCCTCTTCAAAGCAATGTATACGTCAAACAGCCATCGGTAACCCCAAAATGCACACCTGATCCAACTCAATTGACAGAGGTGATCCAAATGGATCTGCGTTTCCCGTGTCTTGGCAAGTAAAGAGCACTGTAACTGAGTAGCATAAGCCTATCGGCGTGTGTAGAGACGACATTAGACGGATGCCATGTGAAAGGAACGAGCTGTCACATTACACTTGTACCAACATCCATGAACAGCACCAAGGCCATGCCAAACATGATCGGGTGTCACAGTTGCAGCGGAGGCCGGCCAGGTGCGTGACATCACTCGGTATCACAGCCCAGAGGGGTGATGCCAGCAGGGCTGCCATGTGGCACAGCAGGAAGCACGCAGGGAGGAGGGACCACATCAGTAGGTTGTAGGGACACATCTAAAATGTCCATGTTAGATATCCAGGAGGAGTTATTCAATTTCTGTATTTTGTTTTCACGTTGATACTTAATATTTTAGAGTAGTTTGGGCATTGCATTTAACATTACTTAAGACTTTTATTATATTTCAGAGGAAAACAATGTATAATTTACTTAAATACATTTTTTAACATCTTTAGTGAGTGATTACTTTGTGGATGAGTTTTTTAAATAGAAAACATGTATCAGTTCATAAAATATGATGCAATAATGTAGATTAAATTATCTATCAGTATTTAATAGTATATAATATGTATAATGAGTACTCTTGCTGCTGAGATTGTACTTAATTTCTTTTACTTAAGTAGAATTTTAAATGCATTTTATATGCTTTTACTTGAACTAAATTATTTTTATAGCCTAGTATTCTTCATTTTGCCTAAAGCTGAAGTATGCAGAATTCTTAAAAACACAAAAAAATGGCGATTTGGAAAATTCTCCAACAGCTCTCCCATCTCTATCCTACGCTCCTAATACAAGACATCTACTGGCTTATGCCCCAACTTCATCCAGTAACCCAGTGTTTCCATACATTTATTTATTTAATCCTTGTCACTGAGGTGCTCTCTTTTAATCAGAGCACAAATGAGACAAAAATTAGCTAGCTAGCCACTCCGCGGTTTTTCCGCCTCACTCCCCACCGCTGTGGGCTGTTTTATCTGGAGGAGGGTAGGCAGCAACTTCGGGGACTGACCTTTGGTTGCTGGCTGTAGCTGTGTGAATTCAGCCAATGCAAACCCCCTAGCACTGGTTTTCACAACAGGCTGATGGCCAGGGGCAGCGCCGGGTCTAACCCGTGTAATGGCAGCAACAGAAAGTTTGCTAATCTGGCAGAGAGTTGGGGCTGTCCGGTTCCCCCCTTAGCTGGAGTTTGCACTGGCTGAATTCGGGTTGTTGTGGCCGCTAACTTGTCTCTGGAGCTGCTGCCTGCTCTCTGAGGTGGTCTGCAGCGGCAGGGAGTGAGGCGGAGGACACACAATCAGCACATTTAGATTCACAGTTAAGTTGAGCTACAGTCATAGCTTGACTAGGCCATTTAATTGGACTACTGTCCTTGTCCCAGTATACAAGCACGGGAACAAATCGATTTATTGACCAAAGTATGTCCGACTCCGCTGCAATAGGTGGAGATATGCCCCCTTTCACCTTGTTAGTATTTGATCTTTTTTCCAGTTGACTTTTTACGTCACAGACCAAACAATCGACAAACGAGTTAGCTACGGTTAGCTAGCAGCAAACTGGTACCATGGTGGACAACTTTACAGCTCTATCCATTTCGTCTGTCCAGAAATGCACGGCTCTGGATGATCTTCTTCTGTTATGCATTTACTGCTAACAGAAGAAGCTCAAAGCATGGGGCAGACACTGTGGAGCATGCACAGAGTGTCTCTGCAAGTTTGGGTCTGATTGACTGTATACATGCAGGAGTAACTGGACTCCCAATTGCATTATCTGGGTGTGTTGGTCCAACTTTAAGAAATTTGATTTAGCATGATTTCAGTCAGACAAACATGTTTACATGTAATTTAAAAGTCCGGTTTTAGTAAGACTAACACAATAAATTGATTTTCTCTAATGTCATGTAATCGCACAGTGTGATATAGCAACTGGGTGTTAGTTTACCTTTCCGTGTCAAGAACATTCCAAGCAGGCCAGCCATGGTGACGGTGCCAAATCTGGGTAGGAAACCCGGTGGAGGATCTTTCAAGTAATAGTACACATCTGGAAAACACAGGAAGATAGTACACATGATGACAAACATTCCTTCAGTTTTCTAAAGTCTGAACTTAACTCCGACCCTCTGCTCATGTTGTCATAATACACTACACAAGCAGCAGTAGCAGTGAGAGTGGTAACCTAAATAGTAATGATGAAAATAATAATTAATACCATATGCCGCTTTTCTTACATATTTTCTGAGGCATCACGTACACAGATACAGAGATGCCAAAGAAAAACATTCAATTCAATACAATGTAACCTAACATACTGACACTTCAGAACATTGTGAAGGGTGTAGTACTTGTACGACAGGTCATTGTGGTTTGGTGGTCATGCTTCTGCTCCTCAGAGTTAATCTCATCTAATTAGTGGCACCACCTAATTGATTTATTACTCCTAGTGGGAATCTGTCTGTGTCTTTTATGTGTTCTGTGAAGCACTCATGTCAGTAACACTGATGATAGTCAAGGACTGAAATGTCTATTTAACATACTGCGACATCAATACATGGGGAAATCATTTAGAAAAGCCGTAAACAGATGGCTTGGATGCACAATATGAGATTTGTCTTTAGGTATCAGCACCAACAGGAGTTAGTAGCACCAAGAGTTACGCTTTGAGTTTCATGGAGGGAGACTATTACTTATATACGGAGTGACACCTTAAGGTACCTACAGTTGACTCACCCTCTCCTGCATGGTATAGATTAACACTTGTAGTTTTCACAGAGACACAGGCACCCTGCAGGAAACAGAGGACAAATGAACCACTTCAACAGGCCATCAAGAACACAACTACATCTGAGTCAGTGTGAAGTGTTTTTCTTCCCCATCTCCCACAGTATCAAACTGCCAAATCTCCTCGCAGCAGACATTGCAGCTGCTGAGTTAACTGCACGAACACTATTTCCTGTCTGACTCCTGAACTTTTGCTGTTTGCAAAATCGTACCTTCACAGAGCACTAACAGCACGTGGGATTGTGCCCTGTAACCGCAAACAATAGGAACAAAAATCAGGGTCGGAAAACTAACACTGCAGGTGCAAGATAAGACCTCTTCGATGTGTTTTAGATGTTGTTCCATTTACATCACACCTATTTACATCTGTCAGAGGGCTGTACTTTTTGGGTTGTAAGTGTCAGACAGGATGTGAAAGCACAAGTTAATTCTGCAGCAGGTGGTGTCTGTGAACTGTAATATGTTCTCATGTATTACTGTACATGAGCATCCATACACACTGTAAAATATAAATACCTTAACAGCCTGGACAAATGGCAGTATGCCCTCTCTCGCTGTCGTTAACCCACTCTGAATAACACCCGGACTCTCTGGCACAAACTGGGCCTGAGCAGACTGTGGCAGCGGGGTGTAGATGTTCAGCTGGGGACAGAGGCAAAGTCAGCATGTTCTGTAATTGTGACATGCAACACTTAAGTTATCACACATCAGATCTGCTGATGTTTGGCCACAAACATACCTTTTCTCGAGTAACCAGTCCATCAGTAGGGACTTCACTTACTCTATACACCCGGATGGAGGCTATGCCGATCACCGTCGGGACGGCCACCATCACCACCTAGGACACAATAAAAGTACACCAAGTTTAGTGTCTGTCAGCTCATAGCATCAACACAGACAGCAGACAGAAACCACTTACTGACAGATGGATGACTCATGTGATCCAATGGTGGAAATTGAAATAATTTACATATGTAAAAATAGCAAACCAAAATGTAAAAATACTCAATTAAAAGTCAGAGACCTGCAGTCAAAAATTCACTTAAGTAAAAGTGTGTAGGCATGACAGCGATTATCAAAGCATCTGAAGTAATCATTATGCAGAACTGCAGCTTCCCCAGTATTATGGTAATTTGGTTATTTCTATAGACTCTTATTATTAAAGCATACACAGCGAAGCTGCGTTTCACCATTGCACTGTGCTCAGTTGGAGCTCGTTTTTAGACTGTGGCTACTTTAAACTCCAACATACATCATATTTCTAAATACTACTTAACTACAGCGCTTAAAGTAATGTATTTATCTACTTTTTACCACTGGTGCAGACATATTTAGCAGAAATGGTCACTGTAACCTGACTAACAGCCACGATATGAATAGATGAGCTTACAATACATGTGAATTAGCATCAAGTCACAACCATACTCATAAGGCTATTATGTTATTATGGATCCAACTAAGCTAACTATTGCTATCTGTTAACTGTATTAAAATGGTCAAACGTCGTATTGGCAAACGGAGCCAGGGCTGCCAAGTATCAGCGGTTACACATGTTTTAGGAGATCATTAATGGTGTGAGTACAACTCAAACTACTGTCAACTAATGTAGTTTAACGCTGTCTAGTTAGCATTGACTCATTCAGCGAGGCTAATACAGCACACAGAGTTAGCAAAGCTATTTTCATGCAGCATAGCGTTAAATGTCTGTAAAGTGACAGTCGGTTCAAGTTCACATTAACGACTCCGGGACTGTTTGCGTTAACTCTACACCCACTCATTCATTAAAAATATACTTTGACGAAGAGGAAATGTCAAGCATTCACCTTGGCCGCCATGACAGCGCTCCTCCTTCTTCTACAGGCTCTGAGGCGCAGCTCCAACATACGGTCACTTACTGCCACCTAATGGACTGCAGAGGCAACTGCAACAGCCCGGCACCAGGGTGATCTCATCCAGTGGGTACAGTACAGTATGTCCACTCAGTGTTCTCAAGCTCCCAGGACTGGTAATGAATGTTAGTTTGTAAATTTGCATGCAAGAAATTAAAACGCAAAAATGAATAAATAAAAACACATTTTTAAAAAAAATCGTTTTTGGTCAATGATATGGTGCTAATTTTTTGTGTCCATGTGGTTCAGTTCAATGTAAAATGTTAAAATTTGACTTACAGATCTCATGCATGTATTCTTATTTTGAGGACCTAGTCTAAAATGTCTGGTTTTAATCAGTTATGAGAGAATACCAGGGGGATGACAGTAAAAATGTCAGTGTGGCTAAACTGTAAAAACATTTAACCAATTAAGTAAACGTGCTTAAAAATGGGGAAATTTCTCTGTAAAACACTCAATTAACTAATTTGGCGTACTCTTTCCTGACAACCATTTAATAGTAAACAAATGTAATGGAACAGCATTGTTCTAAATATTTCATTAATTAAGTGTCAGGGTGATGTAACTACTATTTAAGGAGCCTTTTTGTTACTAATGTGCAGGAAGACCACGTGACAAGGAAACTATGTTTTACTAGATATACATCACAGTACTTTACTTTTATTGCTTCCTTGCTGTGTGACAGGAAATTATATCATAAAGAAGGTCCTCCAATTATGCTATCTGATGCATGCCCAAATTAGGAGCTCCCTTTGTAAACATTTTAAAAGAAATGTAAAATGATTAAATGGTCACTGTGGCTCAATAAAGCAATTGTGCACGATATGCAGTGGTTTATGAGAAGCAAGGAAAGGCAGGCAACTATCTAGGGGCTCCAGACCCTAAGGGGCTCCAAAATCTCAAGAGTTTTTTTTGATTGCATTTTTTTTTTTTTAGGAATTCCAAACAACTTGAGTTAATTTTTAATGAGGTAAATCTGACATTATGACCTACTTTTATGGCCATGTCTTGCCGAAAGCTACTATTAAGAACTTTTATTTTATTTTAATCTATGTTGTGCTCACATGTTGCATGCTCCTACATAAAGTTTATTCAAAATAACCACAAACTAACACACATTAAGTACTGTTCCAGCATAGTGGAGTGCACCCGTTGTGATGGACTTGATGGGAACTTGGAGGTGAAAGGGTTCATACACAGCAGCACACAAAGGGCAAGTATGACGGCTAAGTTTTGCCCTGTGGACCCTAAACAGGTCTAGAATAAGACTGATGTCATGGATGGGTGCATGGTAGGCAGTTACAAGGTTAATAAAGTTAACTAAAACTAAACTAAAAACTAAAACTATAGTGGAAAAAACATTTTGAGTAACTGAAATAGAAATGAATAAATGAACTAGACTTTAGAAAAAAAAAAAAAAAAACCTGAAATAATATTGTGTACTCACAAAACTAACTAAAATGAAATGAAAATATACAGGAAATGTCTTTAATCTATATGACTGTAGCCAAGTGCCTTCACAATGTGTGTGCCTGTATTGTAATACATATCCTGAACTTCTAAGAATCTTGCCCCTGACAAATACCCCCATATTAAACAAAACCAAAAAAAAATGGAAGCTTATGAAAACTTACCTAAAAATAAACATTTTTAAATAATAAAAACTAAACTGAAATGAGAAAACCCACTCTGGAAACTAACAAAATTTAAAACAGATAAAAATGATAACTAATGAAAAATACAAAACTAACTTTTGGGTAGTTACTAGTTACTTTTAGGTGGATTATTATGAAGAGTGAGCAAGTAAGGATTCACTTTGCATAAAGATATTTTAGATCTACACTTTATCTGTTGCAGGAATCAGACATACTGTGCATTCTCCTGGTTTACTAAATAATGTCTGCCCTTAGTTTGAAATCTTCTCATCTTCCTCCTGGTAACATAAATAAAAAACACACTGTAATGCCGTTTCAATAAATCCAAGAAATGGTACACATAAACAGATAATAGCTCATAGTGCAGAGGATTCAGTTTATTGAAGTCAAAGTTTAACAACTTAAGTTTACAATCTGTATTTTTTGTAATATATATTCATATATATGAAACCAAAAAAGGCTACTTTAGGAAGAATAAATGTCATTTTCTTTCTTTTTTAATATCATCTTTAGTCAGTTTAATGTACAGAATAACAGTAAGCTAATATTATCCTTGAAAAAGAGCAATATGTTCCTTTTTTAATGTCGCAGTGCAACTTACATCTTACACACCTGTGCAATGTACCATGAGGTGTACACCCCTGAAAGAACACACAGTGGAATCTCCCTTTTCGGCCTGTTTCTGCAGGTCTACACACACAAAGGTCTGGGAGGGATAAACACAGTCTGTGCCTACAAATCATAACTCGCACCTCGTAATCTACAGTTTGTCGCCTGCTCAGCGGAGCAGGGGTTGGAAAAAGAAGACCACTACAGATGAGAAACGTAGAGAGATCTGCAGACTGAAACTGTCCTGTAACTCGTCTACAGCTGTGTGTGTGTAGGTTCGCCAGTATAGTCAGTCCATCGTTGCCAAAGAGAGGGTTGGGAGGCACAGGGAAAGTGCTTGCATCATTTAGTTTCTTTGTGGTACTCTCAAATTAACCATTCAAAAAACATGAGCTATATCTCTGGGGTGTGTTTGATATTTCACGACAGTGTGACATGATGAGAAACCTGAACCTACACTCAAAGAACTACAGTAAAATATGAAGGATAAGTACAGATAGTGCTGGATGCAGCGCGTGCTACGCATGTCTCTCAGAGTCTTAGACACTGGGGGGCACCGTTGAGTCCTTGGCC
Source organism: Chaetodon striatus (assembly GCA_029783705.1). Lineage (NCBI taxonomy): Eukaryota > Metazoa > Chordata > Actinopteri > Chaetodontiformes > Chaetodontidae > Chaetodon > Chaetodon striatus. The sequence goes on along the minus strand of JAPZEB010000026.1, from coordinate 7,640,275 downwards.
TGATATTGCAGATGAAATGATTCATCCGGGTTTCACAGACATTACAGACCATTTAAAGTAGAGGTCTTTGACCGCCCAGTATCAACCATATGCTTAGAGGGAATGTCAAAATAGCTTTTAGAAGTAACCGTACTGTAATCTCTCTCAGGTAAGATTCCTGAAGCCTTTGGACACGTGTCAGTCTCTCTATGTAAACCAAAACATCAAATTGAAACCTCCTTACAGAATGCTAACGGAGGATCTGCATTAGATTAAGTGACTGAGTGGCAAAAATGCCTCTCTCAGTCATTGTACAGTGTGTGTCTTTAAACACTATCTAATGAAAAAAGAAAATCTATGAGCATACAAATAAAAGGTCATTCTTCAACAGTACTTTTGCATGTAACATGCGCTACAAGTCTAATCATCTTGCAATCATGAGAGGAAGATTAAATAAACAAAACAAAAAGAAGGAAAACACAAATGATCCACAATATTTTACCCTGTCCAATCAAATCAGTCCCAGGACTTTTCTCATGCAACACATCACCAGGAGAAGGGTCAGCCCAGATGTAAACCAGTAAAAACTGTCAATCAACTGTCAGTGATGGTGGTTGTTGTTGTTGTTGTTGTTGATGTCTGCCTCCTAGTTGTTCAACTGCTAAACACCCTGCATCTACAGAGTGAAGAGGGGGACACTGCAAAACCTTGGCATAGAATACATCATACTTTACATTATATCTATGACACAAAACGTAAATAGATTTATATATTCTTCTATGTTTAAATATATTTGTAGACTGTACACAAATCTTTAGAAAATGAGACGGCAAATGCTTTTTACCTGATATTTTGAACAGCAATGGTAAAGAGGCCGATGAGACATAGACCCTGTGATGCAGCCAATGAGATATAGAGATATAGAAAGTGCATTCTTTGTAGTGAGTGACTCCTTTGAAAAGAACTCTCTAGCTCTTGCATTCGCTGTTTAAAAAAGAAAAAGAAGAAAAAAAAATTGTTTTGCACCCACGCAAATACATACTCTCTGTCTTCCCTCCGCTACCTCTAGAAGCATATCACAGTGGTAGTGGAACGCAAACATTTACATCAGTATACACAGCAGTATACACATATACACAAGTCTTTGACGACTAGAGAGAGAGAGAGGAAACAAAAAAAAAATAAGAAAAGAGAAGGAGGAGATGGACAGAAACACAGAGAGAGAAAAAGAAAGAGAGGGAGAGAGAATGTAAACTAAACTGTAGGATTGCACTCAATCAGAGGAGCCTCCTTCTGCAGATAAAATTGTGTGTTTTTTTTAACAGTTCACAGTTTGAAATAGTGTGCAACTAGCCAGCACGATGGTCCCTCAATGCTCGTGACGCTTGTGTTCATCGCATCCCGGAGGGAACCAGATAAACAGATAAACCAGCAACGGTGGCTACCTTTCACAGTCTTGTACTAAAAGTCACTACTTTCCCCACACTGTCCCGTCAGATCAGCCTGGAATAACAAGTGAGGTCCCTGTAAATCAACAAGATATGCAGTGAGAGAAAAAAAGATAGAGAGAGAAAGGGGGAGAACTGGTGGCTCTGGGTGCAAAGTTCATCAGTACAAAAGTACAGTGCTGTGGTGAAAAGGATTCTCCTCTGTATTGCTGCTACATAGCTCCCCCTGCCCCCTGAAATCAACAGGAAAAAAATAACAAAAACCAAGAGAATACAAAGGAACGAATGTGTTTAAAAAGTCTCCTTTTTTTCCCATTTTGCTCGACAAGCGTGTGGAGTTTATGCTGAGTTCCATAGACAAAGGAAGATTAATGCTTTCTGTTCAGGCATGCAATAGGCACCCTGTGGGGTCCTCAGGATTATCAAAAGTTCATACACGCAGGTCTCAGACTGTTCCCTCTATGATATTTACACATCTTACAATGTGTGTTCCTGTGTGTGTGTATGTGTATGTGTGTGTGTGTGAGTGCGTGCTCAGAGTCGTGATCAGGAGAGAGGATTCGGCTAAAGCTCCGTGTGTTTGTGTGAGTGAGAGTGTGTGTGTCAGTTCAGTCTTCGCTCCCCTTTCTCTTTCTCACACATGTGTCTCGATGAAGGAGTGTGTGTGGGTCATGAGAGGTGCGGCCAGCGGGGAGAGGTCGTCCTGGCCGTTGGTGCCGGGACTGAGCTGGCAGATGTCTGAGTAGAGCTCGCTGTGCCACTGCTTCCACTCTCTGAAGGTCTGGGAGCACAGGCCAGGGTCCTCCAGGAGGGCACAGATTACCGCCAGCTCGGACTCTTTGGCCTGAGGAGGGGGTGGAAGCAAAGAGACACCGGGGAGTTACCACATAAAGTCCTCACACGTCTAATTCTTCTTAAAATCCTCAGATCCTCTGTCTGTGTTACCTTCAAGGTGCTGCGGAGGGCTCGGACCCGGTGCAGCCTGTCGTTGAGCAGAGGGTCCCTGGCTCTCTGCGTGAAACAACGTCTGAACTCCTGCCTGCCGCAGGGTCTTGGGTCTCCCAGGGCCGTCACGTTGGCTTGCTCCAGGGCCCGGTACAGCTGCTCTAGTCCGTCCAACTGCTCCGGCTCACGTCCCTCTGACACCCGCCGCTCCCTTCCCTCCGACACCCTCCTCTCTCTGCTCTCCACTCTCAACTCCCGCAGGTCTGAGACACCCAGGAGAGGACAAGTCAAATTCACTGCTAGAATGACACAGTGTGCCCCATTTGGATATACAGGGGTGTGTTTAATTTAATATGGAGCTGAAACACTTAGGTGATTACTCAATGAGCTGACTGAGAGAAAAAGAATCGGCAACCATCTTGATGATTATTGTTTTTCAGCAAAATGGGCAAAAATTCACAGAGTAGAGGCTCTAATATGTGACGTCATGACTAATTTGGTATTTTGGACAATTAGTAAACAAAACGAGCAATATGAAGTTTTAGGGCTCACTAATTTCTTTTTTGTTTTATGTTCTTGCTTAAGGCCCAAACTTTTTGGTTTGTGCACCTGTAATATAAATACTATTGTAACAGGAATTAACGCAGATTGACCGTTTTCACTGGAATCATTTTTTGGAGGCAAAACAACAAGTTTCCTTTTTTTCACAAGAAAAAAAAGCAAATATATGATATGGGATTTTTTTGTTGTTTTTAAAAAGCAAATTGTATGCAGCAGAATTTAATCTTTTATACATGACAATCACCTTGTGACTTCCAGGTTGAAAACCACTGTTCTAAATGCAGTGGTGAAATGTAACTAAGTACATTTACTCAGAGGTACTTGCACTTTACCTGTATGTTCCATTTTATGCCACTGTGTGATTGTGCTCCACTGCAACTCAGAGAGAAAAAGGCTTTATAATGGTGTAACAGGCTAACCTTTGTACCTTGTTGAAATTAGCTTTTCTTTCTCATTATATGTATAATAATTGCTTAATTAAGATTGCTTTTTCCTTTACAAACTTTTTTACTTTTTCTCTGACTTTATTAAAACCCAGTATGTAGAGAAATAGTAAGCATTCACTTTGCAAACTGGGGTTGGACATTTGATGGTTGAAGGTTTTAAAAATACAGAAATGATCATTAAGCCAAATTATTACATCAAATAAGTTGCATTTTTTTTATGTTCTTTACTGCGTTAGATCAAATATGTATTTTTTTTTCGTTGCCAAAAAGTTATTCACAGACAAAAGACTCCCTGTTAGAGTTATAATGAAGAAACTGTTTCAAAACTGCAATAACAGAAATCCTTACAGACTTTTTTTAGAGGGGAAGAGCTGAACAAAAAAAACAATCACAGAGCAGCAAATAAAGAGCTTATGAGCAGCCATCATAGTTAACCCTGATTTACAGCTGGGTTCTCTGAGAACTAACAACCTCCAAAACATATCATCAATTTAAAATCATGTTTATGAGCAGCTTTCATAAAATTAGACAATGTCATGAATTATCAAGCTGATAAAACAGTGTCCAGTGTGTTTCTGTGAGCTGTTGAGGAGTTGAATTTCACAACAAAAATAAAATGCAACTTACATATCATTTCATCAGTGGTGATAATCCAATAATATAACACTGTTAGGGGCCTATTTGCTTTTATGCAAAGAGTACATTTTTGGGCACGTTTGCCTTAATGAGACAGGAAATTCTAGTATGAAACAGAGACAGAGAGAGGAGGGTTAACATGCAGCAAACGGCCAGAGTTGGAATCAAATCCTTGGCAACTGCGGCAAGGACATAGCCTTTGTACATGGGGTGCCTGCTCGATGAGACGAGCTGTGGGCGCCCCACAGGGACCTATTTTTTGCATTATAAGTGCTTTTATTTTCTTATAAATGATACTTAGGTACTTTTATTTTAGTAACATTTTCAATACAGGACTTTTACTTGTAATGGAGTGTTTTTACAGTGTGGTATTGTTACTTTTAGTTAAGTAAAAGGTCAGAATACTTCCTCCACCACTGCCTAAATGATACTGTTTTAGCCATAATAGATTTATGATACATTTATACTGTCTGTCCTCTGACCTTAGTATCTTGTGTAACATGACCTGCCCAAGTCTGCTTTCACCTAACTCTGTACACACAACTTTTTAATATTACAACAAAGTTAATATGCAGAACTGTAAGTTCTGCCATACTGTAGTCTTTTAATTAAGGAAATCATAATGTATAGCACAATGTTTTTGACCCATTAGCCACTTGAGAGTTTATTCCTCTGAGGATGTCTTCCTGTGTTTTTAAGTGTCTTTGCATACTGCTGCTTCTGCCCTTGTATAGAACAAACTGTGTGTCATTTCCTTACCCTCCTCACCCTCGAGCATATCTGCAGCCTGCCCCTCTGCCTCCTCGTCCTCGCTCCTCTCCTCCATATGAGCTGAGGTGTGCAACAGCTTTCCTGGCATGGGGTCCCTGTTCCTGGGCAGACTCTGGCTGCGCTGCTTGTGAGAGCGTCGGTGTGTGTGGCTGTGTGTGTGAGGACCTCGCTCCAGAGGAAAGGGCCCGTCCCGCTCCCGGTCCCTCTCTGCGGCGTGGTGTCTCCGTACGGGTAACGTGGCCTGCCTGCGTCTCTCCGGGGACATGCCCTGTCTGCCCAGCCCGCCGTACAGCCCCATCTCTCCAGCCATGCTCCCCATTAGGCCCCCATAATCACTCTCCCCCGGCGCTGTCTGGAGGAAGTGCAGCCCTGCGCTGGTCAGAGGGGTCTCAATGAGGTCCTGCCAGGAGCGGCGCTCACGATGGGAGGAACGGCAGCCGGATGAGTGGGTACTGGTGCTGCCTGTGCCCGTGCCCATGCCCATGCCGTCTCCACGCTGGTCCTCGGCTGAGGAGTGGGAGTGCGTGGACTCACTGGAGAAGTGTCGGCCGTGCTTGGGCTCAGGGAACGGGCTAGAGGAATTGACCTGGAGAGGGAGAGGGGAGGTGGAAGAGACCATCTGTGGAGGGATGGGGGATGTGGAGGCACTCATTGATGGAGGGAGTGGAGACGGAGTGGAGCGCATAAGGCTCATGGAGCTGACAGAGCGGGGCAACTGGTCATAACTGTGAAGGAAGTTAGCCTGAAGGGCCAAGGGTTTGTGAGGCGGACAGGTTGGTCGATATGCAGAGGAGTGAGGAGGGATGGATGGAAGTTGACAGAAAGGTGGAAGGTGAGCACAGATACAAGGAAAATGTGGCCCGCAAAACAAGGACAGGGAAGTGTGCAAGGAAGGAGAGAAGAAAGAAGGACAGGAAAATATAAAAGGCAGAAAGAGAACAAAAGATGAGAGCAAAAAAGCAATGAGATGGCAGATGAGTAACTCCAGGAATGACTGACATGACTTTTGCATGGCTCAGCTGGTAAAACGCACCAGCGCCACTGAACCATCTTCTGGTAAAAGTCTATTCCAGTGTTACATTATCTTTCAGGGATGTGATGAGAAATGGCAATTGTCGCCACCTAGAGGTCAGATTGTGAAGAAGTTCTGGCAGCAGAACACAGACAAGTGATGGTCTTGGCTGCTTACCGAACCAGATACTCTCACACTCTGATGTTTTATTAATGCTGAGAGCTCTGCTCTATGCAGCTCAGAAAACTGTGGGGCTTTTAGGAATAAAATATTCTATCAGAATGAAACCCTGCAAAGAAAATGTTGAGTATGTGCGTGTGTGTGTGTGTACTTACTGATGGCGTGCGGTGATAAGTATCACAGAGGGATGAGGGTCCCTCTTGTTTGAGCGTCATTGAGCCATCCACCTCGTCTTGATCGCTCTCACTCCAGTAGTCTGAAATTGAGATGAAAACAGAGACATAGCATTTCAGCATTTCATGGAGGAAAGGGTGACGTCAGTTACATCTTGCCAGGTGAATCTGTCTCACCTTCATCAGGGCGTGGCACCTTGTCATCTGGTGTGTAGCCAATAGCAGCTAGCCCCAACCGGTTCATCCACCTACAGGACACAAGGAATCAGAAGGAAGGTGAAAGATGAAAAGGAAGGAAAAAAAAGGCAGCAGAGGATGGATGAGAAGAGGAGAAGAGTGGAGGAGGGGAAAGGATGGGTTATACCGGGTAAACGGTAGGTGATGAATAAAAAACTTTCACTTTGAATAATTTAAACGGTGTCTCTTAACAGTTGATATCTGTCTGACTGACTCCATCCCCCCAATGAGGAGAGAAAAGCATCGAGATAATTAAAGAGATGAATGCAGAAATAGAGGAGGGACAATCCTCTGTCCCACTCTCTCTCAACACTCAGTCACACACGGCGGTCTTTCTCTACATCCACACTTCCTGTCCTCTTCCCACCCCTCTGTCAGATCCCGGCTTGTCCTGTGACTCTCTGCAGACACCTAATAATAAGGTCACTACTAAGAATAGAGGTCCAGTCTGTGCATGAGGAACAGGAAACATGTCATACTGGGAAGTTCATCCTACGGGAGGCCACATTAAGATTAAAGGGGACCTTTAATGATTGTTGTCAGGTTCATACTTGTGTTTAGGGTTTGTACTAGAACATGTTTACATGCTCTAATTTTTAAATAACACTTCATTCTCCTCATACTGTCTCTGCTGAAACACCTGTATCCATCCTTTGTCTGAGACGCTCCGTTTTAGCGCCAGTCTCTTTAAGCCCCCCTCCTGAAGGAGTCAAGTCTGCTCTGATCTGTCAGTATTTCAGGTCGTCTGTATCTCAGCATCTCTGCAACATCATTGCAGCCAAGGGATGACTTTAACAGAGTATAGTGGCACTAATAAGAGCTTCTAAACACAACCGAAACAGGACAATGATCCTAAATCTGGGAGAAATTATCAACCTCTGCAACCAAGATTACATGTTTCCCTGATTTTAGCATGTAGCTACATGTAGCAATCCATAATGTAAACTCTTCAGTAGCATGCCTGGAGCAGATGAGCAGAAAGCTGTACTGAACTGCTGTCAGCTTGTCTCGAAAGTAATATTATTCGGAGCAGTCTGAAGCCTGAGGTTTTGCTCACAGCGATTACTTTAGCATATATATTTATATCATTATTTGAAACTTTGGCCATGTTTAAAATGAACGTCTGACACTCTTACATTATATATATGGCAGAAAGTAAGGAAAAGCATGATATGTACCATTTAACCTTTTTTTCTTATTGTTAACAAATCCCATGAAAAGACCAAAACTAACTATGAATAAATTAAATTCAAATAAATCCTGAGAAAGCTGATTCCTCTCTGCCTTCAGGCTCTGTTGTCCAGAAACTATTAAAAACACGACAGTGAGCCACACCATTGCACTGAGTGACAATTCTGTCATGAACATGAGCACTGTAGTTTAATTTGAGTTGATCCCATATACACAGTTCAGCTGCCAGAGGTGCTTAGCGCATCATACATGTCTTCATTTGTGAATGAAAATAGTCCCAAACAAGTGAGTAATGTTTGCTAAAAACTACATACCCAGCTGTAGTAGGAAATTAATGAGCCTTTTCAAAAACTAAATGAATGAACCTTTCTTAATGAAGATTTACATCTTCATTGGGAATAAATGTGCTGGAGGAGCTCCACATAGGACAGGGAAGTTTGACTGTACAAGTGAGAGATGGAGAAACACGTTACAGACTTTGAGCTGTAAATAAGGAAACATTTACAACAAGTTATCTCAGTCAGTTTTGAGCATCAGTTTTGTTTTTTCCTTGGATTCAATCTTCGGAATGACTTTTAATTTTCCGTCTGCAGATACAAGCTGTGTTTTGTTTGGTGGGGTGACCTCTGGGGCTCAAGCCCCAAATGGGTTTTCAAAAGCCTGAAATTTTTTAGGTTTAAAAATACCTCCAACTTTGTGTCATTCAGAAAATAATATATGATATTCCCTATAAAGAAATACTATTAAAGACCACACTTACTGGGCATTGTTTGGGATTCTTGATTTGCAATTAGAGCAGCGCAGATTAGTATGGCATGGATTCAAATGTAGCTAAACATTCATACTGTGAACTCTACTCCAGCAC
>JAPZEB010000026.1:7521511-7543785 GCA_029783705.1 Chaetodon striatus | reverse complement strand
AATACACATAATTACCTTAAAGAGACACAAAATGACTACAGAAAGACTCAGAACCTCAAAAAGACGCACAAGAACTACAAAGAGATGGAAAACCAGCACAAAGTCTGCATGTCTTGCTCTTATGTTGAAGAGGTGGTGGGGCCTCTTGCATATCTGTGCCTAGGGGCCCATTGTCTCAGAGTCTGCCAGTGACTCTGATGGACACTGACTGGGCTTATTCTCATATGGGAGGTGAAAGATTTGAACTTACACCTATCGCTCAACCTCAAGGTTATGTCCGTGGTGACCTTTCTGTCATATTTTGAACAAAGCAGCACAGGCCGTCCGGTCTTGACAATCAGTAGTACTTGCCCAATAAGATTAAACTGTGTTTTAAACTTTAAATTGTGATTTAGCATTAACAAATGTCGACATGCAGTGTATATTACATTAGCTCACAATACAAAGACTTAGTGCCTGTGAGTGGGAGAGACAGAGCTGGAGGGAAAGTGGATGAGCTTTAAGCCTCTTATTTCCACTTGGACCAGGGATGGACAGGCTTATGAAACAGTGGCTTTAAAACATTCAACTTACACCTCTTAAGATCTGAGGCTTAGATTTATGCCTCGCCACATGAGGTGTCTGTTTTGCTCCCTAATTTTATCCTGCGTCAACCGTAAATTAAACTCCATGTGACTATTTCAGTCGCCAGCAAATGGTTCATCACCCGGATGCATGTATGTCACACGCAGCATGTCATACAGCATCAAGCCCCCCCACGCCACCACGTCCTCTCTCCCTCCTCTCTATCTCGAGATCCGTTGCTTTGGTTTGGACGGGGGGAAATCCTTAACTGAATTGCGTCATAAATACGTCAATAAACTCTCATTCACTGACGATCAGGTACCACGATAGCCGCCATATTCGCATCCATGGCAGGGTAGCGGTGCTCTCGGCGAGCGTATGGTCCAGTCATCGGCATCAACTGTTCCCCGCACCGACCCCCCGATCCCATCCCGATAGCGGTGCGCGGCCACACAGCTCGGATCTGATCATCAAAGCAGAACAGCCGGACTTCCACAGAGGGGAAGACATGCAACGTGGAGCGGGGGTCTAGGTAGACTAGGATGCCTTAGACTTAGAGAGGAATCCTGGCATAAGATGGAGGTAAACAGCGTTAGTAGTGAGGTGAGTTGACAAATGCGTGCCTTGCATGTTAATATGCTTAAAATTGTTTTCGGCTTGTGCTGTCCCGTTAAGTTAGCTTGCCCTGCGAGGCTGGGTAGAGCTTAAATTCGCGTCACGACCTGCAGCGCACCGTGATGCATGCTAACACGCTAGCTAATGCTAACAGCTGGTTTACATGTTTATTTTTGTTGCACTGTCCGGATTTATTAGTTTGATAGCTACCCGTCCGGGCTTTCGCAACCGCTTATTATTCCGCACAGAGGACGGGCTGTTAACCCAATGACACATGACCTCCTCTTAGCTTTTGTTGTTATTTACACTTCTCAAGAGGAGTTTGCCTCATAGCTAGCTTAGCGTATGTAGCATTAGCATGTAGTTAGCATGCTAGCTGACAGCTTGCAGGCTTGAAACTTGGAGACAAGTTTTTATTCAGCCTCCACCGTTTTGTTAATGAGGGGCCGGTAAAGTGTTTTCATGTATCTTTAGTTAAGTTATAGACTATTACAGCAACGTTAAATTCATTTAAAGTTTAGCACTAGCTATGTTACATTTGGTCGGACGTCTTCTCAAGAGAGGGCTGGCTTGTCAGCAGCACAAGTGAATTAGTAATACTGTTATTGACTTTAACTCCTGGTGTGTAAGCTACATAATAATAACTCATAATTTGACAAAGCTATTAATCTATTCACCTGATAGTATATTAAGTGCATTAGCAGACTGAAGTTGTGATTAAACATTACCGCTACATACTCTTTCCACCAGCTCATAACAACAAGGATCTCTTAATGGAATGTAAACCTTTGTATTAATTATGGACTAATTTATCATCTGAAGTCATTAAATGAAACTAGTGATACCTCTTAAAGACTTCTCTGAATACTGTGTTGTGACAACTGTGGACAGTTTCAGTTTGCTTTCACAAGGGCCCCACAATGAGATCTCTTTTTTTCTGAGCAGCAAAACCAACCTGACATCCTAAACCTTTCCATCCCTGGCATTCTTTGCAGTCTTTAACACCTACAGTCCAAAACTGTCTGTCTGACTGCTGTGACTGTTTTAAAGCCAGCAGAAAGCTATTGCAACATACACTTTTGACCCAGTCCATTCTTTGTTGAGCTTAACTCCCCTCCTGTGATAGTTTGGTAGACTTCTGCCACAGCATTTTTACTCGTTTTGGCAATCTGTTGAAGGAGCTCAGTTTATGTAGGTGGCGTGGAAACATTGAATAATTCATTACCTGTTATGCCCCAAATACTACTGTTTCAAAAAGTCTTTCCATCTCTTGCAACAAATAAGCACTTTAATCTGCTGTTTGCTTAATGCTGCACATTTGAAAGCTGCCAAGATAACAGCGGTACATGAGTTAATATCAGGTGTTAATGCACTTTGTATCAGTTTGCCTTTGAAGATGATATGTAATCAAAGTGTTGCATACCATCGGTATCAGTGATTGTGAGATGATATCATGTATGGCTGTCAGACTTCTTTTCTAATGGCTGAAAAAGGCTCGCCTGGTTGTGCTGCAAGTGTAGGCTGCACTCTGTTACAAGCCGTGATGATCCACAGCAAAGGTGGGAGTGAAAATGTATGTGTGAATTATGACACAAGCACTGCCCTGGCTTTTGGCTAGCCTGGATGTTATACTTCAGAGATGCACTAAGGCTTATATTTTGACATTTTTTTCCGTGTTACATCTTGCTTCTTAGCGTACATCTTGACTGATCTGAATGTTTATGTTGTTAATGTTATTCTGTAGTGCTAAAATATTGGTTTGTTGGCCTCTGTTCTGTGGATGTACGTGAGTGTATGTTGGTGGCTCCACCCACTGAGTGGGTTTGCGTAGCGCTATGACTCATCCCCCCTCTTCAGAGGCTTGATGGAATTCAACACACAAACACACTGGACTGAATACATCATGCAGGCTGAGCTTCAGCACAGAATTGAAATATGCAGACCTGGTTAATGTAACAGCGGTCAGTTTATTGTCTGATTAACTTGCGGATGCTGAAATATCTGACATTCCTCTGCTGACAATATCACAGTGTATGGCTATTTGAACCAACAAAAGAGAGGCATGAAACAGGCTCCTAAATGTAACTGTGAGTAGAACAAAGCATGTCTATCTGTGGTCTTTAAAAAAAATAAAAAGCATCTTGCCACTTCCATCAGCCTGAAGCCCTGAAAGAGCTAGACCCCAGTTTGTCCTCAAGAGGGTGAATGCTGACTGCAGCCCTAGCAAACATTAGACTCTCAGAGCCAGTCAGACATGTTGTTTTTGCTCTGGCTGGGGATTAAGCTAGAATGCTAATAATGAGGGGCTTTATAGGGACAGGATGAGAGCTGGACAGCTGGACAGGCTTAGAGTATGGACTCCATACTGTTTGACAACAAATAGAGCTTGAGTTGGAAAAGTGAAAGCGCACTGTTATTGCATGTGACTCACTGATTTCATCTGTTGAGTCTTCCGTCATACATGTGGGCGTGCAGCAGCTGCACTCATAGTCCTGCTCGGCTGAAAACAAGGATGAACAAGCTTTGTGAAAGTGATTACTGTCGCCGACTCTGATGAAATTATTTGGTTTTGCTGCAGGTCAATGGACATGAGATCATGGACGAGCCCATGGAGGAGGGAGAGTCTTTCTCACACTGTGTAAGTAATGATGGGCTTGTGGTCTCTAGGCATATGTGTGTATGTAGGATGACTGCTCTGTAGTTTTGTGTGGCGGTCTCATACTGATACTCTTTGTGTAGGATGAAGGGACATATAAAGAGATTCCTATCACCCACCATGTGAAAGAGGGCTGTGAGAAAGCTGATCCTTCTCAGTTTGAACTGCTCAAAGTCCTCGGCCAGGGCTCTTTTGGCAAGGTGAGAAACGTAGCAGACAAATCAAATGTTTCAGTCCAGCAGTGCTTGTGTCTTTCTAAATTTATCCTGTTCTCTCAGGTATTTCTTGTCAGGAAGATCGTGGGTCCAGATGCTGGTCAGTTATATGCAATGAAAGTTCTAAAAAAGGCATCTTTGAAAGGTAACGCAACTTTGTTTTCTGTCTGCATCCACATAAAACACCGCAGCGCAAATCGCCCAGTATGTTCCGTCCTCTGTGTTGAATTTCTCTCTCGCTCACTGTCCCTTCCTGTTTTGTCTCTTCAGTCAGGGACAGAGTTCGCACTAAGATGGAAAGAGACATTTTAGTGGAAGTCAATCATCCCTTCATAGTGAAATTGCACTACGGTAAGATAAAGTCTTATTTACATAGTGCGCAAGCATTAAAGAAACACTAGTAGTGGGGGAAAAAATGATTAAAGGAAAACTTAATTTCAATCTGGACCCTATTTTCCCTTGTTTTTGTGTCCAAGCGACTAACTGAGACAACAATTCTTTAAATTGCTCCAGTATTGAGAGAGAGCACTGCAGCAAAACAGGCAGCCATGTAACCACACGAGGCATGTGTGCACTGTACATTTATGTCCACTAAAAGTGATTGTTTTTGCCACTGACAGGTTCAGATTGTTATTAAAAGTATCGAACAACATTATGGAAAAGACCTTACAGAGAAATGAAATGTTTTTCCCTACCTTTCGCTGGTCTGTTTGGTAGTGTGTGTAACTAGGGGCCCATCCACACAAAGCCTTGTCAGGGTGAATTCGCCAAAGTTTTTAATCGGTTTGGCCTTTCATCCATACAAAACTGGCGTTTTTGAAGCGGGGTTCCAGAGTACACAGATCTGAAGATGCCACCTTTGCGTCTCCGTGTGTACAGCCAATGCACAACTTTTGGACAGCAATGATGTTATAGCCCCACCTACTTCGACTAACGTGACTGACGTCCCAATCAACGTTTTGTTGAAGTTTACTGGCTTTTCCAGCGTGACTCGAAGCGGCAGGTCGACTTCATCGTCAGTCCAAACCAAAGTCTCAGTTTTCCCTTATGTGTTGGAATTTGTTTTCGCCATCTTCTTGTTGTGCTTGTTCTGAATCTTCTTCTTCTTCCATTTGTATACACCACCCAGCTTCATTTTGACGCCTGTATTCTTGAAGTTGGTGCCGTATTTACAGAACACTATTGCAAACCATTTTATTTGGCAGTTTCAAAAAGACAAGTCTTCGTGTGGATATAGGCTAAGTCTTGCTCAAGAAGAAGCATCGTTCTGAAATCTTTCAAGGGGTGACTTGTTACTGGGAAAACAACGGTGGAAACATTTTGAGAGTTGGAGAAAGGAGGGCTTGGAAGAGTTTGTTGTGGTGGAGCCTGGAAGATGTTGCCTCATGTTATCTTAAACATTTTCAATGTCAGAGCTGAATATTCATCTGATTTCAACAATATGGAAATATATGAGATCTCAGAACGAGACTTCTTCTTGAGCTTACCTTGGTGACATGCAATAACAAGCAGTCTCGATCAGCAAAAGCAAAGGACAAATGTTTCATTTTTCTGTGGGGATTCTTTCCATTATGTTGTTTGACACGGCTAATAAAAACTGAGCCTGTCAGTGGCAAAAACAAGCACTTTCAATGGACGTAAATTGATGCTGTGAATGTGCCCTAGAGGTTAAATTGCAGCCTGTTTTGCTGCTGCCAGCTGCAGTGCTCTCTCGCTCAGTATTGGACCAATTTCAAAAAACATTGTCTCTGTGAGTCACTTAAACACAAAATCATGGGAAAATAGTGTATAGGTTAAAAAATACCCAAGTTTCCCTTAAGTGTCGCAATTTTTTTAATCACTGCCTGAATCCATCTAATTTAAGTTGAAGAGCTTGGTTTTAGTCTACTCTTTGGTGAAAAGAAGCTATAGCTTTTATTGTTGTAATCTGTGAGTAACATTATGACATATCCGGTTCAAGAAAAACTAAGCTGAAGCGAAAAAGCTGAAAATGGCAGATGGTCAGAAATTCGCAGGAACACAACCTGCACCCTTACATTTTAAAGCCAAAATATGGAAACACTTTAGGTTTCACACAATTCAAGTAAAAGCAGATCTAGACATGGCTAAAGTTGCATGCAGCCTCTGTCATTGGCTTGCTTGATACCATCCAGAGCTAAACATGGAATTGGCCAAATGACCTGCAGCCTGCCAACTGACTTTGGAGAGAACATTGAATAAACTACCAAGCTCTTCAGAGGAAGCAAAATGCATCACAAAGTCCATTGCTTGTTTTATCTGCCAAGACTTTCATCCATGTAGTGTGGTAGTAAATACAGATTTTTGAAACATGGTTTACACCTTTGAGTTGCGGTATGTTATACCATCAAGGAAGTTTTTCTCAGAGACAGCTGTGCCTTAAAGGAAGACTTCACCTGCAAAACAAACATTTGTATATCAGTTGCTCACCGATGTTACCTTGAATTCATGAAAAAAACTTTGTTTTTTCCCGCATTCCTCCACAGTGAATAAAGAATCCAAAAAAGGCAAACATGCTTCATGGATTAAAGCACACAGGGGCCATGTTTTACAATCTCATACAACTCCTGCAGTGTAACACAAGTCTGATTTATTCAGTTGTATGTTCAGTAATTTCCAAACACAAGCATTTTAGCTTTAACATTCTGATTTAAATCACTTCAGTGCAAACAGTCTCATGCATGGCTGAGTAGCAAGCTCATACGCAAGTATAACCTCAGGGCATGTTATTTGTGGGTGAAAGTGTTATATATTGTAACGTTTTAGCTAAAATGGATGTGTTTGGGAAGTACTGAGCATAAGACTAGATGCATGAGACATTGATTATACTGCACAAGTTGTGTGGGAGTTTGTGAATAGATGCTTTGATATAGTTTCACTGTTGTTACAAGTGGCCCCCAATGACTTCAGTTCATCAAGAATGTTCACTTTTTTTGATTCTCGGTTCAACGTGGAGGCATGTGGGACAAACAAAGTTTTCTTCATGAATTAATGTAATACGTGGTGAGCAATTGATTTACAAATAGTCATTTTGAGGGTGAAGTATTCCTTTAAATCTAAAATGAGGTTAGGTCAGATGTAAAAGAATCACTGAGCAGAGCTGTATATTTTGCTCCTGACCATACATGCATGATTCAACTTTTTCCCATGGTCTAATGTTAACAAGAGTAAATATAAATCGCTTGTAAATTGTAGTATCAAATAGCAGTGCTTAAAGAATAGCTATACATATTGAATCATACCCAAGTGTTGTGACAGTATCGAATCTGGAGATGAGCATATTGTCCCAGCCCTAATAAACACACAGACTACAATAGCATATATCAGAATATTTTGAGTGTTATGACGTAGTTATTGAACAGAAATTGGTCCCAAATAGTCAAGTTTATTATTAGATCTGTTCTTATACACAACATTGCCATAATACACATAAAAAAATGATTAAAAACAAAAGGTTCAAGCTAATATTTGCCTTTATTCTGATGCAGTGTGAATTCAGTATCATTATTGGTATCATCATCGGTAATGTCATCAAGCTGTTGCTAAGTGCATTATCGTGTTTACTCGTGTCACCCTGACTGTCTCTGTTGAAGTCAGAAACACGATTAGCTTGCAGGTAATTGACTTGTTTCCTTGTCTCCCAGCCTTTCAGACAGAAGGGAAACTGTATTTAATACTGGACTTTCTCAGGGGAGGGGATGTATTCACTCGCTTATCCAAAGAGGTAAGCTGACGTCCTGTTGCTTCATGTCTCATTATACTTCAAGCTTATTTGCAATTTTTGTCTGTGTGAAAAGAAAAGTGCAGCATGTCCTTATCATTCTAGTATTTAACAGCCCTTTTCTTGAATCGCTAATGTTTTAAACATGTTTGTTAAATTGAACTACACATGCGGCCACAATGTTCTTCTAAAAACCCGAAGGAATTGTGAAGCTGACAGCTACAAATGGAACAGGTGCAAATTTAGTATGCAAAAATGTTTAATTTATTTTATAAGAGCATAAGCCCTGCCAAGTCATTTGTCTCCCCTGTTTTCTGTTTGCTTTTTATTCAAATTATGACTTGAATTCCTCATGGAAACGCGTGTGCTTTTCTTGGAATCTTTATTGGCTTTTAGATCATCGGTTGCTTGTCAGTTAGAGGCTCGGATCAGCTCTTTTCAAATGCTTTCAGGGAACTCAGACAATGTGTGATTGTTCTCTTGATAGACCTTGTGTTGAAAGCGTGTCTCAGAACCAAAGCGTTAGCTGCTGGCAATGTCAAATCAACAGCTTGCTGAGTCGTGTAACTTATTTGAAATGTTGATATTGTGACAATAATGCTACTCTGTTTTCTCTGTTTGTGGTTACTGAAGCTTAATGTTGAAGTTGTGTCTTTTTTTTTTTCTTTGCTGCTGAATTTCTCTCCTCTTCTTAGTTCAGAGAGTAAATTTGTCCAGTTCTTATCAGGTTATGTTTACAGAGGAAGATGTGAAATTCTACCTTGCAGAGCTGGCCCTGGCCCTCGACCACCTGCACAGCCTGGGCATAGTTTACAGAGATCTCAAGCCAGAGAAGTATGAATCCTAGACCTCACCTTCACCTTTGACCCCTCACACTCAAATCCCATAGTCATCTTTGAACTCCTTCCAACATTAGAGACACAAGTACCACTGATGATTTTTGATCTGTACACATAAACTGTAATTCCCATAGCATCACCTGTCATGGGAATTACTCATTATTTCAGAAAGTTGCTACATTTTTCAGACGTTCCTGTGGTTAACATTTAAAATTGAAAATGTTTCTATTATTATTTTTCTCCAAGGGCATTGTTTTTGAACAGTAAGATATTCATGGTGAATGACCAAGACGAGTTTTTAAACTCTGCAATTCTTAAACAACAGCAACATTGTTGTCCTCATGTCATAAAGAGGACATTATGCGACGAGAGAATTTACATATTGCCCATATATTGCATGCACCAAACATAGATATTTAATCTTACATGACAAGTAGCTGTTAGTTTTTCATCACTTAAAAGAAAACACATTTATAAGTGTGTTATTTTCGCTGCTGAGTGATGTCCAGAATTACTCCACAATATTGGAGTCAAGGCGGGCGGCAGCATCATTCTAGTCTCTTCAGGGTGAATGTGTTGTAGTGTTTTACAGTAGTTGACAGGCAACCTCCCCGATATACAGCTAATCCCTCCATCTGTGTTTCACAAGTCATTTCAGTCCATAACTACACTGAACATATGTTGTCACATAGACCTGTACCAGCTAACAGGATGTAACAGTGCTTGACTTTAGTCTAGACTTTAGCCTGAGTAGTTTCAGAACCTGTGACTGGATGTGTCCAGTGTTGCTTTGAGTGCAGTACTATGATCTGTTGTTTCTCATAATTACCAGTCCATTAGACACTTCCAGAACTTATAGGAATAGGTCAGAATATTTGGAGTTGGGTTATATGAGGTACTTATCCATAGTCGTGTATTACTGACATTAGATCGCAGTGAGCGTGCCATGAGTTAAGAGAAGCAGGCAGGAGTACTGTCACGAGAGCTAAGTAATGTACTGCTGTGGTCAAAGGCAGCAGCAAGAAGTATTTTAGCCACCTAAAAAAATCTAAATCAGTTTACATGTGCGCTATATTTAGAATATGTTTACTGCTTTACCTTGTTGCTAGACAGCCCTTTCCACTGGGTAACTAAACTGCTATATCCATCTATGCTACTGCTGTCTTGCTCAGTTAGTTTCTTTGTGTTATTGTGTGACTGGTGTTGTAAAGGGTTTGTTCTGATTCATCAAAGTCATCAGGCAGTAGCAGACCAGCATTTCCTGTGTTCTGCAAGGTCAAATCATTGTTTTTGTCAATGAAGTCCAGATGCTTTGAAGAGAGCATAGATAACGGCTTCAGCTACTCATTGGAAAGAGCTGCCAGCAGCAAGGTAAAGTGGTGAAAATATTATAAATATAGCGTACACTTGAAGTGATATTGATTTTTTTAGGTGACTAAAATACATTTTGCTGCTGCCTCCATCCACTACAGTACATAGCTTAGATTCTGTGGCAGTACTCCAGCTTGCTTCTCCTTAATTCGGAGTGTGCCGACAGCCATCTACTGTAGGCAATACACTGACTATGGATGAGTACCTAGTAAAACCCCACCTTTGAAAATACAAACTCTCCCTTTAAGATTAGGAACAGATTTGCAAAAATGTCCTTGACACCAAAGGCATGAGATGACTTAAGTACTGTCATTGTTGTGTTGTTGTTTGAAGCTCACCTCCATGGAAAACCTGTTCTTGTCTTTCAGCATCTTACTTGATGAAGCTGGACACATAAAGTTAACAGGTATGTTTTTGACTTGCTGCTAAATAAATGTAATGCATATGTAATAATTAGCTTTTTTTGTAAAACTTTTTTTTAAACATTTTTAATACAAAACAGTAATTGAATAGTGTAATCTAGTTAATAGCCTGTAATTAATCTGTTTCATATTAAATGTGTCTACTAAAAATAGATTCATGACCTGCTTAGGCTGACTTTCCTCAGCAGCTATTTTTATGTGTCTTATTCCATCGCCTAAAAGAATAAAAGCTCTGTGTGGTGTTATTACTTGCTGTGACTGTCTAGTTGGCTTTGTATCTTACCATTTTGCTTTACATTGCTGTTGTGCAGACTTTGGCTTGAGTAAAGAGTCAGTAGATGCTGATAAGAAGGCTTATTCCTTCTGTGGTACGGTGGAGTATATGGCCCCTGAGGTGGTCAACAGGAGAGGACACACACAGAGTGCGGACTGGTGGTCTCTGGGAGTACTTATGGTACAGAAACTGGCTCTTTTTTGGTATTTGCTTTGACGTTAATATGAACCAATTAGGGGGAAAAAATAATGTTAATTATATTCCATTTCTTTCATTGTGTGTTTGCAGTTTGAGATGCTAACGGGGACATTACCGTTCCAAGGGAAAGACCGCAATGAGACCATGAACATGATTCTCAAGTGAGTCACTATGTTCAACACTAAAAGTGTGACAGAAGTGAGACAAGTTTTGTAAGTACTGATCAACTGTAGCTTTTCTTTTTGTCCATATTCAGCTTTCATTTTCTGCTCTTCTCCCCCCTCCAGAGCTAAGTTGGGAATGCCCCAGTTCCTAAGTTTGGAAGCCCAGAGTTTGCTGAGAATGCTGTTTAAACGTAACCCTGCTAACAGACTAGGTAAGGTGCACTGAAGCTGAACGTGTGAGCGTGAACCTGTTACAATGAAAGAAAATGAGGTGTGTTGATCCTCACATTGCACCACTCGCTTTGCTTGAGCTTGTTAACATTTTGGCATCCACTTAAATCACATGCTGAAAACCCGCTGAGAGAAAAATGTGTGAATGTGTTGATCCTCTGAAAACAATAAAAACGAACGTGCCAGGTGAACTGAACCAGAGTGATCTGTGTCTTTAGGGGCCGGACCCGACGGAGTGGAGGAGATCAAACGCCACGCTTTCTTTTCCACCATCGACTGGAATGTGAGCGCACACACATCCCTCTCATTTCTCACACACCCACACTGACACACACACACATGTAACTCTCCAGCTTCTGTTGAGGATTCACACCTAACAAACGGTTGGCTTGGTGAGTTCTGGCCATCAGTCTTGGCCACGCCAACTATGTTTGTGTGTATGTGTGTGTCTGGGCAGAGGGCCAGTTCTCACTGTGTGTGCACTAATAGCCCTGCGTGAGTGTTTAAGAGCCTGCAGGATGCTATTGGCTGGACCGGGATGTGGAGGGATGGGAGCGGGTTAATCTGGGAGGGGTCTTGGCTTCCCTCTCGCATATGTTCACACACTGCAAACAGCCTGTGGTGGGGTTTGGTTTCTAACATGTATGTGTGTTTTCTGTATGGTGTATGCCGTATGCAGAAACTGTACAGGAGAGAGCTCCAGCCCCCATTCAAGCCCGCAGCAGGTAAACCAGATGACACGTTCTGCTTCGACCCAGAGTTCACCGCTAAAACGCCTAAAGGTAAATCTACACCTACACACACATGCTCTGTTCACATGCTTTTGAGCTTAAAAAACAACAGCCACTCCTGCAGCCATGGAAACTGCAACTGAGCGCTGACTACAAGAAATGACTCCAAAATCTAGTGGGTGTCTGTATGTTCGTATGACTATATTATGAATTATCTTTTGTATGTTTAGACTCCCCAGGTATCCCTCCCAGTGCTAACGCCCACCAGCTCTTCAAAGGCTTCAGTTTTGTTGCTCCCACCCCTATGGATGAGAACAAGAGCTCCCCGCTGCTCAGCATACTCCCTATAGTACAGGTGAACACACATTATCTCAAATGTCCTCTATCACGAGTTGCACAGGTTAATTATTAGCACATCCACTTACCAACATGAAGGTCATACAGATACTCTTTATGAAGCTCAGCTTGTGCACTTAAGTTAAAGAATAATTCCATTTATCTCCAGTAGTGGAGTTGCCATTTTGCAGCACTATACTGACTAGAAGTGTCTACTATTTGACTTTGGAGCTTTACACAGATTTCATTTTGCACGGCTGAGTTAACACTTCAGTTAACACATCTGTAACTGTTGCTGAACATTTATCACAGCATTTTAGATGACAAAACTCTTCTAGAGGTGCTTACACACCAACTTTTTTTCACTCATCCGACTGCCTTTCTTAAATTTGACAATACTCACGCAGACAGAAAAGTTGCTTTACAAGGAAATAAAATTAGGATTAAAAGTGACTGACATGATGGCAGAAACTGCGAAATGTAGCTGAAGAGCAACAACACTTACCATTCAATGGTTGCAGACCTACACACACACACACAGATGGATGCTCACACATTCAGCATGGCTCCGTTTCTGCCCATGACTGTTAATTTGACAGCATTTTGCCATTAAGCGATGTGTGAATATGGAGCTAATACTACAGTGGTGGTAAATCTGCACTGACAGTTTGACTGCTGGTGCTGAATATGTAATAACATTACTACTAAAGTTCCACTCTGGCATATTTGTGAACAGAAGTGTTAAAATGAATGCGGTGGGAGCACACGACATCAGGTTTACGAGTCGTCGCATCAAATGTGTAGGCTTGAAAATGTGTAGGAAAGAATCTGCTGCTGCTTTTGAATTTATTCAGTTAATGTTTAAGGATGTAATGTAACAGTTCAAATCTCGTTCTCTCCAGATGCACGGGGGCTCGACCAAGTTCTCAGATCTTTATGAGCTTCAGGAGGACATAGGGGTTGGCTCCTACTCCATTTGTAAACGCTGTGTACACCGAGTCTCTGCCATGGACTATGCTGTGAAGGTAGGACGGTTTTTCTTTTCCTTTTTATTTTCAATCCTCTAAGCACCAGTGTTTATTTTCAGTAGCACCATCCATGCTTTACATTCACATGTGTACACAAAGTTACTCCTGAGAGATACCCGGTTTAGTTTGCCACTGACCAGCCTCACATGAGCAGTTGGGGGTTAAGTTTCTTTTGCTCTTCCATACTTAAGCTGGTGACCTTTCAGTTAGATTCCTGCTTCTGTAACCTTCAGCCCACTGAAACATTTTGTGTGATGATCAATGTTAATAGCTGCATTAAGGTCAGCTCCTAAAACATATCTCTGTGTGTGTTCTTTTATTGAAACCTCTCCACTACTGCTGTATTTTATAGACAATTTGAAGGCTGTGATTGATCGTCTTTAAAAAGCACAGTATTTTTAAACTCCCGGGGAACTAAATGATTAAATTAGAAGACCGTAGTTTGAGTTTACAGTTTAATCTATTAGTGTTTCTAGGAGGTGGCTATATAAAACGAACCTTGCAGTGTATAAAATTGCTGAAAATTGGGCATGTCGATTGTGGTTAGTGTTGCCAACAAGCCAGCAGAGGGCAGCACAGCTTCAGCAAGTGAAGCCATATTCCAGCAACTTCTTTACACTAATTTAAAGCAGTGCTTTGCTGATTATCTACACCAGTTTGTTAAATGCTGTATGTTACACCGTAGATATTTTTTACATTTGACTCATCCACTATGCTCTGTCATTTAACAATAACCGCTTGTGTCTGTGTTTGTGTGTGTGTCTCAGATTATAGACAAAAGTAAGAGGGACCCCTCTGAGGAGATTGAAATTCTGATGCGATACGGACAGCATCCCAACATCATCACTCTGAAAGACGTCAGTAACATTTGTGTGAGCATTTCATGAGTTAAGTTTTTACTTTGTCCATATACTGACAGGTTGTCTCTCTCCACATGTGTGTGTCAGGTGTATGATGAGGGCAGGTATGTATACCTGGTGACGGAGCTGATGAAGGGAGGGGAGCTGCTGGACAAGATCCTCAGGCAGAAGTTTTTCTCTGAGAGAGAGGCCAGTGCTGTGCTCTACACCATCACCAAGACTGTTGACTACCTCCACTGCCAAGGGGTGAGGAGACACTTCTGCACATGTATGAGCATGGATGAAAATTTGATATCCTCTCCTCTAATGTTTTTCTTCTCCTCCGGTCCAGGTGGTACACCGAGACCTGAAGCCCAGTAACATCCTATATATGGATGACTCGGGAAATCCTGACTCTATCAGGATCTGTGACTTTGGATTCGCCAAGCAGCTTCGAGGAGGCAACGGCCTGCTCCTCACCCCCTGTTACACCGCTAACTTTGTGGCACCAGAGGTGAGAGGGGAGAAATGATGGAAGCAAAAAGAGAGCAAGGGAGGACTTGAAAACCTCATGGTTCAGTTCTATGTATATGGAGAACTAGATATCATATAGGAGAGAGGATGTAAAGTGGACAGAGTTCAGTGTAGCATGTAAAGGAAGAGGTTTTCTTAAATTCCCATTGTCAATATATGTCCCTAATGGTTTGTTTTTTCTTCGCGTGGGTCCAGGTACTAATGCGGCAAGGTTATGATGCAGCCTGTGATATATGGAGTCTTGGAGTTCTACTGTATACCATGCTGGCAGGGTAAGACTCACCCATAATAGTAACAACTGTTGGATAACTTGGCATAAATGTAGAAGGGAATAATACTGCTCAAATTTCTCAACCAGTCTAATGCCTTGCAAACATGGAACTCAAAATAGGATCATCAGTGCTCCTTGTAATTTGCTTGACAGTTTTTTACACGTTTTTGTTGCAAAGTTCACCACAGTTTCAGATAGGTGTATTCATGGTATGTTTAATTACCACAAAGTGGCAGTGGAGTTATGAGGCTAATCAACTATAGAATCAATGAAATTAAATGCCACACACGCTTGCTAACATCTGCTTTTTAACCTCCATCAGGTACACGCCGTTTGCTAATGGGCCAAACGACACACCAGAGGAGATTCTACTCCGGATAGGATCTGGAAAGTTCTCTTTGACAGGTGGCAACTGGGATACTGTATCAGACACCTCAAAGGTACGCACACTGACACTTTGTTGCTTCACACAGGTGGTGTGTCTTTGAAGCTGATTTTCATTGGTACTGTGACTTTAAAGCACATTTTCAAAGTCTGATATTAATGATTTTTTTCTCTTCTCATGTCTGTAAAGCACTTTGTACACTTGGTGCTACATAAGCTTAACCTAGCTGTAATGTTTGTATTTGATCTTAAATGTATCTGTTTTGTTTTATGATTGTGCAAGTGGTGATGAAGTATGACTCAAAGCTTTGTTGTAAAACTCATGAGTGAACAACAGACACAGCATTTTTGTCTCATGTTGTGAGTCAATGAAAAAACACACTTGAAATTCAGTTTTATTTGTCCTCATATACTTTTAAGACTGTATGTTATTGTATGTTCCAGGACCTGCTGTCCCATATGCTCCACGTGGACCCTCACCAGCGATACACAGCAGAGCAGGTTCTAAAGCATTCCTGGATCACCTGCAGAGATACGCTACCGCACTTCCAGCTCACACGCCATGATGCACCACACCTCGTCAAGGTGAGTGTACATAAGCTCGTAATTGACAAACAGACAAAGACACAGGATCAAAAACATGACCTCCATCATTTGCTACGGTTTGGTAGTTGGGCTGATACATACATGGTGCCACAAGTGTCGGCCCTATGGGTAATGACACTCAGTGTCTCTAAACATGGAATCACATCATCTCACCGAAGAGGGTCTGAACTCTCCTCCATGATGTCATATCTTTGCAGTGCCTCTTGACATATGAAAGTGAACCTGATCCTTGGTGATTCATCCACTTCTAGCCTCATCTATTACTAATGCGAGCTCCAGCAGAGCAGATGTGTCCATCCTTCTATCTCATGTTGACACTTATCCAGGTCAGATGCTTCTTTGAAATGGAACTCATCAGGTCGTATTTTTGACACGGGAAGCCAAGCGCATAACACGTTTGGCGCTTAAGTGGTTTAAGTCGTGAGAGCAGTGTTGCTTGGCAACTGACAACAAAAAAAGGATGTTCACTTTTCAAAAATGGTGAATCATTTTTTGGTACTTCAACAACAAGTTTAGGAACGATATGACGGGTAGGACAAAGGGAGCAGATAACAACACTGACATGAAAAAAAGAAAGGAACTTTAATGGGTATCAGAATCAGGCACTGCCACCAGGGAGTGCCGTTGCCATGAGGGGGATACTTGGTCTGCAGAGGTGTTTGGGTGGATGGAGCACGTGATTATTATTGGTACAGTAGATCCTTGGTGTTACCAATCACGATACATACATCAAAATGGCATTCAATGCAAATCATGAACTGGAAGCAATCAGAAAGTTTCTACTTTTTAAGTTATGAGAACCCTTAAAATGATCCTGCTTAATGATGGCTTTAATTTGTATAGTGCCTTTCAAGAGACCCAAGGACGCTTACACTTGTACTTGAAGGCACAAGAAGTCACACTAAAAGCAGCATAACAGAGCCGTCTGGCTACCTTTCTTCCCATTAACTCCCCACGTCCAAGCATTCACAGCTGAGTGGTACGGTCACTATTACTCTATCACCTTCTACAGAGAGAGGTTGTCTGAGCAGGATGCTTAATAAGCGCTGAAGCAGTTGTATTTACAGGCACTGAAATAGCTGAACTCTTCACCCAAACATGCAGAGAGAGGCCGGCCTTCCTGCAAAGAAATCTGAGTCTGTCTGTGATCCCGTTCTTTCAGATACAGCCCAAAGCCTATGATCATAGGCGAGGGTCTGAACAAAGATCAACAGTAAATTTAGAGCTGCACTTTGTGTCTCAGTTATCTTTGCAGCACTGTAACAACAGGCAGTCTTAGTCCACTTACTCTTAGCCCCATGCATGCTCTGTGGAGATGTTAATTCAAGTAATGCAACAGATAAGCAACAGGGCAGACTCCTGTCTTACTTCTGGCTTTGGTTAAAGATAGTTACAGTTGCTAGAGCTAAAAAAAAAAAAAAAAACCAAGTAGATTTTTCAAGGTAAAGATTGAACAAGATCTTACAAAGGATCTTAACCCCGCCCTACAAGTTCATGTAGTGCAGTGACCAACCTGTTCGACCTCACATTTCTGAGGTCTGATGACTGTGAAGGCCAACTCCATAAACAAGGTCAGTGTCATGTCTACGGAGCAATTTTATTGCATGTGCTGTGACAATGCACATTATCCAAGGATAGTATAACCATTAAGGGATAGATGAGAGCAGCACATCCAGGTACTTTGCCCTTGGTCATGCCCCTGACCGTCTCATTTGTCTGGTGCTAAATTCAAATTTCGAGGTCTTTGATAATTTATCAGCATAAAATAAGAATGTGTTTTAGCCATTATTAGCCAAAGTCCTCTGACTAGTAAGGAAAAAAATATTTCATTGCTGATCAACCATAGGTATTCTTACATAGAAAAAGATTAAGGAAACAGAAGTTGGTGAATGTCGTTTCAGTCTGCCTCCATCAAAGTGGACAAACAGATTATTTCCTTGGCTTTTCAGTATGTTCTATGTAAAGCCATTTTAATGCAGCATCAACATTCACTACTTTGACTTGTAACATTATAAGTCTTGATTTTAACAATGTTAGCTAACCCGTTATTGAAGTGTTTGCCACAGACGTACATGCATCACTTGGCCAGGTCCTACAGTTGACCATTTCATCCTCTCTTCTGATAATCTGAAGCTACAGATCTCTTCTTTGACTGTCCTTTGCTTTTTGGGGACGTACAGAATATTGTAAGCTGGGCAATTTATGCCTCCATGACGGTGATAGCCATGGCCAGAGGTATTGTGTTTTCAGGTTGCCATCCATACGTATGTCTGTACGTATGTGATATCTCAAGAACGCATCAAGGAAATTTAAGCCGGCTCTCATGAACGCACCTGGTCAACAACAGTATTCAGTTCTGACATCCAAGCAAAGCTCTATTGATAGATTTTCAACGTCATTAACGCCTCGCCACCAGACGGTACAATTGGCGTCAGGTAGGATGGACGGTTCAATAGATTGATGCCGGTCACATTAAATTTTACCTTTCTGCTAGCACGATGGAGACTGTGCTTCATTTTTCCACTCGTCAGTGTGAATTTTGGTGTTGCTGACTGTAAACTCGTCATTCTGCTCTTAGTCATGAGTCCCACTGCTGTCACTGATCTATTTTTGTTCTTCTCATCTTGCACACATGATTCAAGGTCTGACCAATAGTTTGTATAGAGATGCCTTGCTGCACGCCACAGCCATCCTGAGGTGTTATTTGCGTACCTGTGGCGTCTGTGTTCGTTTGAACAAGCCTCTTCCTTGAACTCTCAGTGAGGCACCTTTTCTCTGTTTGACTCTTGTCTGTCAGCTGTAAACACACTGATGTGTGTAACTGAGGAAGCTGCGATTACACGAACATGTACCATTGTAACTCAGTCTCTTGACCTTGACTACCTGCACCATGGCCCTCAGTATTTGCTTGCAGTTTTGATGATGTAATATTTGTTCTACTTTTTAAGATGTACCTGCACTTGTTAAAGCTCAGTGTTAGGTTTTAGTGCTGCTCCCATTCTGCACATTTGCAGATGATGACGTGTGTCTGATTCATCTCTGGATAAGTGGGTGGCAGTAGATAAACAAACAAGTGTAGTGCAGTGCAAAGTTGAATAAACTGGATGTTCGCATAACTCACTCAGAATCTTAAAAACATGTAAAAATGAATGGATCTGCCTTATTTATTGAGTGGAGAAAAAAATTCTTTTTCAAATTAGCTGAGTTGTGTGAGTTTGTTTAGTACCACAAACTGACTGATCTCCTGTACACGGTCACTGGGAAAGAATGCAAACATACAACACACCTACAAAGTGGTAACAGAATTGCTTCAAAGTGGGAGTTTTGAGTCTGTTTCAAAGTTAAAGATGTGTAAGATTTCTGCATTAAATAAATAGATGTGCTTTATCTGGTCACTTTGCAGCCCAGTAATCCAGATGAGACCTATTTACTGACATGATATTTCAATATTGATCCAGCGTGGCTAATGTCAGACACCAAACTAATGTGTATGGTTATGTTACAAAAATGTTATTGTGTGACACTGGTGTTTAGAGGGTTAGTTGAGATTCAACTAAGTGACACAATAATACAAACTAACTAACCCAGGCAGTGGTAGAACAGCAGCCGTACGTTCTGCTAGGTAAAAATGCTGTTTGTGTCAGAGGAGTCTGGTGGCTTTGAAGAGAGCAGAGATAATGCCTTCAGTTCCCTGTCCTCAGGGCTGTCTGACAGCAAGGTAAAGCAGTGAAAATATTCCATAGTGTATGCTTAAACTGGTTGTGATTTTATTTATTTATTTATTTTTTCTCAGGTGGGTCTTTTTTTTTTCAGGTGAATAAAACATGTTTTGCTGCTGCCCCACTGAAGCTGCGATATCACTCTTTTCAGAGCTACCAGACTTGTTTGACTGAAACAGAAATTTTTAGGGATGCACCAGTTGTGAAATTCTGGGGTGATATCAATGCTTAAACTCAGAGCCAATTCTGATTGGTTTTTTTTGTTTTTGTTGTTGTTGTTGTTGTTGTTGTTGTTGTTGTTGTTGTTCCGCCTGTTGTATAACTGAACTCTTTCAAAAGTCATTCAGTCCTTCATTACACTCTTTGAGTGAGTACAAATTCAATCATACCAATGTATGAAACAACCTTTAAAATAACCTCCTTTCACATCAAAAACATTTGTAAGTGCTTCAAAAGTATTTTTACTCTATACATCATAATTCTCTTACTAATAGCTATTTGATATTGGTGTGAAAACTTCCCCTTCAAACTGCTGTATTTATTAAGGTTTTTTTGCCAAAAACTACATTTTACAAGAGTAGATTTGAGCACATGATGAGAACGTTATAATCTACCTTCGCCCCATAATTATTTTACTGTAGAGCTTGAACAGTTTATAATGTAACTCAGTGCAATGTCTGACAGCAGCTAGATTCAGCCACCAGCTGCTAACAGCTAACAGCTAACGTTAACTAGCTCTCCTCCTGCCAATTTCAATGGCATCCGTTCATCCCGACGCCGTCCAGGGGAAGATCTCTGTTTGCCCCAAACGTGTTTCATTGTCCCATGGATATTCGAGTGCCATTAGTCTGCGCAAAATTGATGCGACACTACAGAAAAACATTGCCAACTGCCAGTGGTGAATGTCATCTTATTTGCCCTTTGGCTGATGGCAGTCAACAAGGTGAATACCAGCCAATACCGATGTGCGGCCGATAAATCGATGCATCCCTCGTAATTTTACCTCACAGAACACGGGTGCGGCTTGTCTACTGCTGCCTCACTCAGTTTGTTTGTGCTATTGTTGGGCTAGTTTTGACCACTGCTAACAGTGTGTGCTACCCCATGACTGAATTAGCCACATAGCTTTAGCTACAGTAGTTGTAGCCTATAGTGTATGGTTAGCAGACGCATCTAATGCTAATGGTAAGTTAGCAAGTTAACTTGCGCCTATTTAGTTGGAATCAAATTACTAAATGTAATGTGAATAAAACTTTAATTCATGAACACACTTTCAGCCTGAGTCACGTTAGTTGGGTTTTCATCAGCAGTGGTGGTTGTTTACGTAGATATAGAAACTGTTGCTATGAACACAACTCCCATGATCCTACGCTGTTTCACAAGGTCATCAGAGTCTTTTGTTACTGTTTTGATTGAGAGACCCTTAGCGACAGAAATTACACACTGTGTAAGCCAAGTGTTTCATTTTGTTGTTTTCCAGGGAGCCATGGCTGCCACCTATTCAGCACTGAGCCAGAAGACAAGTCAGACGGTGTTGGAGCCTGTGGCAGCGTCCAGTCTAGCCCAGAGACGCAGCATGAAGAAACTCACCTCAACAGACATGTAGTGACACACACACCGCTTGCCCTCCTGTTTTGACCTCACTCTCAGTCGGACTCTAATACGCAAACATACACACACACACACACACACACACACATACAGACTGAAGTCCTGGCCAGTCAGACATACTGTCTCCCTTTTTAATATATTTATTTGAAACACCCGACATATGCACGCAAACATGCACACCCACACTGGAGGAGGTTGCATCGTGAAGAAGTCAGCTGAAGAGGAAGAGGGGAAACTCACATATCTGTTACTGCTGGGGAGACAGACTTGTATTTATTTCCACAGCTTTCATATGCACTTGCCCTCCTCGCCTTTCATTCTCTCTTCCTCGCGTGGGGAAGAAACGCACCAGCTGATGTTCTCCTTCACTGTGATTGGCTGATTCAAAGCTGCTTCGGTAAACTGTGCCCCACCCCCCCACCCCCTCCACTGCTCTTCATCTGCGCTCTGCCATCATCCTCCTCCTCAGTTCTCTCTCCTCTTCCCTCGTTTGCTTTTTGCTGTCTTAACTTCTTTTCTTCAAAGTGAAGTAATGGTTTATGTGTGAGAGTGTTGGCAGGATGGTATTGACTGAGGGACACTGCAAGACTGTTTCTCCCCTAAAAAAAAAAAAAGATATGATTCTGCTTGTGGCAGATTAAAAGGTCCCTCAGAATCAAAATCATCTGCCAGCACTTTTGTTACATAAATGCATGTGTGGACAGAACCTGTATTTCTTTTCCCCTGAAATTCACAGTCTGACTCATGTTGCTTTGTGATGATAACAATGTATCAAAAATAAGCTGCAGATGGACAAAAGATAATGTCTGGAGTTCAAAGGTGAAACATTGTGGTAACGATGAAAGAAATTCTAGTTTGCAAAAAATATATAAATATATATAATGAAGATGTTGAAGATGAATAGCATGTGGGGGAGCTGTAGGTATT
>JAPZEB010000026.1:7460606-7512227 GCA_029783705.1 Chaetodon striatus | reverse complement strand
ACACCCTTTTTCCTCCCTCCCTCTCCCTCTCCCTCTCTCTCTGTCTCCCCCACCCCCCTCTCAGGGCTGCAGACTGAGGAGATGCATAAATTCAGATGCATTAGTATTCCAGTCAGGCTCTCCATTTCAAGGCAAGGCCTAGCACCCTTCCGCCTCTCCTCTTCTCCTCTCTCCCCTCCTTCACTCTCCCTCTCCAGCTCTATTTTTGAATCATTTAAGCAGCGCTGCATCTATGGGCCTACTTATTTCCAAACCATCCCTAAATTATTTTTAGGCATTATGATTTTTTTAAGGAATATAGCTCTATTTTGCCCTTGCATGGCCAATTATACGCAGCTGTAGTCTTTGAAATGAGATTCATCTGCTTCTGATTGTGTGTGTCTGAGTGTGTGTGTGTCTGAGTGTGTGTTTGGTGTGTGTGTGTGTGTGTATGTGTGTCATTGTGTTTTGCTGTCAGGCCCAGCGGCCCAGGCGATAAATCACGCATGTCTGATTGAGGAGGGCAGAGGGCCCGGACAATAACATTTCAGAGGAACTGCTGGAGAAAGCGACTCAGTTTGCTGTGATCCGTAGAGCCTGCAGACCTGCAGCCAAGGTCCTGTTGAAACCACTGGATATTTTACAGCTGTTAGTGACATGAGGAACTCGGGAAAAGTTGCCCTTTGACTTGACATTGAAGCTATAAGTGAAGGTTATGCTGATTAAGCAGTGTATAAATACATGAATGGAGCATAATGTTGTCTTATTAATTATAATTAGTCACAATTTAAATTGAACCCAATTACAAACTGTGTAAAAATTAGAAATAATATTGAATAAAATAAAAAATAATTTACGTAATTTTATATTTAATTATTGCTTTCATTATTTTAAATATAATAATAATAATAATAATAATAATAATAATAATAATAATGTATGATTTTAAGCCTACTTCTAAATATTCAATATTCATTCATCAGAAGTTAAATTCTATTTTGGACAGTGAACAGTTGTAGCAAGAAATTGTTTATTACAACATACATAGTTTATTTCAAAACATAATACAAGCTTTATACTGAAAATAAATAATTACTTGAGCTGTCATCGAAATTTGGAATAAAACCGCCGAAACAGTTCAATCTTACTGAAAATATTGTGTGTTTTTTTTTTACATTGCTAATTAAGTGCATGAATAACTAAGAGCATTTGTTTAAATTAATGACTTCAAAAGGGTAATATATAAAACTGTACAATATTCGAAAAAATACTTAAGAAATAAACCAATAACAGGAGTATTTAAGATTATAAAATTTTGATACTGAACGTACAATAAAATTATAGGCAGGTGTATAGCGTCGTCAACCCCTCTTTCTATTCTCGGCTCTGTTTTCAGAGTCCACACAGTTTATATGGTCGAAGATGATTGAAATCAAATAAATGAATTTATAAATAGCTGTAACTGTGTGTGGCTTCATAAGCTACAGGCCATGAGGGAGGGATTTAATAAAAACAAAACCCCTCCAAGTGCTATTATGTTGGTACCTCTACAACTGGAATGAGGGCCTATATTTGCATATGCAAAAATAATTACAGATCTGCTACGAGTATGTTACAAAATAATGAGTGTAAATATGATGAGAACTAAAGCATTGTATAAGCCCGAGGGAAGCATGAGGTGGACTGTAAAACGGCCTCTGGTGCTGCAACAAATCAATTAAGAAAAGTGATATTATTATTATTTGTTTCACTCCGCTGATCAGACAACACAAGTGTGCTAGAAAAGCCCAAACAAACAAAAACAAAACATCAGTCCCATCCTATCATTATTATCGAGCTGATGAGAAATGGTGACACAAACCAAAGGCGCTGGCAGGTTATTAGGCACATTTTGTATTTATATCCGTGATGTAGAAAATAATTTGGCGGGCTCCAAAGGTAATCTGAAATGTGACGTTTTGATATGCCGCTATAGGATAATGCCCTCATGACAGTTAGAAAATGACGAAGGCTGAACAGGTATCTCTGTTATTGTTATTGTGTTTCAGTGCTGGAGGCATCTGGAGGAGTCTGTACCGGGACAGGCACGGGGGCTCGGAGGTGCCACCGCGCGCCCCTGCGCTCGAGAGTCTGTGCCGGGGGAATCCTCCCGGTGCTTCGGTCAGAGATCATGGCACGAGGAGGCGTCTCCCGCGCTCCCGCTGTGAGAATAGGGTCCCTCGTGCGGCGGCGGCTCTCCCGGCGGCGTCATGCGCTTCTCCTTCTGCCTCCGGTTGCAGAACCACACGCGCACCACCTCCTTCTCCAGCTGCAGCGAGTCCGCCAGCGAGGTGATCTCCTGCGCGGAGGGTTTGGGACACTTGAGAAAGTGCGTCTCCAGAACCCCCTTCACGCTGACCTCGATGGACGTCCTCTTCTTCCTCTTCCTCCCCTGAGCTGCTATCTTGTCTATACTGCTAGAGCTGCCTGTGGACGAGTCTGCCTCCTCCAGCCACTTGTTCAGCAGCGGCTTTAGTTTGCACATGTTTTTAAAGCTCAGCTGCAGAGCCTCGAACCTGCAGATGGTGGTTTGGGAAAAGACGTTACCGTACAGCGTGCCCAGAGCCAAACCCACATCCGCCTGCGTAAAGCCCAGCTTGATTCTCCGCTGTTTGAACTGCTTGGCAAAGTGCTCCAGCTCGTCCGAAGTCGGCGTCTCCTCGTCGGAGTGGTCGTGGCAGTGGTGCCCACCGAGGTCGCTGTGCTCGGGGCTGAGTGTGTCCCTGAGGCCCGGGTGCATGCCTTGGCCCTGCGGGTTGGGTGGAGGTGTGAGGCCACCGTGGTCCAGCATGCCGTTGACAGTGAAGCCCGTCTGGGAGTAGATGTTGATCTGCTGCCCGCTGGTGATGGAGGAGTTGTGGGACACCGGAGTTCCCCAGGCCCCCGGGTGGTTGCCATGGTTGTTGTGATGAGGGGAGTGATGCGCTACGTGCGGGGAGCGGTGATGGATGATGCCAAGCTGCAGGTCCTCTCGGCCTGGTTTCACGTCCTGCTGCTCCATGGAGGCCGACCAGGGGCTGCCCTCCGACAGACTGCTAGCCCACTGGTGCCCGAGGGGGTGTACGTTGCTATGGACGCTCTGCAGGTAGTCACTCTGGAGGAGTTTCTGGTGTCCTCTGTAGGGGCTAGCAGGCTGCATGGCCTGGCTGTCCGGGTGGATCATGGGACTGGAGCTGAGCAGGGTGTAGGGGCTGGAGGCAGCTGTGGCCATGCTGGCTGCTGAACCCCACTAGTGCTACTGAAGGAAGGGAGCAGCTCAGCCTCTGACATCTCCCTCTCTCTGGAGTCTCGGCAGCAGCCTGGCATTGACTGACAGCCTCCACCACCACTCACAGACCGACCGAGACGCAGTGACGACGCGTCTCGACCAATGACGGCGCAGATACCCGAACCTCCGCCTCTGGAAGCAGAGCCGCGGAGAGGAAAGGGTTACAGGCTGGTCGAACCGGAAGTGAGTCGGAGTGCTGGTCCAGTGGGTCTGGCTGTGGAACGATGTGCGCGTGGAGCGCAGTTCCTGTTTATTAATTAAAGTTTCCAACTGATTTACGCGCGACTTTATTGCTGCTCCTGTCACCCTTGAGCGCGTGCGAAGGAGGAGATTAAAGCGCAATGGCATTTGTTAGACGTGCCAGCACTTAATTTAGAAGCATACAATCAAACCAAGAGCAGTTCTCATAGCTAATTATTAACTTTTAGAGAATACTTCCTCAGGTGTTTACTGAACGAGCTTCTCAAGGTAGTGTTTTACGCAGAAGTCTTTTACGCACAGGATCTTCAATATTCAAACCCATTTTGGTCAGACAAAAATAACGCATAACCTGGGCCTATAATTGCAATTTAATCTTTAAAATAAGAAGTCCATAAGATATTTAAATTTTTTAAATATTCCTCTGACAGGCCAGAATCACACATTTTGCTCCTACACAGAAAATCACGCACTCGTCTGACATGTTTACAACCTAAAACTTCATTTCTGTATTTTCTCACAGAGATATATGTGTCCTCACTCACACACTACACACTCACACTTCCAGTCTTAAAGAATCTCATCAGGTCCTCTCAGAGTTGAAAAAGATCTATCTGCATATCTGAGAACTAACTTAGCTGCGTAATTATATTTGCCATTAGAGGACTGAGTCCGGGTCTCCTTATTGGTTTGAAATTCCATTAAATATATTGCTCGAGCTCCCAGGTTAAGCTTGATTTAAATTTGCATACATTTTCATACATTTAGGAGAAATAAAAGAAGGCTGCAGCCACCAGAAAGTCATTAAAGAGCGCTGAGCCGAGGAGCTGCTTGTGGAGACAGAGGCAGAGAGGAGGCCGGAGCAGGTGAGCTGACCGCGGGCTGGATGTGCGTGGACGGGGCGGCTGGAGGGTGGACGGGGCCTCGGTAACCGGAGGAGTGACAGACAGCGCGGCAGTGAAGGAAAGGTGATGACAGGACAGTCTGTAGCCTCGTGTTGTTGTTGCCTGTAGGCCTGTGGATGGATGGGAATAATCCAGCACATGTATTTGTTTGTTGTTGCGTTCTTACTCTGATTTCCCTTCGTGGTGTTGCGTGTAAATTCTTCATGGAGTTTACTCTTTGAAACTTCATTAAAGTGGCTGAATATTTGATGTGAATGGCAGGGTTGTTCGAGTGGCCTAGTTTGCTGAACCGGATTGCTTCTTTTGAGTCGTTATGGGATGAAATTATGCAGAATTATATGCAAAACAATTAGTACAATTCTAGCACAATGGTAGCAGTGGTATTTCAATGCAATTCCTGTATTTTCACACGTGTCATATTGAATGACACGCCGAAGCGCATTGATTTTGGAGGAATTCTTCACTGTATCCAAACTAATTCAGTAAATCTAAACCTGTCGGTTTTAACACGATTTAAGGTTTTAAAATTTTCCTAACTGCTTCCACGCACAGAATCGCTTAAAAAATACAGCTTTAATATTTTTTTTGTGCGTTAACAAAAATAAAGTGTGCGTTTTGGGGAGCATAAAGCAGACAGGAGAGGGACTTGGAGAGGGGGTTGTATTGCTCTCGATAGTCTAAGTTTCTAAGTGTAACAGATGCTTCTCTAGAAACGCTCCTTGTGCTGATTCCTTTTATTCACATCAACATTTTTCTGCCGTCGAGCGCGTTTCAATAGCGAGGCGAATAAAAGGCAAATCCCCGCTCCGCGCCTCCAATAAAGAGCCCATTCACAGATAACCCGAGCCAGCCCTGCTACACTTACACCATGCAGCACTGCAGGCTCTCTCTGCACCGAGGTGCACATTACTGCGAAATAACACAAACTAATGAGTCATAATTTCTTTAATTTTGTCTTTATGAAATGGCAGTTTAGGGCTGTTTGTCACGTTTGTTTAGCTGCGTGTTTGTGTTTATTTGGCGGCTTTGAGTAAATCTTTGGCTGATTATCTTCTGACTGATTATTTTGCTGTAGGCAGTGGAGTAAATAAAAAAAAGATGTGTTAACTATAAAGCTCCAGGAGTTTATCATAACGAAGGAAATGAAGGGAAGAAATGCAATTGTTAGAAAAAAATATGTAGCCTATTGATGCCTCTCCCCCTAAAACATTACTGTATCATTACATGGGCCCATAATTTAACATTTAAATTTACATAATGAAGATTTAGTCGAAAAAGGTGGTAGATTAATTGTTAATCTGATTGGGAAAAAATAAAAATAAAACCTAGTTAGTCTGATGACTTCCTGGCTGCAGCTTTGTAACATAATGTCATGGGCATTCACAACACATGGATATTTGTGCTCATTACATTTTGGGGAGAACTAAATTTAAATGAGGTAACTAATGTTGTCAGATCACCATGTTTCACCAAGAACAAACTGTGAACAAAAAAAAAAAATCATATGGAGGTTTTGTCTGTCAGTTATTAATATGCCTACATAATATTTTTAATCTCGATATAATAATTCAATAGTGATGCAGTGTTGTCGTTGCTTTTGGAGGCCTATTATTTATTCTTAAAAATATATAAAAATGTTAATGAGGCTCGTTTTCGTGTGAAACTTTAAATGTGCAGCTCAGATTATTTTTTTCTTTTTTTTTTTGAAAAAAATTTAATTTAAATTATTGTTATTATTTCTTTGTATTTCATTAGACGTTGTTCCCTCGCCTCCCCAGTCTAGTGCAGCAGGCTGTAGTCTATAGATAAATCAGTTTTAGTCTGCTATTGAGACAGCCTTGGGCCTCAGGGCGGGACCTGTCACTTGGTGTCATGACCTTTGAAAACTTTCCCCATTAAGCCTAAATCTCTGCTGCTGCGTGCCAGATATGGCCTCCAGTTAAGGATTTTACAACTGAAACATATCAATCTGTCTCTGCCCAAATTACCTGTGTGGGAAAAATCATTTCAGGCTTGTGTTGAGGTAAAAAGAAGAAAACAGGCTTTTATTTTCTAATTAATAATGTGTTTAAATCCGGACTGTAAATTCATTGCTGCTGATTTTTTTTTTTTTTTTAGTGAAGAGCTGTGTTTTAATCCAAAGCCTTTATGTCACCTCTGAGTTTAAACTCAGTTGTCCTCTCATCCCATCATGACATCCGCGACACACACTCCACACACACGCTCCCAGACAGTAAAATCGATATTCCCATTAACCCGTGACGTCGCTAATAAAGGACGGTGACACCGTGTTTAAACAAGACGGCCCTTCAAAAGCAAACCCGAAACTAATCTCACATCATGTCGCTGACAAGCCGTTTGTTTTCATCAGCAACTTGAAACAAAAACGTCTGTTTGAGCTGTTTGTGATAGAAAAGTGCAGCCTGTCCTACATGTCCACCTGTCAGTCACGGAAACCTCACCTCTGCCTGTGCGTGTCTGTGTGTGTGTGTGTGTGTGTGTGTGTGTCCAGCAGGGGTGAGGAGGAGCAGGAAGAAATACATTGGACACACCAGTGAGTGAATGTATATGAAGCTAAAGCTCATCCCATGAGAGCACACAAGTGTAAATGTACATTCATAATGCATGAGGCCCGGTGCGTTTGTTTGGTCTGCAGTGGTTCAGGAGGCCGTGCGTGCGTGCGCGTGCGTGCGTGCATGTGTGTGCGTGGTTGTATGTGCAAGTTTTCCTCAAAATTGAAGGGTTTATACTGTTCAACAAGTTTACAGTGTTCTCGGGTTTTTAGAAAACCTTAATCTACATTTTAAAAAAAAATCTGAATATTTGTCCTCAGTGTATCTTGTCTCGGTGTTGTCCACCCATAATTTCATTTTAAAGTAATAATTTATGCTGGAATTGCAAGTTTCAACGAAATGTCGCGAGAAAAACTTCATTAGAGACATTTATAACTTGGACATTTACATTCAATAAACCAAGCATGCAAAATGTGGGATTAAGTCAGGACAGTTTGGGGCTATTCAAGCCGCATTGTTTTGTCTTGTTTTAAAATGCATTCTAATTTGTATTTCTTATTATTACCGCAGGAGAGAAGCAATTAATATGAGACAACAGATTAACAAAGCGTCCCCTGATTCTGATCATCAGATAGGTGTATTAATTTTTAATTATTTTTTTTAAATAACGATGAAAACACACCTGAACTTGTCTTTAAAAGCAGGTCTTACTTTAATTTAGGAATACAATTAAAGAAAAGGCACCAGCAGCACACCTGAAATGTCGTTTTAAACCGACACTGTCATAATGAAATGTTTGAGCCTTTTAAGGATCAAATATAATTAAAAATAAAAAATAAAAAAAAATACAGAAGCAACTTCAGTAAACGTCATGCAGATCCGTGCAGTCAGAATATTATTGGAGATTAATATAAACATAACACATGCAAATATGAACGAGCTATTTTATGGACCGTCACGACGAGATAAACTTAAACGCCCTGGATTTTTTAAAAATCAGATACAGTTGTTTTGAATTTCGAAGTTGCCTCAAAATCCACATAATTTAATTTCCTGGAACGGCTGAAAGACATGAAGTGCAATGTGTGAGGCTTCAATTAAATGTCTTAGGTCTGGATATTAGTATTCCAACTATGATGCAAATTCCAGCGTAAAATTATTTTGGGGTTTCTAGTTAATTAGAAAATGAATTCAAGTCACAACAACACACAGGCCTGAGGTCAGAGAGGCTCGCAGCTCCTGAAAATGTCTTGTGGAGAACAAACAGTCACGTGCACAAAAAGCAGCCTTTGCAATATTATTTTTTATTATCTGCCAGAATTTGAAACACCTGAACAAAATTGAAACTGTTTGTCCCTCTTGCCTTCTCTCAAACAAAGGGAATGTTTGTCAGATAGATTATTCACCAGTGTGTATGTGTGTGTGTGTGTGTGTGTGTGTGTTACAGGTGCTGTTTGCGGAAGAGGCTAGTATATATTGTCCCTGGGTCAGCGAGGGAGCCAAGGTTGGTCAGAATCTACATAACATTACCATCTGTTAAACTTCAAACTGCTCACAGACACGCACACACCCTCACACACACACACACACACACACAGTATCCTATATACAGAGAGCCACTGGAGAAGAGTAGAGACTCTATAGAAATGTAATGTATGCTCTTCAGGCCCCTCTCCAGCCTCCTCTTCCATGTCCTTCTCCTTCTTCTCCTCTTCTGTGCTGAGAGCATAGAAGAGCTCGTGGGGGTCGAGGCCTCCACTGGCACCAACGAGGAAGAGAAAGGACTCAGGACGGACTTGTTATGAAAACTTCTGTGCTGGAAAATCTCTTTTCTTTCAAACATCAACGGATGAATTTCATGTGGAATATCTTCAAGTTCTCTGCCACAGTTAAATAACCAACCAACATACTTTCCCCTGTGGCCTACAAACCCACACACACACACACACACACACACACACTCACACACACACACACACAGGTCCCTCTGAAGGAGCAGGCGGAGCCGGCAGTTGCACATCTGCATTTCAAACACAGACTCTCTGGGATTCATTATTAATTAGCCTGCTGAGCCCTGGAGGACTGGTGATGCTGCCGTCTCACACACACACGCACACACTAACACATACACGCACACACCTCGTGACCCCTTTGCCCCCTCTGCTCTACAGTTAGAGAGTCCTCACCAGAATACTGAGCCATACAGGAGCTTCCCTCCCTCCAATCCCATCACTTCCCCTGATTTCCCGGCTTAATGTATGGTAAAGGATGATGAATTACAGGAGTAGATGGGTTTTATTAAGCCGAGCGCAGTGCAACTGTGTTTAAAACATTCAATTGAGTTGTTTAGTGCAGCACAGTGCTAAATGACATATGTGAGAAGATGAGAGAAGCCTGAAGAGCTGTACTGGTTCTTATATCACTTCAATAAACATTACAAAACTCCTCTCTGCCTTTGTTTGCTTTATTCTTAGCTTTTTGTGAGGAGTAAGATTGTTGTGTTTTGCTTGCCTCTAATTTATGTGTGTGTTTCCGTGTGTGCAGCTCTGTACATTAACCTCCACCAGCAGTAGATAGAGGCAGATCAGAAAGACACACAGCGATTATGCATGAGGAATGTCTCCAGGGTCCGGAGAGGGAGAGAAATAGAGAGAGAGACATCAAACACACTGCAGTGAGAACCCTCTGTCCACAACACACGTCCCACCGCTGCGCAAAGTTGGGGCTGTGCAGTTTACAAAAATAAACACGATAGGAAGGAACGAACGCGCTGATATGGGGGTTTCATCCTATTGTGTGCTTCTGTTGTTGCCCACGGTTGCATTAGTATGCAGAGAGCTAACGTTTGATGCAGAGATCATTCAAGAGCATCAGATCGTGCATGATTCCCTGACATGTTTGTGACGGGATAATGTGTTGAATGCAAATATCTGCACATAGAATGTAAATGAAAGGTCTCTCCGTGGTCCTGAAAATGGAGGAAGTTGTTAATTTTTTAAATGCCGACTGATAGATGAAATTATAATCTGCTCTGCTGCAACATGTGGCTCCATCCATCAATCCATCAGTCCGCCATCTTGGCTCAGTTAATATAACCATGACCACTGGGGCTGTGCTGTAGGTGAGCAGTATGTGATCTCTCACCACACATCAACACCTCACCGATTGGCTCGCTCAAGGCTATAACCCCGACTCTGATAGGGCAAGAGGCTCTGGCAGTAATTTGGACATAATTGCATAATTGAGCAGGACTTCGCCATCGTCACCTTCTGTCTCTGAAGTCTTCAATTCAGGCCTCACCGTGGCTGAAGCCGCCGCTCAGCTGTCACCTCCTATCTCCATTCAAACGGATACATCACAAGATACTCTCACACTGCAGCATCCCTGTGAGGGTCTCTTGAACCAATTGGATCTGATTCAGAGCCAGCGGTGGACCTCCGCCGAGCACACACACTTCCTGGTTTCATAGAGAATTCTGGGTAGCAGCGCAGTGAGATTTACAGAAGGGAAACGACCACTTTCCCAACAACACAGCGCAGCCTTTGTTAGGCGTGTAACGTAGAATCTGGGGCTATCGAAGAATCTGCACAAATGTTGTTACAAGTTCTAGCTCCGAAAGGGAATTCTCGTTCCCATTTCAGAGCGTTCCCCTCGGCCCGCTCTTTCATTCAAAGGAATGTACATATGATTTTTGGTTTCATACCAATTCCACCTGGAGTCTCGAAGGGAAGAATAACAAATATGGGAAACATTTAATCCAGAATAATATGTTTATCCAGAGACCTGTGGACTTGGGGAGGAATGGACCCCCTCTGATGTGGTTTGCTGCCAGTGTGTGTGCGTCCGTGCGTGTGTGTGTGTCGGTGGGTTGCTGTGTGTTTGGGTTGGACGTGTGAGACGGGTGAAGAGACCCTCCACCCCCTGGGGCCAGGAACTCTGGGTGAGGAGGAAGAGAGGTCTAACACACTCTCAGATTTCTAAAGTGTGTTTGTGTGCAAGCCTGTGTGTGTGTGTTTGATACAGGATGTGACAAAAGCTAAGCAGCAACTCAGTAGTTGGACAGAATTGCAGTAAAAACTTGAAACATCTCAGTTATGATGGAGCTTCTCACAGTGAAAGGGTTTTTTTTTCCTGCAGGAAAGAAAATATAAATTTAATCTCCTTAAACTCCCTCTGTATTTCTGCTAGTGAGGTTAAGTGTAGAGAAAATACTCAAAACCCAGATGTATTTGCACGAGCTGTGTTTAAAGGAAAATTCAGATTTATTACAGTTGGGGTATACTTTCATAGTTTTGGCTGTCATCTTTAACCAAATGGCGAGATCTGAGTATGTGGTGACACAGCTGCAATTAAGTCAGACAGGACAAGAATTATGAGCGGTTAGATAATGAACATGCTAACAGTTTAGCCAGATTATCTGAAATACTTTTTTTAAAGGTAAAATTGTGCAGGAGTATAATCAAAATGATGGCTGTAATCCCTCATAGCAAAAGAAAACCATAAGTTTGGTAGTCAAAGTTGAACCAGGAAGTCGGTCTGTGATTTATGTTTGAGTAATAACTTTATGACTTTTGGTCCAAGTCTGAAAAAGCATGCGAGTTACACCCACTCACAAAGTAGCTACAGGAGAACTGCTCAGATGCACGTACATCAGTGGTTCCATCAGCCATTAGTCCAAGGAAATGTGCCCTCCCTCACCTCAGACACAATTTCTCTCTGGACTGCATGTGCCAAAATTTCTAATATTTCATTTTGAATGGTGAAGGACATCCAGTTGTCTCTTCGGTGAAACCACTCACGTCCCCTGGGCAAATCATACGTCCGTTTGTTGTCTGCTCCATCATCACCTGCCATGAATCTCGATCCTGATGGATATGCCCCCTGCAGTGGAAGTTCTTTGCGTTCAAAGAATTTTATGGATCTAAAAACAGCCCCAAAATAGTCCTGGCAATTTTTTTGTCTTTCTCTGTGCCATTAATTAGCTAATGCTACTACAAATCTCTCCCAAAGTTTAGCTGACCCTGACTGATGTGACAACATTGTCATGTCAAATCAGAGGAATTAATTGAACTTTGCATATTTTAAAGATATATATTCATATATTTTCTGACAGGCACCTTATCATATGCTGTTCAAAATAATAAAAAAGTTCAGTTAGCCCACTGGTTACGGTAAAATAGCCAACTCTTTACAGACTTGTTCCACCCTTTGTGTTGCTGCAGCAACCTCAGCATCCACCTTCTCACGCCCATACCTGAGTCACTTTTACTGTTAAAGTAATGATGTTGATCTAGGTTGGAGCTAGTAACATAACAATACACATCTTATTGTACTTCCTCAAAAATACTGTAATAAATCTATCACTTTAACATCTCATACTCTGTTAAATAAAGCACAAAACACTATGAATGTTCATATAAAAATTCCCTCGCAGCACAGGATAAAAGAAGGAAACCAAAGAGACAAAAACACATGTGTGCAAATCCAGTAATAATCGGATCAGTGTGTCTTTCCATTGACTTTGTTTCCGAAAACACCACCTCTGGATTTCTCCTCATGCTCTGTCTGAACACACAGTCAGACTTTATAGTGGTAGCCTATATTTTGTATATTTATCGGTGGGTTTTGTGTGTGTCGAGGTATGTGTCCTTCACACTAATGAGGGTCATTAATTGAGGCTTCAATAAGAAAAGTTAAGTTTGAAAATCCATCACTGATGCACTGCACAAGCTTTGTGACTCTTATAGTCCTGTTACATCTAAATAAATGTGTTAGAAACATTTACTTAATGATGTCTATGTCTAAATGACCTTAACAAATACATAAAGCCAGCAATGTCTATTAAGAGCTCTGGAGGTGTGTTTAAATTCTGTCTGATGTCTTATGGCTTGTGGTTTTTGTCCGGTCACATTTCTTTCTA
Organism: Chaetodon striatus; assembly: GCA_029783705.1. Taxonomy (NCBI): domain Eukaryota; kingdom Metazoa; phylum Chordata; class Actinopteri; order Chaetodontiformes; family Chaetodontidae; genus Chaetodon; species Chaetodon striatus. The sequence continues at coordinate 7,499,405 of JAPZEB010000026.1, read as the reverse complement.
GTGATGTCACAACATTGTCCGTTCAGTTACCTCATGGTATATAATGTTATCAGAACTGATGGAAATGATGGTTAAAACTGCAGAAATCAGACACAAGCTGATGTAATTTTCCTTTAAAACAGGATTCTGCACATGCATGCTAACTTGCTGAGCACAATGTTATCATTGTACCAGACAGGAGTGGTACATGACACCAGCGATTCCTTCAAAATAAATTCCAGACACACACACTAACACATAAAAGTGACACTACTACTATCACTACTACTACTACTACCGGTTCAGCATGCCAAAAGTACTGAATCCTACTCCCTTTCTGTTCTCCCTCTCTTGCTCTGACTCCCTCTCTCTTTCGCTCTGAAAGAAGGTCTTATTGTGGCGATGTCAGCTGTCTCAAGGGCATCCAGAACAAAGAAGCTTTTCACCCCTCTGCATATCCTCCTCTCATCCTTCACTCTCTCACCTCTCACTCTCATTTCTCTCATTCCGACTCCCCTATCATGCAAACCTCTTATTTGTTTGCACCTTTTTTGTTTCTCCTCTGCTTTTCTCACTTTTGTTTTGGCGTTCTCGTGCGGGGGGGGTGGGGGGAGTAGCTGGTGAGCACACTTGCAGGAGCAGGTTGAAGTAAATGAGACGATGATGGTAACACCGGTGGAATATTAAAAGATAAATCCTTTTGGCAAGTTCCTTGATTTGGACATAGCATATTTGAGATTACTCTGATGCTAGTGTGTGTGTGGGTATGTGTGTGTGTGATATATGTCCCGTATGTATCTGTGCCTGGCAGAGTATGGAGGCAGGAGGAGAGGGATGTATGAAGGCAGCAGCAGCTGGTGGAGATACACAATGTCAAGAGAGCTCAGAGAGACAGAGAGAGAGAGGACAACAGAGGATGCCTCCTTGGCCGACTGCGTGGAAGGGGGACAGTGGAGCATAACAAACAGGATCCACCTTTCTGCTTGGCTAATTTTCCCCATTAAAACAGCCCAGCAGGAGCCTCAGCAGTCCACCAGCTGGAACAGAGGTTATTTTAGTGCCTGTCTTTCAGCAGGGTGTGTGCGTGCGTTTGTGTGTGTCACTTGCATCTATTTTGGCGTGTGAGTCTGAGGTTTGGGGAGGCATAAAGATCTTCCATAGGAGCGGATTCAATTCACTGATATTAATTTCCTTCTCTCCAGTCATGCATAAACAAAGAAAATCTCCACGGCTGTCTACAGTATGTGTTTCGCCCTGCTGCACGGCGCTATAATGTGCTCGGCACTGATATTGATGTATGTGCCCATATTTGCCCAGTCATCTCTTTATGTGGCAAGCCCTCCTCTCCTCTGTCTCAGTCAGATCCTAAACTAATCCCCAACCCTGCTACTCTGACAAGAAAATCCCCTATTTTAATGCATGCACACACACACTCCGTCTTCCTCCCTCAACCCCCGGCCACACACCCCAATCACAGCACACACACTTTCTTCTTTATCCCTCTGTGTACCTGTACACAGCATCTCTCTAGTCTCTTTACCTTTTAGTAAAGCACGCGGCGTATGGAAGTTACCATTTATGATATTTGTTATGGTAATATCTTCACAGTGTGGTGGCGTTTCTTGAAATATAAACTGTAATGAAATTTCCTTTTTGTTCACACAAGGCAGAGTTTGGCAGCGTGGTGTCATTATGCTGTCAGGAAATGTTAACTGAAATCTGCTACAGTCCATTTACTGTAAGAAAACATAATCAGATAACAGACATTTGTGATTTCAAAAAAGGGGAGGACATGTTGTGTTAGTAAAACATAGCATCAATAATGCAAACTAATTTTTCCAAGGGGTCATAATGTTTGCAAATGACAGCTCATTCATATTGCAGTCCGAGAGTTTGGACACATTTTGCAACTGTGGGATTTTGGAGGTCGAAAGGCTAACGAGTGCTGTGGTTAATTACGTTGGCATAATACATTAAATAATCAGTCCTACAAAAGCAGCAAACAGTAACTATATAATCGAAGCAGAATGGACTGCATTTATAGAGCACATTTGGAGCTGCCATGCAAGGCACTGGCCATCGCATAAGGAGCAATTCAGGGTCCCTCATCTTGCTCACGTAGGGCTGGGGATCAAACTGCCAACCTTGTGATTAAAAGACAACCTGCTCCACCTCCTGAGCAACAGGCCTCTACAGAAAAACAAGGGAAAAATGGCTTAAATTTAAAGATGAAATTATGTGACAGATAGAAAACTTGTAGGCCTTCATTTTGTGCCTTTTCAGGCCAATTATTGTATTTAGCCCCCAAACGTCATTGCCATAGCACCCATAATATATCTAAAATATTCAAATACAGCATTCTGCCTGTGCAAGATGGAAGGTAGCTAACCTTCAATCATTTTAACTAGTTTGTAACTTCACTTTGATTATTAGACTTTATAGGAAATAAATGTTTGATTTATATTTAATAGATTTAAATATATGGTTTAAATATATCCATGCCTCACCATATTGCATGAATTCCTATACAGTTAAAGCTGACATGCAGTTAGGCTAAGCTAGATTCCTTTAGCTTTACATTAGCTCAGTTTTTATTGGATTTAGCTACTGCCCCATTCAGTAATAAATAACAAAATGGGCTTGATGGATATTCATCAAAATGGATATTTTTCATTTACAGGTAGGAAAAAAAATGCATGAGTAAAGCTAGTTTTAGCTTGTGCTAAAGGCATCTGCAGCTAGCTCACAAGCTAGCTTTACAAGAACACTTGACTTGCTTTAGATGTCTACTTTGCTGCTTTTCTGTTAGTGTAATTAGTGTGATGCTACCCAAGTACACAGATTACAAAACCAAAAAGTCCAGTTACTACAACTTGGTGTGATTTGTGGCCCCATTTAATAATTATTAAGGTGTAAAACCTTAAAACAGATGCTAAAAAGTTAAATTTAAGTATTAATTTTTTGAAACAAATACAGTTTCCCAGTAGTGCACAGTGTGGGCATGAACTGAGGCTAACACATACATACAACTGGGTGCGGCCTTGGAACAGTTTATGTGGTGAGTGTATTCTCAACCCTCAAAAATAACTACGTACGGAGGCAGAGGAGTCGGAGTGAAGCTTTAATTTATGCCCTTGTTGGCCTGTCAGGAGGTTTGCCAACTCCAGCCCATTTATATTTCACACTGTTGTTTAAAGGCTATAAAACATTTTATTTCTAATTTCTGTATTTAATAGCATATTAACACTGATGATAAAACAATACTATTAAGCTGTAACTCTCCTGAATACCACACCAGATTATTTATGTTTACATACAGTAAATTCAGCCTGTCCAGATGACCAATTACTACCTGGTACATGCATAGAAATTCAACTAATGTGGTTTATATCAGATGAGAGACACATACATCACACAAATATAACTTTCCATATGTTGTGAGCTAAGCAAATGACAAAGGATTTCAGCTGCGTTACATTCAGCATGTGAAAGGACTGACTGCATTTACCAGCCAGGAGAGATGAGGTGCGGTTGACCTTGGCATGTGTGCGAACACACGCACACAAACGCAACGCATGCACACACACCATGTACTGTAGAGAGGGTGGGGGGGGGGGGGAACTGACAAATGGCAGTGCAGCAGCTCAGTTAGATGGTAAATGTGTGTTTAAACAACGCAGAGTGACGCTTACACACGCAACACTTAGTGGCCGGTCGGTGATATAAGATTGATTTGGTTCACTCTCTCACTCTCACTCTTTGAAACACACACACACACACACACACACACATAGTGGAATATGAGTGATGTGATTCAGGACACCTCTCGGCAGCCACTCTGCTTTCCATCCTAACGCCTGAGCAGAATACTAATCACTGGATCACATTACAGAGAGAGAGAAAGAGAGAGATGGTTACAGCTATAGAAGGAGAAGAAGCAGCATGGAATAGCATGGATTATATCAGATAACAGAAATACAAAGGTGGGCTTCGCAAGCCATGGTGTTTTTTTTTTGTTTTTTTTTACAGCTACACCTTCCTGTGAGCAGCATGCAAATACTGTGGGTTAGTGATGAAAAAGTAATGTCACGGGCAGGTGAGAGCAAAGCTAAACAGCAGGGTTGGAAACATGCTGGAAACAGATGAGAAAGGAAAAGAAGTTCGGTCCACCTGTACGGTATGGAAGGCATCGACAACAGGCAGCTGCTATAGGACCAGTTACTCCCCATAGCTGCAGTTAAAATAAATAACTGTCTTTATTTGAGTACTTTTATTTTATGCCATCTCTTAAAAACATTTTAGAGGCAAATGTGCTCCTTACTACACTACATTTATCTAGTTTATGCTTACACATTTATATTAAATATAATAGTTACTTGGAAGATTTGGAATGTTTTACAAAACATATAAACAACCTATAAAATGCAGTGTTACGCACTGAAATATCCAACAGCATGTAAAAATAATTCAAATGACCTCCACCAGCTTCAATGCATCAGTAATTCACTATCATAATAGGCAATGATATAAAGGGGGGCGGCAGTGGCTCAGTCTGAGGGGACTTGGATTGGACCTGGAGAGTAGTTGGGTCAAGTCCTCATACGGCCCAAACACTGAGTGTAGACTGGTAGCTGGAGAGGTGGCAGGTAATGGCTCATGGTAACTGTCCATAGGCAGCCCCCTCGCTCTGACATCATTCTATTAAAGTATGTGATTAGGTCCTGTTTGTGTATGTGTCTGTGTGTCTTTGTAATGCGTTTAGTGAAAAAAAGAAATAAGGGATTAAAAGGGACTAATAAAGAAATGCTTTCTTCCTTCTTTCTGTAACAATGGCAGGGGCTGTTCTGCAAACTTTAAAGCTGCACTAGTTGACATTTTTACATTAGCAATGGGAAAAATACCGATGTGTAAAGAGAGAGGGGCCATTTATGGTGATGAACCCACAGAGAATCATCACCTGAAATTGAAGTCCCCCTCATTTCTGCTTTGCATTTTAAGCTCCTTTAGCTCATTGTTTTTATTCTCCAGCCCAAATGTTTCTGTTTGGCTCACTCAACAGCAACTCTTAAACCTGGCCCCTCCTCCAAGCACTGCTTGTACATACACTGCAAGCTGCTGTGCTATTGTATGAACTTTACATTTGTTGTAATGTTGTAGAGTACTTCAAGGATGATGTTTTTCTGTAGGCTGATGTGGAAGTTAGCATTGCACTGGTTCCCTTCTCAAAAAGCCTGTGGGATTTTTTCATTGGATTTTAATATTATTGCAGAAAATAAACTCTGTGGCAAACAAACATTTATGATACTTACATGTTTTGTTCAGCAAGATAATCTTCACAAATGAACCCCACTTTTATGACTATTGAAGCCTAAATGCATTTGCTGGACGTAAAAAGCTAACATTAGGCAATAAACAAACTACACTATGATCGCATTACCTAACATCACCACCATAACAACACCGTAAAGCTGCGGCGCCGCTCGGTGTGATGATGTTCTATAGTCTTATTTAGCCACTTGTTAGCAGCTGCTTTTTTTTTGAGACACACAGAAGCTCCTAAGTTCATGAGTGTGGTATTTACTGACGTATTTTAAGTGGTAGAACATAACATAAAAGCCTTTTAAGCTTGTGTTAACCACAGACCTTATTTTAGGCATTTAACAAAAACCCATTAAAAAAATTGACTCTGCGATGAGGGAATCGGGAGTGGTAAAATGCTAACTAATTTCTTGGTTTTAGGGGCACTCTCTGGAAAAGTCGATACATGAAAAAGCTTACTAAGCTAGCTGCCTACCTATCCAATGGAACACAGGACGACTTTGCCTCACTCTCCATCTCTCTTCCTCATTGCTGACCAGTGAACGTGGAACCCAACCCCAGATTCACTCTTGTTTTGCCTCACTATATTTGCATTTCTCAATGCTCTGTCCACGATTTTCGCAACTTCCTCTTTGATACGTGCTGCTAATACGTGGTTACAACCTTATAAAAAGTTCTAACCTCACTTGCAGACTGTTATCAGCTGGGGACTACATGCTCATAAACATCCCAACCACAGCAAAATATGAAGAAAATTAGAAAATACAGGCAGACACCACCACACACTTCTAGTTGGTCATAAATGATGATGAAGATGGATTACTTTTCTATGAGTCTATCCATTGTTTTTTTTAGGAATATCCTGCACAGTATACCTGTAAGTCAATGTTATCTTTAGAGCATGTGGTGCTGCCCCCAAGTGGCCAACAATTAATCAGTGCTGCTTTAAGTTCATGTTTCTGATTAGAGTGATGTACTTCTGCTTAAGTAACATTTTTATGCAGGATTTTTTTTATTACAATGGTTTATTTCTGCATTATGTATTCCTACTTTTACCCAAGGACAGGATCTGAATATGTTTTCCATCACTGTCTGAAACAGAGATTAGATGAAACAGCAAAGAACAGAGGCTCTTTCCACCTGCATAGGACTCGTCCTCAAGAGGCAGCCGGTAATAGAGACATTTAGGCCCATTAACTGAAGTTATCGGAAATAATTGTAGGAGTCATTCTTCCTGAGCAATGACTCAGATTAAAGCTCATTTTAGACTAATCTGGATCATCAAATGCCAGTTTAGGCAGTGTGCACGGTGTCCTTTATCCTCAGCGCTGCACTTGCCTGTATGGCCAACATGCAAATACAAACACTCACACTAATCTCACACACTCTCCTTCTCCTCACCCTCCCTCCCCTCCCTTCCCTCCCCTCCCTCTCCCCAACCCCATGCTGAAGCAATTATGTCCAGTGTGTGAGTCTTCTACAGGCAGTGTGAGGGTGATTGATGATGCTGTCAGCACAGGGAACATGTTTTAACGTCAGAATAATCTCCCTGCTAATATATTACATCCACTGGATAGGGTTCAATCATTACTAATAGCGCTGCTAAGTTGGTGAGAGGGGAGCTAGTGTTGAGAGCACGTGCCTTTGTGTGTGTGTGTGTGTGTGTGTGTGTGTTTGAATGAGTTTGTGTGTGTGTGTATCTCATTAATCAGAGCAGAAGTAGAGGCAGGGAAATCTAGTAAGGCCAACCAATAAACAAGTGTGCCAGTGCAAGGTGGAATAAGCAGCCAGCGAGAAGTGTTTACTTCTTACATAATTACTCACACATATCCTATAGTCAGTGAATCGACTGAGACGCTGTTATTGTGAATGTGCGAGTCTTACCACCACTTGATATAATATCGTCTTATGAAATGAAAGAAGTGGAAAGAATGGAGCACAAAGGCATCCGACGCTTCAAAAAGAGGCAGCCTTGTGGTGTCTAATCCGCGCTGTCTAATCTCTCAAATTGCTGTGACGTTTGATGAAGGGGATCGAGCTTGGTGTGAGAAGAGAAACGGGCCCAGTCAGAGAGGGAGTGTGTGTGTGTGTGTGTGGTTTTTTTTTTTTTTTTTTTTTGCTGATGTGTACAGTACAGATCCAGCTGTGCCCTCCGCGTCTGAACAAATCCTTCTTTAAATACGAGCTGTGTTGTTTACAGCAGTTCTCTGCCTCCAGACACCATCCTCTCTCTGCCTACACTGCCTCTGTTCATTTGACACTGCCTCCTCTCTTATCTGCTTTACGTACTGCTGATCAGATGCACCATCCCCCCACTTTCTATAGCTGGGTAGAATATGCATGTTGTCGCATGTTGCATGCACACGCGTACACATGCATCTGGGGACATGGGAGAAAGAAAAAAAAACAGAACTGTGTGTGTGTGTGTGTGTGTGTGTGTGAGCAGGAGAGAGTCTGTGGGGATTGGTGTTATATTCTGCTGGTGTCAGCTGGCTCGTGGCCTGCAGATTAATGTGTGTGTATGTATGTGTGCACACGCATATGTGCAAACAAAGGCGCCCTCACAAACACCCGTAAACAGATTAGCTCGTCTGCTGAGAAACAAAGGGTTAAGAGAGAATGCAGATTTCACAGGGAAGGGGAGGGAGTCGAGGCTGTGCGTCTACTTTTGGGGTGTGTGTGTGTGTGTGTGTGTGTCTGTGTGTGTGAGGGGTGAGAGGGGCGAGCGGGGCCAGCGCGGCGGTGGAGCGTCGTGATCCCTCTCCCTAATACTGTGTGGAGAATCTCCTCGCTGGGCTCAGCTGCCAATTCTCTCCACTGTAACAGTTCCATTCTACTCCTCAGCCGGTGAAACAATACTGCAATGCCTTTCTCTGCATCTCCACACAAAGAGCCCAGCGCTGAGACAGACGCTCAGAGTGAACTGAGACACAGCACCGGGACAATAGACTGAGAATGGTTTTGTTCGGCATTGTGTTGTGTGTTTGTGGAGACAAACAATAAAGAAAGTTCCAAGGGACGAGCAACTTTTTCCTCATTGTTGAGACTTTAAGAGGATGCACAGTTTACAGAGGAGGGAGCTGGGGATTTGCTTCTTTGGAAAATCTGTCGGTGAAACTTGTGTGTATCACTCAAGTGAATCTCAGAGAACATTTAGGTAACTGTGCTTGGAGTCAGACTTGTTTTCCAGCACCTTTTTTACATGAAATATCACCCAGGTCTGATCTATTGACAGCGAGGCCTGTGTACCTCTCTCTGCTCCCCTGAGGTACAAGTTTAAAGGCAACAGAAAAAGGTGCTTACATGCACACACATCTCTCACTATCCTACACACACACACTCTGGACAGTACACTTGTATACAGGAAGTTCCCCCTCTACTGGTGGCGGCGGATGCTGAGAGGAACTGCCCCAGAGGACCACCTCCCTGGGACCTTGAGCCAATCACTACTGCCGAAACAAGCCCTTTATCTACAGGGGCTTATTAAGCTAATTGAATTAGCATGTTGTGGTTTCTGAACCCAAATACGATTAGCCTGTTATTACTGTGTTATCAGGGTCCCTTGTTACAGTAACAGCAGGTTACTTTTGGCTGCTTCATTGGCTCTTTTTCTCTCTCTGTCTCTCTCTGCCTGCATAACATGGGAGCTTTTCACATATCAGCTCCTTATCTGTTAGCTACCTGGCAAACTTACATTGGCAATGAAAATCAACGATATAGTGCATCTCATATCAGCTAAAGCTCCACATGAGCTCAAGTTAATTTGTTTTATTAACTCAGGCAGATATGATAGGGTCCTTTAAAACACAAAACAGCATAAAGACACAGTTAGCAAGTAGCTAGTGAACATAGTGGAGCATTTAGCAGCTAAAGAGCCAGATATTTCCTTTAGTAGCTTGCGGAGATCAAAAATGAGCTAAAAAGAGGGCAAGTATTGGATTTAAATTTGTCAGGTGGATAGACACAGGACTTCAAATGAATGCTAATGTTGCTCAGGCAGCAACCCCCAGGGTGTGGAAAATGAAGCCAACACAGAATTGCCGAAAAATGCAGTTCCTCTGATGGCCACTTGAGGCTGGCTCCAAAGGCGACTCAATCTCCAAAGACCCCCATGTTAAAATGTTCACAGCCTGGTACAAAAATGGTTTTAGTGTCTGTGGCCAATTTCCCACTTCATAACAACTGTACAGGGGTACATTTTTATATAACTTACCCGTTTACACTTTAGGCTTAAACTTGTGCATGATTAAGGGTGTGGCCTCTTTGAGTGACAGACTGTTTGCCAATACTGTCTTCGGCTTCAGTCAGATCCATCCCTCACTCCTCCACAGCTCCAGCCTCTCACCCAAATATGGTTACTTCTGGCTCCAAAAAACCAACATAGCGATGGTCAAAATGCAGAAGTCAAGGCTTCGAAACAGGAGCCTACAAACCAAGATGTAACTTCATGGTAGTTACGTCCATTATTTTTACAGTTAATCATGATGCTCCTTGTCTGCTGGATGTGCAGAAATGCAACAGTTTGCTAACCATGACAGCCTCATAAATTGGTAATCTATTAAGTTGTCTTGCAACCTCAAAGACGTCTTTTAAATCACTAAAAACTAATTTTTATAAACTCGCTTTTCTCTAACTTTGATATGGTTTGTTGTTTTTTGTTATCAGCAGCTATAGACCAAGATAAAATAATTTAATTCACTGTGCTGCTCAAAGGCTACCAGCAGCTATTGCTGCAGCAATGAGTTACATGACTTGATGTGATGAATCAGTCAACATACCTTAAATGTAAATGTGACAACTTTGACCATTCTGGTTGTTTTTGTTGTCTCTCTTGCATGACATACACTTAAGTGATGACTGAATCTTCAAGCACCTAAAATACGTATATGAATTTCCACCAGATTATGCAAACTTTGAATATTCTCTTTCCTCACTTGGACAAAAATACTGGCAGAGTGTCCTTTCATGCGCTCTGGCAGCACTACACCCCTGCACCAAGTGACTGAAAATCAAAAATGCAGGTTTCAGTGAAAATTTAAGTGATCAAAACAGTTGTCGGCATGTTGTCGGTGAATTTGATGCTTTATTCCTTGAGCTTCTACACTACTAATTTGTTAAGATATACATTATTTTCATTAGAATTACTCTGTTCCTTCACTAACAATAATGTCATTGGTGTTTACCACTGTATTTCATTACCATGTACTTGGGATGCTACAGTACATGATCGTAAAAATATATATTTATTTAAACAGAAAATTGCCTTACTGAGGTTTAAATCTTTTCTACAGAAGAGTCCTGGTCAAGCAATAAATACACCATATAACAAGTCATTAAAAATTAAGGGATGAAATACATTAAATGAATAAATCAAAACATTGTATATGTTGTAGTGTTTGGACCCAAAGCAAAGATTTAGAAAAAGAAACAGAAAAACTGCAGTGTTTCGTCTCAATGAACCTGTGTGAACACAGCGTTCCTTGTGCACCGAAGCTCCCTTTACCAGCTGGGCAGGGAGTCATAGAGGCAGGCTTCACTGGGAGAGTAGGAGGTGGGCAGACTGGGTGGAAGGAGGTGCAGGGGTGAGGGAGGGGGAGCTGGGTGAGGGGGCTGAGAGACCAGGTTGGGGAGTCAGCTGGTGTCTCAGAGCCTGTGATTAATACACTGGGGCTGCTCTGCACCACCTCCACACCACACTGTCCTCACCTCCAATTAGCATGCTAATGAACCTGCACATGTGTGACTGTGTGACTGTGTGTGTGTATGTGTGTGAGACTGTGTGTGTATGTGTGTCTGTGACTCTATGTGTGTGTGTATGTGTGTGTGTGTTTCACCTGAGGGCTCTTTCTCACTGTGCAGCATAAACAGAAACAGGCTGGCATTCACAGGAATGGCTGCTGCTCTGCTAATTGAGACTGTGTGTGTGTGTGTATGTGTGTTATGGGCTGACCCCGGTCTTACTCGCTGCTGTTATGGTAACCGGTCGAATAGGAATGTTTTCTCGGTCTAGTTATACCTGTCATGGTGACCTTTGTTCTCTGTGACTGCTGAGAGGTGGACATGAGCAGTCACAGCTCGTTCTCCATGGGTAACATGATTTACAGGTCCACCATGAAACACGGGGCATATGCAAATATTCAGAGACTGTCAACACACAATACACAGTCAAGAGATAACAAAATATGTGTTGAGGAAAACCTTTAATTATGTTAAAAAATTAACTTAAAAGGTGCTGTGTTTTTTTAACATAGAATTTTACAAAAAATAAAAAATAAATAAAAATCAGGGAAACAGGGAAACAGCAAAAATGAATCCAGGGATGTGACTGATTGTCAGATCAATACTTTTCTTAAAAGTACAATTTCAGTTTGGCATGCTGCACACATGAATGTACGTGATATACCAATACTGCCTCAGTTTACTCATATTTAGGGTAATGGACAGTTTGCACCTGGATGGAGGATTTAGATTACGGTATATAAAAGGTATTCAGAAAATGATGGATCTTTAAAACTGAGTTTTGCTTTTTTTTAATCAGTGTCAGATGTATGTCAGATGTATCAGAACTCCCATGCGTCATCAACAAATCTTTAGTACTGTACATTAATTTTGACACATTTGTCATTTAATAATTGTACCATTAAAATTAAAGTACAAAAAAAAAAACCCACAGCTTTTTTTTACCAGTAGCAAAGAGGTTTTTTTGGGAAACATGGTCTCTATATTTGGGCAAACACAAGCGCTTGCATTGGACAAACGATACCATGACTTGTCTTGCCTGTGCTTTTGTTGGTGGTGCTGAACCAAAACCATAATTTCATAGTCCAACATCCAAAATGCAAAAGGTAGCAGCCACACATTTCATCAGCTTAAAATACATACATCTCCATTTCACCAGTGTATTTTGGTGCTTAAAATAAATACAACCAGTCTTTTTGCCTTTTGGACACTAGCATAAAGATGAGTTAAGATGCTTTATGATCTGTGACCCTTGAGTGTGTCTAACATCAGCTTTCCTACAAAAACAGTTCATCAGATATGACAGTTTACAAACTTTAAATTCCTCATGAACAACAATATAATCCTATTACCATTTTGGCCTTCTGGTTGCACATGTATGTACAGGAATGTGCATTTAGGTGCCTGAGTGTGTGCACACACATACTGTTTGTGTGTGTGTACAGGCACAGGCAGGGAAACAGTGCAGCAGCAGTGCTACAGTAACCTTTGCAATAATCAGTTCTGTCTGATGGGCCTCTTTAATTAACCTTGTAGGAAATTAATCCCAGTGTTAAATGGACAAGAAAAAGATGTTTGATTACCACCGCGAGCCAACTGGGACTTCTCCCTCTGTCTAATTGCCCAGGAAGAGAGAACAAGAGAAAAAGTAGCAAGAATGAGAAAGGGAGAAACAGATAGGGAGAGAGAGGCGAGAGGGGAGAGCGGAGAGCGAAGCGCCTCGAATCCTGTGGTGTCATTAGCGTCTGTGTGAATGTCAGTTAGTCCCTGGAGCACTGATAAGGCTTCACCAAGAAGAGAGAGGAGAGAGAAAAAGAGAGGACAGGGAAGAGAAGGACATCGAGGAAAAAGGAGGAAACATTTTGTTACACTGAGAGAGACAAAGTACTTTACATATTGTACAGAAATTCCTGAGTAGTTACTGGGGAATAAGGAAGGAAGTAACTGTTGTTTAGGGAATAAGAGGCTAACAAGTGGTTCCTGAAAATAAGGCTTCAGTATGTTTCAAACTATCTGTTGTGCAAAATGTCATCTAAAGGCAAAATCCTGCTGTAAATGCCCACACTCAGAAGTGGGGGGAAAGGCTTGCTGTACACATGAAACACATACACATAAAAATGTTGTTGTTATGTTATGTTAAGTTGTGGCTGAAATCTACACTGCTCAAAAAATGAAGGGAACACTTAAATCACACATCAGATCTTGATGAACGATTATTCAAGTTGAAAATCTTTACTGATGTACGTTGTATAATTTGTTGAGACAAAATGACGTAACAATGGTCAGTGGAAACCAAAATCATCAACCCACTGAGGGCTGGATTCAAAATCACACCGAAAATCAAAATAAAAAAATTGAAATCACAGGCTGATCAAACTTGCGTGAATTTTATCACAGCAGCTCATATTGTGACTCAGTAGTGTGTATGGCCCCTGTGTGCCTGTATGCAGTCCTGACAATGTCTGGGTATGCCCCTGATGAGATGGCGGATGATGTCTTGGGGGATCTCCTTCCAGACATGGATCAGGGCATCAATGAACTCTTGGACAGTCTGTAGCGGTACTTGGCAGCATTGGATGCACTGATACATAATGTCCCCTAGGTGCTCAGTTTGATTTAGGTCAGGAACAAGAGGGCCAGTCTATGGCATCAATGTCTTCATCATCCGGGAACTGCCTACACACGCTGGCCACATGAGGCCGGGCATTGTCCCGCACCTGGAGGAACCCAGGGCCCACTGCACCAGCGTAAGGTCTGACAGTCGCTCTGAGGATTTCATCCTGGTACCTAATAGCATTAAGGTATCGTTGGCTATGACATGGAGGTCTGTGCGACACTCCAAGGATATGCCTCCCCAGACCATCTGACCCACCGCCAAACCAGTCATGCTGGAATGTGTCACAGGCAGCATAATGTTCACCACCGTGTCTCTCTCAGACTCTCTCACGCCTGTCACATGTGCTCAGTGTGAACCTGCTCTCATCTGTGAAGAGAACAGGGCGCCAATGGTGGACCTGCCAGTTCTGGTGCTCTCTGGCGAAAGCGATTCGAGCTGCATGGTGCTGGGCTATGAGCACAGGTCCCACTAGAGGAAGTCAGGCCCTCATGCCACCCTCATGGAGTCTGTTTCTGACAGTCAGAAACATGCACACCAGCAGCCTGCTGTAGGTAATTTTGTAGCACTCTGGCAGTGCTCCTCCTGTTCCTGCTCCCACAAAGGAGCAGATACCGGTCCTGCTGCTGGGTTGATGCCCTTCCACGGCCCTGTCCAACTCTTCTTATGTAATGACCGGTCTCTTGGTATCTCCTCCATGCTCTTGAGACTGTACAGGAAGACACAGCGAACCCTGTTGTGACCACATATATGGATGTGCCATCCTGGAGGAGCTGGACTACCTGTGCAACCTGATTGGGCTGCAGGTACTGCCTCATGCTACCAGGAGTGACAAGGACACTAGCAGAACACAAAACTAGAGAAGAATCAGTCAGGAAGGATAAGAAGAGAGCAGCTGTCTGTGGCCACTACATGGAAAAGCATTCCCTTTTTGGGGGTTGTCTTGCTTTTGCCTCTACATTGTACCTGTTGTCACTTTGATTTGCACCAAAGCAGGTGAAACTGATTTACACTTGTGCCTCCTAAATGGTCAGATTGATATCCCTGAAGTTTAACTGACTTGGTGTTGTAGTGTGATGATTAAGTGTTCCCTTAATTTTTTGAGCAGTGGAAAAAAACAGATGATCTTGAGATAGAGAACTTCCAATTCCAGCTATTTTGACATCCCTGCACACCTGGCCAATCACTTCATAAAGTGGGTTGGATTGTTACATATTCTTTTTTCAAAAGTTACCAAAAAAAGAAACTTTGTAGCATGCTGAGGCCGTAACTCTGAATCAGTGTGGTAAATTATAAATCACTTGAGAACAGATGAACAGTTTTAACTGGAAATGTTCTGATGGTTTATGAAGATTTACAAACATATTGGAATTAATCATTACAAAATGATTTAGTGACAGAGTAGCTAGCAGTCGATTCTCAAACCATTATGTTCCAGATACTCTGATGTGAGCTTATTCCTTCGTGGAGTGTTAGAGCTGTAAGGATGTGACAGTGTGACACAAAAGTCGTGTATTTTGCTGTGCTGTGGAGGAAACAGATCTACAGTATCAGCAGTGAACTATGCTGCAGAGGTGGTTTGATTAGTTTTTCTGGGTGTTTAATACACTTTGAAATACTGTTTTGCAATGATTTGAAATCCCCTGTAACTGCATTAAATCCATGCTAGCAACAACTGTTGTCCTATAGCTTTCTTTAATTCCACTCAGTTCCCTATGCATTATTGTAACTGTTTGATTTGACTTTCACTGACATTTCACCACTGTGATCTCTGTTGGCCAGATCAGAAATCTGATTGCAATCCATCTTGGTTTTCTCTGGCTACATGTAAATCAGGGTCGGCCCCCCTCTAGTACACCTCCATAGGCGGTTTGAACAATTAGATTTCAATCCATCCTGAATGCTTCTTGGATGCATTTACACATAACTTTGAGACCGATAATCTGATCTGCCCTAAGACCTATGAAGTGGCCAGGCTACCCTAAGACTCCAGGCAAATCAGATTTGTTTCTCAAATCAGAATTTTAAGACAAACTGTTTACTGTTATTTGCAAGTGAGCAGATTGGATTTGTGTGTCCAGACATCAACCTGTATGCATGGGTTGCTGTGGTAACGGCGTAGGTGTCAGTACATATGTAACAACGTGGAGATATCTCTTCATAAATTGTCCTGTTCTGGTAGGTTGGCTGGCAGTCTGACAAGGCTTAAGTGTGAATGGGGTCTAAGACACAGAGGTTTAAATGAAGCTATAGCGAAAGTTCAGTCAGGAAGACTATACTTTTTCATGTTTAGGCCTTTAATATATCTCTCATACTTTATCTGATTCGCTCTTTGCATGCATGCTCACTCAATATTTCCAGCTATCGTTGTCAGGGGCTGTCAATTGTGTCATCAGCCGTCTGACCACTGACAGTTAACCAATGGCACAGTGCCACACCTTCTCTGTTAGCTCATCATCTTGCTGCTTCTTGTTTTAGATGTGGTTCTTTTTCCACCTGTAGTCCTCTCATGCCATCCCGCCTAATCTTCACAGAATCATTAAAGTCATCCGCCTCATCAGCCATCAGCCTCACAGTCATCAGCCACCTCCACCACCACCAATCTCTGGACTCCATGGGGGGATTTATCTTCCAGCTGCTCAGATGTCCTTTGATTACAAAAAATCTCCCTTCAGTGTCCAAGCACCAAATTCTTTTGTTAAATCTTTCTCAGCTCAAATCATCTGTGACTGTTCACCCAAATTCTGTATAAAACTTTATCTTTACTTCACTCATTGTCTCCGCTGATTGAACTAATGTTACGCTAAGAATAGATCACAATTGCACTATATTAGAAGTGTTACCACCTTAAAGTTTTTAATCTCCCACCTGTCCTACTAATTTACATCCACCTCACCACTGCTTCATCTACTCCTCTTTCCCTCAGGCCTGTTGGAGCAGGTGCTTCCCTTTGCTCCTCACTAATGTCCCCAGATCTTTGCACTGACCTCAGCTATCCATGACTCATCCCGCAGCGTGCTGGCTCCATGTGTCAGTGTATGTGTGTGTTGGCTGTGTTCATCGGTGTGTGTCGACTTCCCGGATCCCTGCAGGTGTCTGTATCAATAACCCAGAGGGTAGAGTGAAGAAAACCAGCGGAGGCTACGTCCGCTCTTTCCAGCTTTGGCTGTTTAGTCTGTCCACTGAAATATGTTTGTCTGAATGTTATGTCACAGAGTTTGACAGAGACACTTTCTAATCAGTTATAGTCAGTATCAGTTATCTGTAACAGTTATCACTGGCTATATGTTTCCTCTGCATTTATTAGACAGGTTTTATTAAAGGCAATGAAACAAGAAATGTGTTAGGTGTGCACCTTTTTCTTTATGAAAGCACCTAACAGTGTGTGGCCACTTGAAAAATGTCAATTACTCATCACTTATTACTCGCTGAAAAAGTAATCTTATTACTTTACTAATGACCAAAATATCTTACGTTACTTTTGTTACTTAACCCAGCTTCATCAAAGATGTCTTCCAACAACTCTGAAGCTCCCAGACCCAACTGTATCATCTTCGGTATTTAAACATGTGGAAATAGAAAACAGGACATTGTAGTTAAACAAGTAGCAGGCCTACTTCCTGGAGGTATTCAGCAGCTTATGTCAGCTAAGCTCCAGTGACTACACTACACGCTCCAGGAGTCCTGCTATCACACCCTCTAACTCTGAACAAAACCAGGTGATTCCTAATGCAGGCTCATCAGTGGGTAACCAGGGACACAGAGCATGTAAAATATCCAATTTTTGTGTTACAGAAAGACATATTTCTTTTTTTTCTGGCATGGCTAGCCACCACCAAGCACCTCTAGGCCCTGTGGCAACCTAACATGTTCCTGACCAGTCTACAGGCAGAGACATAATTCATATCTACACTCCCATCCAAGTCCTGGAAAGACAGCAAACAAGCTGAACCCCAAAATATAAAATTTGTATTACATAATGTAGGCAGCCTTACTGACCAGAGGAGAGGAAAATTCAAAATAAGATCTCTTCTTTGTTCAGCCCAAATTTAAGATCTTAAAATGCTCTTTTTCCTCTTTCACTGCAGTCATCTTTATTCTTTATTTGTCTGAAATAATCAGTTCTTGAGATAATACCCAAAACAAAACTTAATTGGCTCATAAAAGACCCTGCACTGCTCTGTGTAGTTTATGTGTTCTTAGAGTTGAGAGGCCTCTGAGAAGCCTATGAGCACAGCAAAACAACTCCTGTTGATTCATGCTTTTGCTCCTTGTATCTCCAAAGGGGATGTTTATGAGAAAAAGAACAAAATTTAGAAATCTCCAGATAAGCTCATATATTTCCGATGAGACAATAAAAAGACGATTGTGAGAAGCAAAATTTTCCTCTAGGTGGGCTTTAAATTACCGAATCTCAAAATGTAAACCCCTGTAAACACAATAATAGGAGAGAGTTACAGGAGAATATTTAGAAATTTGGGGCACTCTGATTCAAAGTCTGTATCACCTCAATGGTGTGTCGGTTAGGACAGATGAGCACATGCAGGAGGTTCCATTTAAAGCCTTTATTTCAAGGCAGTTTGAGCTGGTTTGTCCAACAACAGAAGAAAATAATCACCACTATTAAACTAGACATCATGATTCCTGATTTGGAATGATTAATAATCCAACAAAGGTAATTCAAGTTCAACCACAATAACTATAGGAATCAGGAAATAACTTAACTGAAACTTAATCAACAAAACGAATATACATAATGATCTTCTGAGGCGCCCTGCGATAGTCTGGTGACCTGTTCAGAGTGTACCCTACCTCTTACCCAGTGACAGCTGGGATAGGCTCCAGCACCCCCGTGACCCCCAGTGGGATAAGCTGTTACAGAAAATGAATGAATGAATTAATTAATTAATCTTCTGAGGTTACTATAAATGCATTTAAATCAACAGAAACTCACATTTCATGTACTCCGTTCAAACAATTTGAAGGTAGATGAGGCCGGTCCACATGCTCCATTATTCTCCTGAGAAGAAGGGCCTGCCACATTTGAGCTGCTGCTACATATAGGCTCTTGACTCCACCCTTTCAGGAAGAAAGAGGCAAGTAGGAGTGGTTTCCATGCAGGTAGATGGAGACAGGTAGAGGGGCGCTTGAGGATTTTCCACAGTTGCCTTACACACACATTTTCTGTTGCTACATAAATGCCATCATGGCATCACCAGGTTGGCATGTAGCCATCTGAGTAGTAGACATCCCTAAAAAATATCAACAGGATTCGTCCTCTCTGCAGGGAATGACGGTTAGAAAACCAGTCCATCCAAGGGTAAGTTTCAAATATAAAGTTGTATATTGTGGAGCGAAAATCCACATGGCTGACTGCATGTATCTGTTCTTCATCTATTAGCTCAGCTTTCATATGTCATGCATGTCTGTAAGGAACGCCAAAGCACAGGTGTGACCAGTGGCTCATTTGTGAAATGTATTACATTTGTAACTGCTTAGATTTTCATGCAAAGTTTTATTACTTAACTTATACATATATAACATTGTATACATATAAGTAGTATGACTGTTTTTTGTCAACAAAACTTGCAGATATAAATTGACAGTGTTGCTATAGCAACAGACTATAAAGCTTAGTGACTTGCTGGTGCTGCTACAGTTTTGACCCTCCCGGGGTCAATGTGCAGTTACACACAGGCATCCCCAAACTGCATGCACTTTGTGTTCAGTCAGGTCTCATCCAGTTGTATTCTAAATCAGATAAGGGTTGTATAGTGTTTTTATATATTCCATCAGGGAAATTTGCTCACTATGTAGGTGTAATCAATGTGCCAACAAGGAAAAACAGAAATGTGTCAGCTACTGCATCTGATAAGTTTTAAAAAATATCATTATGTTTTATACATTATCTGATCTCATCCCTGGTATGAGGGACTTAAAAACAGGTACTTGACTGAAATATTGTTGATTAGCAATGAAAAGTTTTTGTTTAATGCTGTTTTTCAGTTGTGTTACAATCATAACTCACCCTGTTACAATTAAGACTTACATGTGCTTCATTTGTAACAGCGAACAGTGTCCACTTTGCTTTAGTTCCTAATGACTGGTTTTCTCCACTGAAAAACTTTGGGTGGTTTGCTTGGTCTGATTGCAGACACATGCAGGCTGTCTGCCTAAAACTATACACATGTATGTAAAAAGATCTCTGAGTAACACAGTGAAAAGTGAAAAGTCTTACAATTAGGAGACACTGCCCCCTACTTTAAAGGTGCTGTGCGACATTCAGAGTCTTGGCTGGAATTGCCTGCGCATGGCTCAACAGTGATGGCACAAGCAAACACGGAGGGGCCAAAATACCAGCGATGCTAACAATGCTAACAACTGCAACAGTGCTGACAGCACTAACACTGTTAACACAGGGGAGGAACCAGAGGGTGGACGTTACCCTTCCATGACAACTCCTATGCTATTGTGGGTCAGGATGGCCTTATCAGCAGTATAGTGGCCGTTTCAACATACCAAAGTTCCTTGGCCACATAGTTTGAGAGGTGTCTCGGTTTTGACTCGTGTTTCTGTTCCTTTTCTTAAAGGTCCATAGTACTCATATGAGGAAACCTTATTACAATGCAAACCAATACAAACTTCATGTCATCTTTACGCACCACGTTGTCCACAATCTCCTTCTGTCATGCACACTGAACTGCCTTACAGCATCATACCTGGCGTAAATAACTTGTGCCTGTATTCTAACTCATAAATAAGGGAAATACAAACACAACTTTAGAATAGTCCACTACCACACACTTTTCAAAATATACAGAAACTGTGTGTAAACTTAAATATCATGAAAACCTATATGATATGTCATATCAACAAAGACATTTTTACTACATATAATTACGTGCTCAAGTGACTCTTAGAAGCAGTAACCACCATTTGAGCACAGTGCTCAAGATGCACAAGATGCTAGTACTCCACCACATCTTTCCATAGTAAAGAGTTGTTTGCTGCTGTATTAATGTTCAAAATCTCATACACCTCAGTTGACCTGCCCGTCCTTGAAAATACACAGTAAATACACATTGCGGCTGAAACAGCTACGAAGCTATCACATGGGGAACTGTGATTGGTTGTTTGAACAAGTTTCTGATGCCAACAGAGACTGATCAGAGTGAATACAACATGAAGCATAACACCCCATTTAAGTTTTTGCTGCCAGACATCTGCTTCCATAGGTTTCTTTAATACTTACTAATGAGTGGAAATAACTTAATGCCACAAACACTGCAGGATGTTGTGTTAAACTGACAGCACACATGTGTAAACAAATATTAGCTGTTAAAGATGCAAGCTTCTCTTTTCATGAGCTGTAGCCTCTAATAAGTCTTGGTAACTTAGTGAGTGTAAATACTTCAAAAGTTTATAAAAATACAGTTAAAATACTGATCATGATATTAATGGCTTGATAGACATCTGTTTTTCAGATCTGTGTTTATGTGCGAGTCTATTTGAATGTTGTTCTTGTCAGTCGAGCGTCCACTCACTTCATTGTCTCCAGCTCACCTTGCCTTCTCCTCTTTAAGAGCTCGTTAGCGTTAAACTCATCAGCGGGGTCAAACACTGAAAACACACATTACAACACAGCCAAAAGATCACATTACGCTATTTGAATAAATACAAGGCAATTTGTCACTGTCATGTCAGAGTTGCCCCTTTCTCTGTCTGCCCTTGCTGGCTCTCTCATCCCACCCCCTCCCTTCCCCCTCTGCTCCTCCACGACCTGCCTCCTCTGCCCCGGCACAGCAGCAGGAAGCCGTAATGGTGATTGTATTAACCCCTCGCAGAGAGCAGTGACCTTCACTTCTGTTCAGCTGGAGGAAATAGTGCAGGAACACACACACACACAGACATATGTCTGAATGTGTACACACTCCCACGAAAGGATTCAGGCAAAGTGAAGAATTTCTAAGAATTGTACAATTAGAAAATGAAAGGGGATGGAAATGTATTTTATAAGGTGGTTTTCTCCCGACAGCTTTAGGCTCCCTCATAATTCAAACTAACTATTACTGCCATTTTATTAAAAGTTTAGCCATGTCTATGTCACATAACAGCTATTTGTATCACGCTGTCACTGTCACAGTGTCGCCATTATTTATTAAGTTTCTTCAAATTATAGTGCTCCTCAGATTTTTAACATGTGGTATATGTCACTCACTTTGTGTGGTTAGAGAATATATTTCACTGTTATGGTAAAAGACAATCATGTAGCTACCCATCATGCCACTGTAAACGTGAATGGTTAGGACTCTGGGGAAAAGTGAAGCTAATTGCACCTGGGTCTGCCAGTAACAAAATTTTAAAACGTTGGCAACATCATTCAAATAAAACCACAGGGGAAGTCGAAGCAGAAGATAGCCGTGTCCTGTTATTACTGCCATTACCATAGGCAAGTTGTGGAGTGTTAACAATCGAGACTTCCAAGTGTTTTGTTTTGATTTTTTTGTGATATAGCTAAGTTTGGTTAAGTTTTATTGCAAAAACAACTTGGTAAGAGATTTCCGTTTAAATCAGGTTAGGAGACCTTTGTGGTCAGTTACAGTGATAACCACGGTGTCGAATAGAAAACAACCATGGTAAACATTAAAAGAAACCAACATCTGGGAAATTAAAATCAGTCTCCCATGTTAAAGCCATGGTTCAGATTTTTGGAAATGGAGTTGTATAAAGTACTTATCCATAGTGAGTGTATTACACACAGCAGATGTCAGCTGGCACACCTCCAGTTTGGACAACACATCCTCACTCCAACCTCGTCACAATAACGTTTGGTCATGGACTTTCTACGTCCACAAACAACCTGCAAGGTACCCAGGGTGCATTGGTTGCTGATGTTCTCGAACGGTGTCCAGTTCTGCTTGTTACATGCATTGTCTTCTTTCAAAATACACCTCTGTTTTCACAGGAACTTTACCGTTCACATACAGTCTCTTTCAAAATAAACGCACTACATCGGTACAACTCCGCAAATTAATGTTTTTTTTCCCTTCAACAATAAAAGCACATGGTCAGGTTTAGGAAAAAAGAACAGGCTTTGGCTTTATAATCTTACGGGATGAGAACACCACTCTCCCAAGTGAAAGTCGTAGAAAAGTGGTAGACCCATCCACTACCCCTCCTGCCCAAACTGTTTGGACTTCCACCGCCTTAACTTCCGTTCTCGTCCTGCTACGTATCCCTCTGATGCTGCCAGGCACCGTTGAAGTATAACAGCAACTGGCCGCGCATCAGTCCAGTGTTAAAGGACGCCTTTTTTCGTTTACTGTGTCTGATGCCACAAGTCATTGCCCAAGCGTTGAGTATGCTGCTCTCTCTCTGTATCTATGCTCTCTTGAAAGCCACCAGACTCCATTAACAATAACAGTAATTTTACCTTGCAGAACACAGGAGCTGCTGGTCTCATTTCAGTTCACCCCCCCCCAGTCAGTTTGTTTGTTTATGTTATTGTGTGACTTTGGTGAAGCTGAATTAACCCTTTAAAACACCAAAGACACAATTACACAAACAAACATTTTTTTAGGAGACTATAATACGCTTTGCTGCAGTCCCCGTCCACAGCAGTACATTCCTTAGCTACGGTGGCAGAACTCTTGTCTCTCTCTCTTGCCATCTGCTGCATGTAATACACTGACTGTGGATAACTGCCTCATTCAACCCCACTTTAAAAAAATCCAAACTACCCTTTAAAGTCTGACATTTTGTGGGACCTATCCATCCACCCAGCACACTTTATAATAATGTGGACTGATGGACGAAGGAGTCATAGTTCCTACAGCTGATAGAGGGCTTTGTCACTACACCGTAAACAAATGTTCATTTGCTGAAAACATATTATGCTCGCTGTTGTTTCTCTTGTGAGGACAGTCTCAGTCTCTTTAACATGGATTTTAACCGCTTTGCCTCCATGAAGGAAACCTTCTCTGTCTGTCTCATTTTCTCAATTCAGTTAATCTCTGTCTGTCTTTGTTAGCTTGTGGCAGATTGCTAAACAGCCCACTGTGACTGTGTGTCTTAATGTCCTGTACTGTTGTTATTATGAAGGATATATTGCTTAAATGTACTGTGCTTTATTCGTTTGCATGCTGAAATTGTTACTTATATGCCACTTTGACTTTTCCCCTGTGATTAAATCACCTATTCTGGCATGTGTTGTTTGTACTGGCAGTCCATGCTGAGGATCTTCTGGTTGCTTGTTACAATTTTTTCATCTTTGTTTTGCGTTTAAGCTCCTCTGTATAATAAGTAATTTATTTTAATAATTAGCTAGATAAGGAGGACCGTGGGCTCATAGGCTGTTTTCATACGACACAGATAAGAGTGGTGTGTAAGTCATGTAGTGATACATGCTTGATACTGAACTCAACATTTAATTATTATCTGTGAGTGAATATTGAGTGGTTCTTTCACGCCACTACTGATCCCTACTTAGAGTCTGTATCTGAGTATATGCTTTGTAATACTGTACACTGTATATATCCAGTATATATTTATGATAACAGTGTTCAGTGCACCCCCTGAGCAATGTTTAACACCAAATCTTTAGACTGAGCTGACTTTGAATCATAATGTCATAGACCAAATCAGTTCTGTAGCTTTTACCAGTAGAGCTTCTGTACTGTCAGTGCTGTTGTTGTTAGCTCAACTGTGATACACAGTATGTTACTGCTTGGTTAAAAGCTTATAGTTATACAGCAAAAGACACTGAAACAATTGTAATGTGATAACTCTGTTCCAAATAGTTGGCTGTTGAGCTCTTGACCTGATAAAACCTTCTTCTGTAACTGCTTTAAGAAGCAACACACTGAACCTGAGGAGTGTCAGAATCAGTACTGAAGGTCACAGTCGTAAAACGATGATATGTTAGCTTACTGATGTCCCTACCAAAGTGCATTTAAACAGCAATGCGACCGCTTAACTCAAGACAAACTAACTACGGTAAGAAGTTTATGCAGCGGCCGCAAACTCAATTCCAGCCTGCAGCCCTTTGCTGCATGTCATCCCCTTTCACACTTTGACTGTCAACTTTGCTTTGCTGTTATTTGCTACCAAGGTGGTGTCTTTGGGTTCTCAGTCAGATCCAGCCCTCAGTCCTCCATAGCTCCACCCTCTCATGCAAATATGGTCCCGTGTGGCTCCAAAAAGCCAAGATGGCAATGACCAAAATGCCAAAGGCTTAAATAATTGTAGTTCACAAACCAAGGGGTGACATCACGGGATGTACGTCCACTGCTTTGATACAGTCTCTGAAAAAACCAACATAGTCATTGTCTGTGAATCTTTAAACTGAACCGAAAGAAAAGTTTTGAATCAGCGCAGTGACTCATTATTTCTCCCCCTAATCTCAACATTACATTTGCTTTCAAAAACCAGCAGCAGTGTCATTTTGTAACACCAACATGTCCCGCTTCAGGCCTTATTTTCTTGGAGGACTGTCTCACTTGGCTTCCTCACAAATTTTCCCATGCCACAACACACCAGTGCCAAAAAGAGTGCTCTTACTGTAGTTTCAGAGTTAATATGAACAGACCCTCTTTTTTCAGTGCCAGGTTGACAGAAGATAGTGTATCTGTCACCAGTAACTCCCTGTTCATGTGATATCTTGCCAAAATATCACCCACATTAACCCTGACACACTGATTCAGAGATCGGACAAATTAAAAAGAAAAAGGGCACCATTAATATATACGCAGAGTTAAGGCGGTCTTGCTAAGATATGTTGCAGTACAGCTGTCTGGAACGAACTCGCTCAAAGGAAAGCCTTTAATAAAAGAATTTCTCAGATGTGTGTGGGGCGGAAGTTACGCGGGGCACCTCCGAGTGTACGGGGGTTAGCACAACAGCTCAGACCTCCTGCACTCTTTCATCTGGCTGTTTCAACATCCCTCCATCGCCTCCACCCCTTCCACTCCACTCTCTTAAACAAATCCTCTTCTTTATGACAACCTAACACACACATGCACATACATACACACACACAAAGCCCCGAGGCAGAGCTGTGACCTATCCAGACTTTGACCCTGTGTGGGTGAAACAGTCAAAGTCCTCGTGGACCCAGATGTCCTCTTGGCTTCTTAGACTGCACAGTCTCCCCTTTACTTTTTTTTCTCCTCCTCTCTTCCTCGCTCGCTCTCCTTTCCCTGCAGCCCCTCTGGAGACTCAGTGATAACCAGGGTAGACGGGAGGAGGAAGGGAGCAGAGGAAAGAGGGATGGAGGGAAGGGGGTGGTGGTGAGAGGGAGTTGTGATGTCCCGACTCAGGGATATTTAATCCTCTCTGTGAGGGGCGAGCGTCTCTCTCCCTCTGTTTGGCTTTGGGAGATCAAAGAGGCAGTTCAGATCCTGGCGAGATCGCTCGCTCTCTCCTCCTGAGTGGACCAGAGACTCACACTCACACACAAACACACACACGCTTAAGTACTTGGGGTGACTGGCGAGGACGTCGGTGGTGATGGTGGTAATGAGGCAGTGATTGATGGGACTTTATGGTTCTCTGCTGCACTGTCTTAAACCACCAGTATATGAGTATGCTCCAAGTGAAATCAAATCTGTGTGCAGAAGAAAAATGGCTGGTTAAGACAGAGAAGAAGACCCACATTTGGCTTCTGTCAACAATATTATGTGATTTCCTTTTGGGTTGAATTTTAGCTTCATCTCCATAGAGTGAAACTAGTTTAAAAGTTAACTTTGCACTCCAGCACGCTCCCACTGTGACTCACAAGCTTCTTCTCTTGGCATGGACGCGATCAAACAAACACACCTGGAGCTGCAGCGAGTACAGTGGTATTTGCATTCATCTGTATAAGAACACACCAAATGCAGTTCTGTTTTTGGTATACTGCTGGCTTTAGGCCATGACCGTAATGCTAATTCGGGTACATTTGAAAAAGCAACCTTTTTTTTGCCCTGGCCCTCCACCCACACTGAGTTGATAATTCATAAAGCAGAGTGTGTGTTGAAGGCGCTCTCCAAAATTTTAACATTCAAAAATTCTGGTCTCACCTTGTGATGTCTAAGGGGAAAGTAAAGTTTAAGATGAATGATTATTGTATGGTTTCAGGCGTCTTATTATCACTTTTGATAAAGATGACATTCTCATGCATGCCATTCTTAGAAAATGTCATAAAACTGGGGTGGCCTTGTGGTCTAAAGGCCTAGACACACCAACTGACATCAAAGAACTAGTGTCAATGAAGGCTGACTGTTGTGTCGCCTCATTTCACCTGTCTTAGCCAAAAAGTTGCACCTGACTACAGCCAACAGCCAGCTAGCTCGTACATTGTGTGCCTGCATGACAGGAAATAACCAGTTTGTATACTAGCAGGCACGGTAGTCTGTATTCATCATTCAAAAAGGGAACTGGAAAAATAACAAGACGGATTCACAATGCTAGTTAGCCAGTTAGCACATTCACAATACAACCTAATCTTAAAAGAACAAAGGATTCAGGGTACAGTTCACTGGCCTGTACTGTGGTCATTTGATTACTTTCCTCACTTCCAATTCTCTTCTCATCCTGCCAATCAGACTGATTTGATTCACCGATAGGCTTCGCTGTCTCCAACGCCGATTCAACATGCTGAATCAGCCAAAAAACAGGCGACTTGGGGTGACAAGGACCGACTAGGGCTAATGATGTGGGATACACTGCAAATTGTGATTGTGATGCAATTTTCTACTGGCATTCATGGTCCCCAGGCAATGAAGCCTTTTGACTCTGGTTTACCCTGACCTTCCAGTAGTGCCACCATGATGTTGACACATGTTGTGGTTATGAGTAAAATAGCTCAACAATTATTGGATGAAACTTGGTACAGAGTCGCCCTCTGCGTGCTAACATGCTAAACTAAGACAGGGGACACGATTATACCTGCCAAACATCAACATATCAGCTTTGTCACTGTGAGCATGTTAGCATGCCAATGTTAGCAGGTACATGGCTGTGCAGCATCACAGTACAGCCTCACAGACTCTTAAGGGTCGTCCACACCAAGAACGATAACTTCAACAATAACTGTAGCAATGAAGTGAGCATCTATATTGATGTACAATAACATGCTGCGTGCTCCGGCTGTGTCAGCAGCTTAGGAAAATTGATATTGATGACTGGTTACTGCTGTAGGTTGTGCAGAGAAAACAATAAGCAAAAAACAAAAGGATATGGATTCACAAAATTCTTCAAAGACAAAAGAAGTTAGGAATAATCCAACAGTCTGTTGGATTATTTTGTCATCATTTGAATACAAATTGTATTCATACTTTGTATGAGTCAACATCAATTTCATGGTATCCTGGCGATCATTGAAGCGGACATCAGTAAGGACAACTGTAGAGACCACATCAGTGCCAAAGACCAAAGAAAATTAGGTTTTCTGCTATGTTAAAGGCGACACCCTGTAAATTTGGATGGGTTTTGATTGGCTGTCTGTGTTTCTTTCATTCATTAAATCGCTCTGAAAGTGATCCCAACAATATTGTTTGTCACCGTTGCTGTTGCTATAGTTGCAGTTTTGACTCCACAATTGACTTGAGTTAGAATGATTTTAAATTTTGTGCAAACATGACAGCATGGTCACGGCAGAACCTCTTCAGTTGACATGGTTTAAATGTGTGTTAGGATTCCCTGTGAGTTAATATTAAGCTGAAATGAAATACAGTAGAACAATTTTCATTGATTTTATTGTCAAAAAGATTACACTCACATGGAGGATCAGCAAGGTATGGTTAGGGAATGGGAAAAACTAGCGTTGCAACGGTATGAGATTTTTTTTATAGTATGTTAACTGTCTTAGAAAATGTCACGGTTTCACTCCTGGTATTACAGAATTTATGTTACTATCAATCTGAATGACCCTTAAATGAATGAAAACAGAACGGTTAGTTTTGGTTGAACAAACTTTTTTTTACTATAATCAAGACCTGAAACCATTTTGTAAATGGAAGTTTGTATAAAAAGTCTCTCCTTTGAGAATAACTAAAATAAGGGCTAGATTCTCTGTCCAGTTGCATTTTGTTTTTTCAGTATCATAGAAAAGCATGGTACAATTACCATCAACTTTTATATCACAACTTGAAACCGGTATATCACTGCAACCCTTGTAAAAAACTTTGGTCATGCTTAGTAATCCAGTATGGATGTAATTCTGGGAATTCAAGGCTGATCAGCTTTATCTTTAAGGTATAGTTGTTGATCTATGGGATCAGGTGTTATCCGGTGTAATTCCTACAGACTTGGCCTAGAATTAAATGTTAAGCAACTCTGTGAACGTAGTCATCAGAGGCGGAGCGCTTTATTGTTGGATGCAATAATGTTTTTCTCACCTAATGCCTAAAATGAGTTTCACACCCATTGCAGTCTTGCCAAGTGTTTATAATATTACTTAAAGATATTCTCTGAGTCATGAAGTGAGTACATTTCAGCGCTTTCTGTTTCATCACCCTGGAGGAGTTTGTTAACAGTGGGAGCTATAAACCGTATAGCTGGCGATAACAAAAGTGATGATTCCAATGTTTCCTTTCTATTTGTATTTTAATTTTATACCAATCCCCTGAAACACACACACACATTCATGCACTTACACACACTCACACACACAAATGTAAACCCACGGCTCCCCTGCCACTCGGCTTCTGAGGTTTGCAGGTCTCTGATAGGAAGCCTCTGAAATGGAAAAGAGATAAGAGTAAATAAACAAACAAATACAATAAAACCGAATTTGTGCTGGTTCAGTGCACACAGAGGGAGAGGGGGAGAGGGAAACGGAGGGAGTGTGCTCTGCAAGGCCCGACGACGAACCCCACAAAGATGCATTCTCAATAAAGCAAAGCAAGGTAAATACCTAAGTGAATTCATGCAACTTCCATTTATTCAGTGGAATCTGTTGAGACTGTGCACTGATAGAGAGAGACACCATTTGGCTCTCTAACAATGGAGCTATCAGTTACAGCCTCTGTGTTCCCTCGATATGATCTCCGTCCATTTTACACAACTGAATCGCTCCAAAAAAAAGCATTTGATTTCCATCACAATAATGTTATATGGTGTTGTCAGCTAATTCTCAATGGCACAACAAGCCTCTCTTTCTTTCCTTGTCGATACCTTAGCGGAGGAGCCGTGCTAAACCAAATGTTCTGCACAGCCAGTCTGCCTTTAAAGCAGTGCCACAGGCTTTGATGTGCGCCCACACCAACACGCCACTCCAACAGCCTTTCTTCTCAGATGTTGCTTAATTACACTATCATAGTCTGTTAATTACCTTATCAGTGCTGCATAATCCCATGGTCAGTGTTCTGAACGCCATGTATCAAAGCAAAGAGAGTCTCTTTCATGTGTTTTTTTTGGTCCTGATTAGTGAATTCAGTGGCTCCAAACTGAATGTAAAGACGACAAGTTGTTTAGGCAGGGTTTCATGTAGGAGCTATGTCTTGATGAACAGTTTCCCGCCATGTGCTTCAGTGCAGTATCTTTCGCTGCAGGGCGGGTTGCCAGATACTGTGCAGTCGCACAGCACAGTCTTTGGTTTTGGTGTTCGTATAGGCACGATGAAACCAAGTGACCTCACAGTGATGACAAGACTCACTGTGACTGACTGTTGCCAGTAAAAAAAATAATTACCAGACAAAAGTTCCTGTAACTACGGAAGAGTTTTAGGGCCAGGCAAAACAAAAAAAATGAGACGAGAAAGTTTTTTTTAAATTTGCATTTCAAAAATAAATTTGAGATGTTGACAATAAAATCCTTCTGACTAGTACTAGCGCCAAAATAAATGAAACTACTAGTGTAAGTGTATATAGTTGCCTCTAAAAAGGCCTTGTATAGATGAATTGGTGACCTTGTACTTCAGACTCTGTTTTAGTAACAAGGTAATTGTTGCTCTTTTAGCATACAAATACAATGTGGTAATAAGGACAAGGACTTGGGAAGAGATAGTGTCGAAAATTGCATCAGTTTAGAGGAAGAAACTGCACTGACTTGGAAAATGTGGCTGTATTCATGCATACTGAAACAGCTGTAAGAGTGTCAATGGTTACGTGGACCATAGAAGTTTACTTTATTCTGAATATTTTTACTATATTCTCGAGATTCAGAACATTTCTACCTTATTCTCTTTTATTCTGAACATTCTGACTTTATTCTCATAATGCAAAAAAAAAAAAACCCAACAACTTCCTCCTCTGATTAAATTTTTCTTGACATTTTGACTTGAATCTTTACCTTTCTCTTTATCCTCCTCTCATTTTTTACCCTCATGCCTGGCACTAATGCTATTCTGTACACAGCACAAATCATTGTTTTTTTAAGTTAACTGTTGGCAACTTTTTTCTTCTTAATTATAAAAAGAGCCAGACCAGCTCCCTGTGTCCAGTTTTACAAACCTTGTTAACCCTGCCTTAATCCAGCTGTATATTTGATCCACAGATTACTAATTAATCTTTGCAGCTCAGAAATGATATTACACAAATATAGTGTAACATATTTCCCAGAATAAATAACTTAAACTGTGCGAGCAGTCATTGACACGTTGGTAGTTTCCCTGTTTATTATCAAAGCAGTAAAACAGAGTGTCCATTAGATTTGGCCAATTTAAATAGGCCAAAGTCACACAGGAGAGCAGCCTGTAGGTATGAATGTGAGAGAATCAACTCCAAGCAAGTATAATATCTAAATTTATAATGTCTTCTCTTACATGTCGTGGGTGTGGAACCATGAGGTGACTGTAAACACGTCCTGACTGGCATCTGTATGTTTACCTCGAGTGCATCTGATGTGTTGCATATGTGTCGATTTCTATCTCCACACAACTCCGTTTGGACGTGGAGACGATAATTAAGAAATAATTGCAGGGGCTAGTGAAATGTTTCTCAAGCGTGGAAGATGCATGCCTAAATGTTAATTCCACTCAGAATATGTTAACGTATGCACAGATGTTAATGTAGACTGCACGGTGGGCTCTTGTGTTGTGCACCTCAGTGCTTTCCCAGCGCGCATGTGTTCTTCCCCTCAGCTCTGCCAGCAGCCTACTGGATCTGTCAACTTGGGGAAAATTTCCATTTTGCAGCTAACTCTGCAGCCGTTTGATGGATACGTCTTGCCGACTTTTATCTCTCGGTGCGTCTGCAAACTAATTAATATTTTTTTCTCTCACTCCCTCTCTCTCTACCCTTCAGGCAAATATTTGTTTCCTCAGAAGTGAGCGTGGGCAAACCTTCCTCACAGCTCCATATGCTGCCAGCTGCCAATCAAGTGGGCTGGAACCCTGAAACTAATCGCAACCCCCTCCTCTCTCCTCTGTCTCCTCTTCCTCTCCTTCAGCAGAAATGAAAGAAGTTGGGGGGAGGAATGGTGTGTGTGTGTGTGTGTGTGTGTGTGTGTAGGGGGATGTTAAAGGAAAATAAAGACATACAGTAGAGAAAAAGAAAAGGGATGGTTGAGACACAAGCCCAAAGGAGTGTCTCCTCTGCTCTATCTGTCCACACAGAGATCTTACTGCCTGTCTCTGTGTTGAGCTCCTTGTTTTTTTATTTTATTTCCTTATTTGTTGTTCAGATGGATTGTACACTGTATCTGTACTGGATTTGGTTTGTTTGCCAGACAGCTCCAAGAGTGAACAGTGCATGTAAACAGTGATTTGTGTGTGTGTGTGTGTGTCCTACTCAGGTAGTGGCGTGTGTGTGTCAGGGCCAAAACACAAACACACAGACTGGGCTGCAGATCAGCAGCAGGTGAATGAACAAAAATGATAAATTCTGTGTGCTATATCAATCACGCTTCTGTATTTACTGGAGACAGCTCTGTCACAGCAGTTGAACTCTGAACCCTAACACACGTATACATGCGCTTTTTGTTGGTTGAGGACATTTTGGGGGACTTTATAGTCCTTGATGCTGACTCTTACTTAGCTGAGACATGGCTAGTCTTCCATGAGTGCAAGGCTTCAGCTGGGCTGGTTGTCACTCTCAGACATTAAATTGCCAAGTGCGGTCCTAAACCAGGCCGATCTCACAGAAATACATGAAATGACCACAACCTCTCAAACACGGCATTATGTGGTGGTGGCACATAATCTGTTAAAATTATTTCCCAGGACTGCTGCAGCTATAAACATGTAGTTAACGTTGTAAAATGGCTGCAGTTTGGTTTGGTTGACCTTCTCTCAGCTAACCTCAAATAGGCCACTCTCCTGCAGTACAGAGCAGATGAATTTTAACATCTTTCATCATGAGGACACGTAAAATTTCAAACCTGCGATGAAATTTAACAGACCACTTCAGAATGCTCGACACAGATTACTGAGTAACTGTTGAAGCTTTTTAACTTTACAAACTGTGCAATGTCACAACAGCTGTCAAGCTGAATGAGGCTCACTGGGCCCTCCCTCACCTGACAGTGGAGCGCACAGTGTCTGTCTCATGTGATGCTAACACTACTGCAGTTTCTGCCTCATCTGTAATGTCGCTAATTCTTCCTGTCGATCACTGTGTTTACAATCAGGTAGGCCTGTTTCATACTCATGGACCACACTGTTGCTTTCTAAATCTTCTAAAAAATTGATTATGTTTAGAAAAAGATGGTGCTTTTGGTTAAAATTAGAATGCGTCTTATGTGTGAGACAGGAGTATGTAAATTATGTTAAGTTAAAATAAGTCAACATTGACTTTTGGTTTCACACGGGACATGAGCAGTGGTCACATGGATGAAAGTCCTGTGTTAGTTGACCCATCGACAACCCCGACCTATGTGGACTCTTCACTCTATATACTATATGGGGTCGTAACAATACAAACTCCCATTGCGTGATATTGTTGAACCAGGCTCCTTGTTGATTTTCCATTGGCTTCATTTTTGTAGTATTGGCACATAATTTTAACACATTGTGTGCCACTGCCACGTAACGCAGTTTTGAGAAGTTATGATAATTTCACGTATTTTTGTGAGACCAGGCTGTCCTGGGCTCTGCTGCCCAATAATTGGTGTAATTTTAGATGTAGAGTTGACAAAATGCTCTTTTTAGGGAGAAATATTTAGATAGTGTCAGTAGAGTGCTCGTAGTAAGTGAGGGGACATATCAGAGACAATGTGCAACTAATGATGGAACTGGAACTGTGGTCAGCATCTCAAAACTATCTATTAGTATCATAGCTTGTAAGTTAGTCTGAGTCTTTGTCCATTTCTGTTTGTCCAAAAAAAATGGCAACATAGATTTGAGTTGAGATAGTCACCCAAGTAGAGGACTGTGGTCCAATCAAATGGAGCCAGACTGATACATAATGAATCCCGAAGGGTTCACTTTGCCTTAAATAAACTAGATTTTACAACAAGTTGTTCAGCTGTGTCTGGTGGTAAAAGCATTAACTGTTTCTTGTATAAGTGTACAAATGTCCTGTCATTACCTCATTGTAACTACGATACATCCCACATCTATTATCTCGCACCACAAACTTTGTTTCTCCTGCATGTTTTTGTTGTCTTGAAATGATGAATCGCACAAATGGGGATGATGGCACACCATAGAAAATACGGTAAGAGTAAAATAGACACTGAACTTTTTGACGTGGTTATTTGACCAGCTCCAAAGAAAATGGTGATTATTAGTTGTTTATGGTGACAACATGCGTTAGTGTAGCTGTTAAGTGTGTCACACTCAATAGTTTGAGACACTAATGAATAAAATTTGATGACTCACCGATAGAAAAGTGAAGTAATTCATTCCAGCAATCCTCAATTCGTCTGTAGCAGCAAGGCAATGGAGATAGTTCACAAAAGACAACTCTCCATGCTTCACACTACTCCACTGCTCCTCTGGTTGTTGCTGCAACTCACCTCTGTGAGTCTCTGACTTGCTGCAAGTTGGTTTAAACGAATGTTTACATGGAAGTTACCTTGCTACAGCAGTCACAGCAATGACAACAGCAGACATAAAAATGGCCACCACAGTGACAGTCCTGCTATGTTCATTTAAAAAGGGAATGTACATTTTACTCTCATTCTGTGTCTATGTGGCGCACAATCAGTCTCTCCTCACATACATTCATGGTGTTGCACTCGCACATTCACACGAAAAGTGACTGAAGAAGTTATGCAAAAGATCAAAGGCTATCTTACATTCACACCTCTGCACACTTGACCAATCACAGTGTAAAATGAGCTTGCTTGTTTGATTGTGTGTTTCAGAAAGAGAGCAGTTAGCATACTGAGGCCTTAACTTTGACTAAATGCCTTAAGTCCCTAAATGTGGTATAACACAGACATTATGCTAACATATACAATAGGATCATTTTCTAAAATAAATACTATGATAGAAGCAAGGCTGTATGCTGTATTGTATTATTTTTGTTCTAAACAACTACTCAAATAGCAGCAGCTTCCTCTCAGTGTGGTGAGTGCCAATAAATCCAAATGCAGAGCAGCACCTTGCCAGTGCTGTAGCCCTTTGGCATCGCTGCTATCTGAATCTCGCCTCACCAGTCTATTGAATTTCCCTGCCAAGCTTTTTTCATTTACTTTACCTGCAGTATTTATTCTCTTAAGACTATACACAACAGTACATCCCACCTTCACTGTTTTATAGTAGCAGGAACTAAATCTGGTGATTGTGCTTATATTCAGCAGTTTGGACAAAGTGGACAATACACAGGAAGGTTTGTCTCTCTGAAGACAAAATGACATAATGTCCTCAACTAATAGGCTGATTATTGCATCATGTCTTGATATGCAGTAGAGCCTGCCTGTATACATAGCAGCCGTTGAGACACACACACACTCCTCCTTATGGTTTCCCTCCTGCTATCATCAGATGTGTGTGTAAGTGATCCTGTCTTTGTGAGGTTAATTGAAGGCAGGAGCTCTGACTGTCTGAGACATAATCTGTCTGCATGAACAGTGTGTGTGCGTGTCTGTGTGTATGTGTGTGCGTGTTTTGGGGGATGTTTTGAGGGGAGGGATGTCTTTAATAAGACTGCACTAGTTATGTATACAAAAATAGAAAAAGAAACACACAGAAACTCTTCTTTATCCCTCCACCTGCTCCCTCTCTACCTCAACTACCCCCCAGTACAGATTAGCAATGTGTGTGTGTGTGTGTGTGTGTGTGTGTGTGTGTGTTAGGGGGGTGGTGGGGCTGTTCTTGGGGATTTGGGGTGTACAAAAGAAACAAAAAAAGCAACAGTGATGCCATAAGGCTTGCTATTCTCTCATATCAGCTCTTATTATCAGTCATTTTTTGACAGGAGGAAAAACCTTTATCTGAGAGAAACTGTGTCCGTCTGGCCGTCTCAGGAGCACACACACGCTCACACTTAAAAAAAAAAGCCATGCTCGAGGCCTAGCGGACTGGGGCTCTCACACACAGAGCAGGTAATCGGCTCACTAGTGGAGTTAGGGGGTTAGAGAAAGGAAGGAAAGAGCTCTCACCAAGTGTATCCCCCCTCTCTGACTGGATTAGAGCCCACCAGTATTCAGTCCAGGTGCACTGGAGGACAGAGGGGTGAGGGGGTCCACGTAGGGTTAATTTTCCCTACCTAGTGTGAGACCACATCCCGCTGTTTGCTGTCTGACACATCACATACATGGGACCTTTAGCAAACACTGGAAATTAACAGCGAATAATGCTGCCATGGCTGGAACTACAGATCTACATCCACACATACATACACTCATTACCCCTAATCAACAAGACGTATGCTCTTTGGGGTCTGTTGGGGTTAATTTGCAGACCATTTATTACTTTATTATCATGTCATGTCTTTATTCACGTGATGCTCACTATGCCATATGCGTAATATTATAACACCATAATTGCTGACACTTCAAGTGCAAGATTATTTCTTCCTTAAATGAAGAGATAGTGTGTTTCCATTGTTGTGGATGACAGGGGAGGAGACATAAGAGTTAATTAACTATGATTAGGAAGAGCTACAGTCACTGAACAAGCTGGGGTTCTAGCTCAATACTCTGCTCAGTAATTGCTTCCTTTCCTTTCCTTCACTTTCCTTTCCTTTTCCACTCGCTGCTCCCTCGTATTTTTCTCCTTCTGTCCATCCATGCATGAGAGATGCTCCTTCAGAAGAGGAGAGCTGGAGAGCCCTCTGCTGGTCGATTGTGGTAATTCAACCACAGCCATGACTAAAGCAGAGAAGACCAGTTACCAGGTATTTATATGATGAATGTTTAAATGAGTATGATTTGCATGGATTACAAGTCTGAACAATTCATTTGTCATCACTCAACCCTCAGGATTTGACTGTGCAAAGCTACCCAGATAACAGAGCAAAGCATGTCTCTTGAAACGGGCTGGGGCCTTCTTCTTGGACCAGTATCAGAAACACTCTCTTCATCCTCGTACAGGTCCTGCAAAATTCACCTTAATTCACATTAAAAAACCTATCCAAGGCATACCCAGAGTAAACTGAAATCTGTTCTTGTTCCATTTTTAGTAAATGTGCATGCATGGTCTCATTTTAAAGGTTTTTTGCCAACTGTCAGAATCACTGTCACTGCCTCTGTCACAGAGTTATACAAGTTGCAACACACTGTCTGAAATATATACATATTTTTTTTATCTTCACCTGAATATTCTCTTGAAAAATGATGCAGCAGATGACTAGAACTGGTAGGTATTAGCTGGAAAACACAATCGAGCCACATCATAAAGCCTCACCTTGTCCAAGTTCAAAGGAGATAATATTTTCCATATATTTTTTAAGGTTTTGTCCAGGTGCTTTAAAAAAAAAGAGAGTAAAACAACATATTGAATGTGCGATTGTGGGTGAATATCAAGTCAACACAGACAGAAATGTCTATTTAGGGGTTTACTGGAAATGAAAACACTAAATTGATAAGAAAGACTGTTATTTTCCCTTAAGAGAACACAAGGGCCATTTGTTTATGATTTCTCTTTATCTATGGTGCTAGGAAAGAGTTGAAAATTGAGTTTCATTGACAACAAGACCCATAAGCCATCAGGCAAATCATTGGCAACTGATTGAATATGAAACCTAGGAAGTGAACACAGGCCCTTATTGGCTATTGGAGGCTATGGGGCAGGAATTGAAGCTCCTATTGGCTCAAGTTAGGTGTCAGTTGGAAGGTCAGGAGTTCACCACCATTTTGACAGCAAGAAGTCTGCATATTTACATGCAAACAGAAGAAATATGGATAATATATGGTAAAATATGAACGTTTGAAATGATGCAACAGCAGCTCATGGGTATCTGTGGATGTAATAATGTGTTTGGACTAAACATTTTTGCTGGATTTAGATTGTCTGGATTGTTGGGAGTGTATGAGTGTCATCACCATTTCTATTGGCAGAATATTGATCTGTGGATTATAGGTGAGCAAAGCAATTTGTTTTTTTTCTGACAAACGCATTTATTGACCCTGCTTTGTTGGATGTATCTTTAAATGGTCAGCATCAATTGAACCGCAAGGAGCATAGGTTTAGTGTAGTCATATAACTAAACCACTTAAACAACAGCAAATACAGTGGGTGTTTACATATCATATTCATTGAATAAAACCTTGTGAAAAGCTACAGATAGGCCATCGGATTTCCTATTAAATAAGCAGAAAACCCAAGTTAAAGAAAACAACAAAAACTTGAAGACAGTTTTACATTGTTCAAACAATTGTTAGACCTTGAATTTTCACTGCAGAAATCACTCACAGCAGACAGAGTCAACCCTGTTGCTTTACTCATGTTGTATTTTTTGTGTCTTGCTGTTTCATAATTGTTGACTTTGCACCCCACAAGAGGTGGGAGTTAAAAGGACAGTTCACCCCCAAATCAAAAATACATATTTTTCCTCTTACCTTTAGTGTTATTTATCAGTATCAGATAGTTTTGGTGTAAGGTGCTGATTGTTTGCGATATCAGCTGTAGAGATGTCTGCCTTCTCTCCAATATAATGGAACTAGATGGCACTCAGCTTGTGATTCAAAGTGCCAAAAAGTACATTTGAAAAACTCAACAGCAATTTCTCTTTCCAGAAATCTGGAAATCTACTGTTTGCTCACTTAGGACCATTGAACTAGCCAGTTGGCAGAGAAGGACACGCTGTTACCAGCACAAACCTCTCATCTATGAAAGGATG
>JAPZEB010000026.1:7300465-7312917 GCA_029783705.1 Chaetodon striatus | reverse complement strand
TATGTTGTACTTTTGTATAGTACATTCTTAATGTTTTAGGTTATATGGTTAGGTCATTGTTGTATTAATAGTGCTTATGTCTTGTTGTTGCCTATGTACCTTTCTATGTGCTTTTGTCTATGGTTATGGTTATGCTTGCTCTGTGCCCATGTGCCCTTCTATAGACATGCCATCAATCTGTTTTTATCTGTGCTTATGTGTTTCTGTGCATTTGGATGCTATTTTGTCTTTTTCTTATATACATTTACACCATCAACCTGCCAGGGACTGTAGATGAAAACAAGCCTGTATGGTTAAATCTGGCACATTTATGTGACTTAGGTGATCATGTTCATGAATGTGCACTGCCCTTTCTACATAAAATAAACATATACATAAACATAAAATAATTGTCATGCAGTAAAAAGTACAATATTTGCTTGCAAAATGTACTTCTCATGGTGAAAGACTGTCCTTAACCCAACCAGTGATCAAAGATCACATTCATGTGATCTTGCATCAGATCACATGAATGTATACAATGGAATAAAGACAATGATACTATAATTAAAGTTCAGCATTAGGGAGTGACATCTTCAGAGTCTCACAGCAGCCAAAAATACTCTTAACTGTGATGGGTGATACCTTACAAAAACAGCATAATGCTATTTTTGCTGATCAAAGTCCTGCCAGACCATTGTTACAATACATTCTTGATGTCTGAGGCTACCACAATGGTTATTTTTAGTCAGGTGACAGGGCGGTGTTGGACAGGTTCCCATTGTGTTCAGGCTGGCATGGGACTATGAGTGTGTGCGTGTGTGTGTGTGTGTGTGTGTGTGTGTGTGAGTGTGTGTGTGGGTGTGTGGGTGTGTGGGTGAATGACAGAGAAAGAGAAAGAGGCACTTGACAGAGGGGAAGTGGTCTTTGGGGGTAGCGTCTGGCTGGCTGACCACTCCACAATAGCAGCACGGAGGACAGGACATCCTGCTTACTGCAAAAGCTGCCACACACACATATGCATGCACAAACACACTCATGTTCTACATGCACACACGCAATCCATTACACATCACCAGATGTCTTTAACCTCTGTATTGTTAGTGCTGAAGTGCATGTGTTTAAAGATGTATGACTCACGCATCGTGATAAAAACATGTTTCCTTGATGATGTTTCATAACATGAAACTAGGACTCAGCTGTTACTTCACAATCATTGCCAGCCATGACAATATTGTGACTGGTGTTTTTCACCAGTCTGTGTGTGTGTCATCATGGCAAAATCTTGTCCTGGTGACAACAATTGTAGCGACAGCAACAACATTAGTATTTGCCAGGTGTTTTTATGTCTGTGTATAGTGTCACAACTATGTAAGACACAGTCACAAAACTTTACAGGTGTGTATTTGAGGTCAAAATGAAGGTCAAGTTTGATGACAGGTATTGTCTGAGCAAAGGGGGCCAGAAGTAAAGGGGTAGGAAGGAGGAAAGGGGGCATTAGTCACCCCACTTTGCGCCCCTGGCCCACGTTTTGTTTCAAGTCACATATCACTGCATTGCGGCAGGATCCCCATTGCAAGATGGTCTCCAGTTTTCAAGTCTTTATAAAGAGCTTTCTGTTAGTTGAGAAAAGACATCGTTTCAGCAGCAGTGATCCAGTATGCCCATTATGGAGAACTGTCAGAGGGGTTAGAGGGTAAAGAGCAATATTCATATTGATGTATTTTCCTTTGTCTTATAGGATATCCTGAAATAAGACAATATTTTCATTTCAGACTCCATGAAAGACTTCAGTTTAATAATTTTCTATGGAATCAGTATTTTCCTCACAAAACAGAAGTGACTGATAAGTGGTTTAGTTGTAGGTCACGTCTTTGATTTCAGGATTATTCTGCTTTGCTTGTAAACCATCCCATTGTGTTCACATGATTTGCAACTTTACCACATATCGTAAAATTAACGAATGTTAATGTTTTAACAGTTTTGATCCTTAGACTTCTCCTGCAAACAACTAATTACTTGACAAACAGAGTCTACAGCCATGCTAGCGACTCACTGAGGCCAGACCTCGACATGGACTCCCTAAAATCATGGGGTCATGCCCAGATGGGCGCGGTTTTGTAGGATGTAGCAGTGTATGCTGTGGCAAGCTCCTTGACTGTCTCAGCCCACTCAGCCCATGCAAGCAACACAATCTCACTCAGACCTCCTGACATATCGACGTTTGGTCATGGACTTTCAACGTCAACATGTGACGTGCAAGGTATCCTGGGTGCGTTGGTTGATGACGTTCTGGGACAGCATGTCAACTTCTGCCTGTTACATGCACAGTCTATTTTCAAAATACATGTCCAATTTCACAGGAAATATACTGTTTGCATACAGCGGCATACATTTTTTTGGTCAACAACAAATGTTTGTGGTTACGTTTTGAAAACACACACACGGTTGGATTTACGCAAAAAAGAGAAGCACATGGTTGGGTTTAGGAAAAAAGCACAGGGTTTGGCTTTAACAGTGTCTTGGAATGTGAACACCAGGCTCCCAGGTGAAAGTCGGTGGTTGTTGGACCATCCACCACCCCTCCCACCTGGACTTCTGCCGCTTTAACTTTCGTTGCTGTACAGCCATGTTTCCCCCTGATGCTGTCAGATGCCATTAAACAATGATGGTGACTGGCCGCATATCATGCTGACGTGAAAGGACAACTTTTTTTGTCCATGTCTGACACCGGAAGTCACTGACCAACCGCTGGTTTTCAACGACTTGGGAGCTGGACCATGTTGCAAGTGCACATTCAAGAGCTTCCATGATGGAACACAAGTTATGTTAGTGTTGAACAGATTATGTAAGTTACTACTTTTAATTTGCACTATCCAGTCATGCCAACAGTAATGTCCTAACATGCGCCCAATATTGTGCCATAAAGACATTGTACAAAATTTATTGGCCAGCTAATAATACATGTTTACAACATGAGATCAGTTTATTTAATTCAGATCAAGTATGTAGGCATACAGAATATATACTATCCCTGTTTTCCTATAATTTATATATCAGGTCTCACACCTATGTAGGCCTATATGGAAACTATTTGCCTTAGATACCTGTTTGGGCTGGGAACACTGCCAGATATTATTGATATCAGAAAACAGAATCCTCCCATCTGAGTAGATTTTTGTTGTTGGATATAATATAATCCATCTAAATTCAAAATATAAAAAAATAATAAAATAATATAAGCATTATTTAGTTTTACAATTTTCCAGTGTAACATTATGATGGTTGTTTTGAATTTAAGTGTATAAGTATAAGAGACTTTATTGTCATTGTAAAAAATAGAACAAAATGTCTTGGTGACCGTCTGTCCAGCAGCAATAAGGAACATAAAAAAGGACAAAAAAACTAGAACTACAATAACAAACTAGAACTATGATTAAAAAAAACTCTAATAAATATAAACAAATGTGAACACAACAATTGTGAACGCAGAAGTCAGATAAAAGTAATTTGAATATCTGCAGGGAAATGCAGTTGCAGTTGGAAACCATGGAGGAGCAAAGATCTAAAATGCATCTCTGTGAATCAATTATCAGTTTGTTTTTTTTTTGTTTTTTTTAAATCTCTGTTTGAAGTTAAGTGTTAAATTAATAGTAAGGTCTCAGGAAAATATCATGTTAATAACATCTTTTTATAATACACTTTTGCTAACTTATCCCAAAAGTAAGAAGACAGCCCAAGTCGACGAGAGCGCACATCAGGCACACAATACTCAGGCACTGCCCCCAGGCAAAACTCTGTCCTTTTAGGGAGTCCTGGCTTAGATACAGTGATGCTTTAAGCTAAATGCTAATGTCAGAATGCTAACTTGCTCACGTGACAATGCTAACATTTCAATGTTTTGCAGATGTAATGCTTACCATGTTCACCATTTTAGTTTGGCCTGCTAGCATGCTAACATTTACTAATTAGCGTTAAACAAAAAGCATTTGTATGTTATACAAAAAGGACACTTTATGTTTAGGTGACTATTTTTGAAATATGTTTTCTTCCTCCATTTTTCATTTATGTCAGTTCTTCAACTCAGAATTGGGTGAAATACCTTTGTCTCCAACCATGTGGTTCACTTTTTATCATACAAAAAGAAAAACAACTGCAACCATTTTGATGAGTTTTGTCTCTTTGACTGTGTTCTAAGACTTCTGCCAAAAAACTTCTGTCAAATGTGAGATCCTGTAAAGAATGATGTCACCTGTCAGCTACTGCTGTGTCACTCCCACATGACCAAGTCTGACATGGTGATTGTATTATAGTGCTAGTGAACTATGGTGTAATGCTGGTTGCCTGTGATGTACTGATCAACGCTGCCAACTGGGGCAGAAAAACAAACCCAGCGAAGGCACAGGAGCAAAAGCTGTGTTGAAATTTCATGATTGGATGAACCAGAGGACATGTAAGGTTTGATTGGGTTGCAGAAACATCCCCCAGTTCTTACACACACACACACACACACACTCCTCCCTCCTTATTCTCTGTGTTTGGTAACGGTAACTAAGCTGTGCTGCCCGGGCCAAGGCTTTGTGAGTCACACCAACCAGAACAAAGAGCCCATTACTGCACCTCCCTCCACCCTCTCTCCCTCCCTCCATCTCCTCTCTTCTTCAACCCCTCTGTCCTGCTCTCCTTTAATGCCATGATGAGTGTATTTCCTCTGCTCTCCTCCCCTTGCCTCCGTCCATCCTCTCATTCATTGGCTCCATTGGGGTTTAGGGGGCAGCCCCGTCGAGCCATACATACCTCTGCCCTGACAACAGAGCCGGACAAAGGCAGTACAACACAGGAGTCTTGTGCATTACGGGCTTTATGGATTGATATTAACATGACAGCAGTGTGGTGTCCTGAGTGTGATGTGTATACATCTACAGTTGACCTTAGCCCCTGTGAGCCAGCATT
Organism: Chaetodon striatus; assembly: GCA_029783705.1. Classification (NCBI taxonomy): domain Eukaryota; kingdom Metazoa; phylum Chordata; class Actinopteri; order Chaetodontiformes; family Chaetodontidae; genus Chaetodon; species Chaetodon striatus. The sequence goes on along the minus strand of JAPZEB010000026.1, from coordinate 7,307,985 downwards.
CAGCTCTGACCTGATTAGAGACTAGCTCATCCACTGTGGAGTGGAGTCCCGATCAATGCTGCTGGCTGTGACTGAGGCCGCAGAGGGAGACCACAGACACTCTGCAGCTACAGCCGGAGATCGAGCAGTGGCTGTTTACCCCACAGCACTGATAGGTGCAGCTTGAGCAGCCATGGGTGAGCACTCGTTCTCTGGACTGAGAGACGAGGCAGACAGGCTGACCAGACTGACCCCGGCCTGTGCAGACAGCGCCGGCTGTTTGTCTCTGTGATATAATGGGCTGATGTACCTTTGCCTCAGAGTACATTCGGCAAAAAGTCAGCTGCCAAAGTTTGATCAGTTCATTTCCAAACATGGTCTTCTTGGTAAGGCAAATTAATCAGAGCTATAGTTTTCAACATCAAGTGCTTTAAATAAGACATAGGAGACACAAAAAGACACATATAAGTTGGATTTAACAGGGTAAACTAAAAAAGAAATAAAACAGGAGAATAAAAATCACAGTGCAATGCAAGATATGAATAAACACCCCATGCTTTATTTAATAAAAAGCAGTGCCAAAAAGACAAGTCTCATGGTCTAAAATGACTGAGTTTTAAACCTCAAGATTTCTGTGAGTTTATCTCAGAAATGTGGCAAATAAAAACACTGCTTCTTTGTGTTTAGTTTTGACTCTGTGGAAAGTAAGCAGACATGTCCCAGATGACCTGAGAGGTCTGAATGCTTTATAACGTAGCAGCAGACCACAGATGTCCTTTGGCCCTAAATCATTCAATGCTTTAACAAACAGGAAGTCAGTGTTAAGACCTTAGACCTGGAGTGACATGATCCACTTTCCTGGTCTTAGTTAGGACTTCAGCAGCAGCTTTCTGATCAGCTGCAGCTGTCTGATTGATTTTTAGGGAGACGTATTAAGACACCATTACAGTAGTCAAGCCTTCTGAAGACAAACACATTGACAATTTTTTCCAGATCCTGCTGAGACATACGTCTCGACATACTACGACATACTGCACCGAGATGTCTGGCTTGATTTGTGGTCTTTATCAATGTTAGGGATACTAAGCACTGACTTTTAATTGTTTTTATTTGGCCCCAAAAATAACAATTTAAATTTTATCTTTGTTTAACTGAAGTAAGTTTGGGTGCATCCCATCACTCGTATGGGACCATAGTCATCTGGCGACATTGTTATATAAATCTGTGTGTCTGCTGCATAGTTTTAGTGAGACATTTTTATTGTTTTCTATAATCTGAGCTAGTGGGAGTATGTGAATGTACAACAGAAGAGGCCCAAGAATGGAGCCTCGGGGAACTCCACATCTGTGTTTTTGTATGCTTAGATGTGTAACTGCCAATAAACACGAGGTTGTTCCTGTCAATTAAATAGGATTTAAACCACTTTAGCACCATACCAGAAAGTACCACACTGTTTTCTAGTTTGTCTAGCAATATGTGAGATCTGATAATACCAAGACTGAAACTTTTCCATAGTCTACGTTTAAGAGGGTGTCATTCAAGACCCAAATAAGACTCTGCTGTGGTGTGGTTAAATCCAGATTGGAAAACATCACAACAGTTGTTTGGGACTGCTAAATTGTTCAGCTGTTAAAAAAAACAGCAGTTTCAATGATTTTACTTCAAACCGTGAGGTTTGATATGGGCCTACAGTTGTTCATTAGTGACATGTCTGGATTGCTCTTTTTCATAGTTGCTTAATAAATGCAGTTTCAGGGGATGTAGGAAATAGCATGAGAACAGAGAGTTTGAAGTTTGAAGAAGATCTGATCAATCACCGAAAATTTAGAGACGTTAAGACCCCTGAGGATGATCCATTGTCATCCAGAATACAAAACATTTCTTTAGTGCTTCTGCCCTGGAGGTTGTCAACATGAATGTTAAAATCACCAACAATAACTTCACAATCAAAGTCAAAGTCAGACAACTTTTCAGAAAAGTTTTTAACATTTCATAGGCTGCCTATTATAGATGCTTAAAAATGTAGTTCGACAAGAACAATTCATATTCAACATATTCAAAAAAAGAAAACAATTCTGCTTGTATTAGAAAAAATTATAAAACATAATGGCAGCTCCAACTCTTTTCTCATGCACTGTAGCTTTGCTCATAAAACTGAAGTTTATATGCTTTGACTCAATAAAAACTGCTGCACTGTTGTCTTGGTCTGACCAAGTTTCAGTTAAAAACAAAAATAAGATTGTGCTAATGATAAAATCATTAATTAAAACTTATTTGCCTTCTGAAGACCTTATGTTTAGTTGAGCAAAACTTAGAGTAAGTTAGTAAGTTAGAACCACTCTCTGCCATTTCAAGTCTTATGTAACAGGGCTGAAGATGAGGAATGGATATAAAATTTGATGAATTTGTGTAATCAGTTGAGTGTATCCTGTCTCCTTACAGATTAATCAGACTGGATATTGGCAAGAGCACATCCTTCTTTTTCTATTACCTATCAAGACAGAATAGAGAAATCTTCATGGGGAAATTGTTATGACTATAAATGATTTTAGTTCAGTTCTAATCTGCGTTATTGGCGTGACACAGCAGAGGTCATAAGTCAAAGTCCTCCCAACAGTCCCCCCAGACATCCGGTATAAAGTCTTTTTTTTCCCCTTTACTTGACCAATTACAGCAGTTTGATTATGTTTCTTAAACATTCATATTAATTAAGCAGCTACTTCAAGGAAATTTGTCTGGAAATAAATATCTATTTAGTAAACTGTAAACTAAACGCCAATTAATATAATGTAAAGTGAAGCGTTCTTGATTAATTTCAAGAACGCTTTAATTTCTTGATTAATTTCGCAACATGTGGACCTAAATGCTGTATCAAAGCCCTCTCCTGTTGCTAGATACTAAATATTGTATTCTTTTTTTTAGTTATTCATTTATTTCCTGACCTCAGAGTAGCCAGAAAAAAAATGGCTTCACTGTCTTTAATGACAAAGAAGAGCTCAACTGTATTAACATTTTTGTGTATTACTTTATTTATTCATTTATTTATTTATTTTATGTAATTATGTCACAATCGATGATACTGCAATGGATGTTGGTGTATTTCTAATAATTTGACAAATTTGCAAACATTTTCAATTATTTCACTTGTATTGTCCAGGTTTGGATGATTAAAGAACTAGACAGTGAACATAATGGCAGCAAATCATATTTCTGTATTTTATATTTATTTTTCTTGTTTCTTCTTTCTTTCATGCTTTAATGCTCAAAAACCCATTCATTTTTCCTCATAGTGTCTGTCTAAATATACCTGTATTCACCCTATGCCTGAAACGCACCGTTTTAGGGCCTGTCTCTTTAAGCTCCCCACCCAAAAAAATAAAGCCCAGTCTGCTCTTACTGGTCAGTTTTTCCAGGTCTTCCACATCTGCCTTCTCGGTCAGTGCAGATAAGGAGGCTGTAGCAGCAGTTTCCTCCTATAAATATAGAATAGTTGTGACATCACAACTTCCTGTAAATCCTGACAGCTCATTCAAAGGCCCAGTTTCTGAGTATGGACTGTATGCATTTCTCTGTGGATTGAGCTTTTTGATATTTTCATAGTACTTATAGAGCACCTTTATTAGCTTTATAATAAAAAAGACATGGAAATCTGGATTCTTACATTATGGGACCTTTAATTGCCTGTTCGAATGTAAGTGAGGCTGCTTAAAGGTCCTGCTATTGTGAATGCTGGCTCACCGTCACACTATCATGACTCACTGGGACACTTTAATGGAACAGAGCAACCATTAATGTTATTATAACACATTTTTTTCCAATTATAACAAGTTGAAATGTCTGCAGTGAAAAGGGCATATTTACAAAGAACATAGAATATAACTGTGACAAGAAATAAACACAAACATATTTCCCTTTATTCATCATCTGGAAACAAGGATTTTGACAATCTCTGGATAAAATGGTGTATCTCATAACTGAATATACTAACAATGACACATTGCAAGTCAAAGCAAGAGGACATAATGCACTATAAGTTAATAACTGGCCAAAGGATGGGATGCAATCACATGTAATTTGAATAGTTTTTTGCTTTTCTCCTGTATATATTTTTATACACATATCTGTCAAGGAAAGCTCCTCACTCACTGTATTTCTGTCAGTAATTATCACAGCACATGGTCGTCTCAGGGCCCAAATGAACCTTGACTTGTTAAAGAGGACAAACAGGATCTATTGTTATATTTAAAAGTCTGACCTCCCAAATTGTTTACACGTGACTGACAGCCCCGGTGCCAAAGTACATTGTGCAGGGCTACCACTGCCAAACAGAGAGCATCATGGGAAGGAAGCCGCCACCAGTGTTCCTCCTCACTCCTCTTCACCCTGTTGTTCCTCGGTGTTCAGCCTTAATTGGTTAGTTCCAGGAACACTTGAGGTTGCAGCTACACACACAAACCAACACACACTGAAGCAGCCATATTAATTAGCCCTGTGCAGTAGCTGAGTCCCTCCCTCCTCTGCGGCCTTTTTCATTTTGTCAGGGTTTCTCACAGACCACAGAACATATCAAAAGTAGACTCAGTTACTCTGTGCCTCCCTCTGCTGGATACAGCTCACACTACAACAATGAATTTCAAAGTAAAGCTCACTTGAGCCTGAGAACATTAAACTCCATATCAAGAGTTATTCTCCTTGCTGGTCCTTTTGCGTCAGTGTCAAAGCAGACGTCTCCCAGCAGTGACTGTGATGTGTGATATGTTTAAGTCACAGATTCCCACACAAATGCAGACAGTTTATTCACAGGCTGTACATCTTTAATCTTTCATATCCTCTGTGTAATACAGGAATGATTGTAGTAGCTGATATCTGTGCCACAGCTCGGCGTATCAGGACACAGCTGTCAAGCCCAAAGCCCTGTGGCTCCTGTCTTATCAGCTTGACCAACATTTGACTCGTATACGAAAATGTTCGTGTGTGTGTGTGTATTATCTGATCAGTGGCCAGCTGAGTAACTGGGCGGATGGCAGCTGATAAACAAGTTAAGCTAGAACCATTTCCATTCATTAGAAAAACAGTTTTGCTACTGAACCATCCCAGCTTGTGTTAATGTTCTGCATCAGTTTTACTATGCAAACGCTTCACTGCAGAAAAATGTAAACAGATATGTGTGAGCTATCGGTCAGCAGGAGAGATATGATAAACAAACAGAACACACCTTCAAACACACATTACAGACTGTGAAGAACAACATCATATAAAATCCTACTTAAGATGCTGCCGTGTTCAGTTTAGGACTGGAGTGTGGTATTTCGTTTTAACATCTTATCTCGGGCTGTGTGCCAGATCAAACAGTTGAGAGACCCAGGATGAGAGCATGTTTACAATATGAACCTGATTATAATCTCTCACTGTTAAAGTGTGCGATCTGCAAGCATCTTAAATGTAAACTGAGGAAACCTTTGATTCAAAATCCTACAGTTAAAAAAAACATTTTACAATATCTATCAGCCTGCTGTGACGTATTCATCATGTATTGTTTTGTATATTTTTAACACATGTTCCAGGTTTGTAAATTAAGGATGCATTTCCAGGAACTGTCTCTTCATTAAATGGAGACTGTGTCTGCCAAAAGTCAGCCATTATTATCTATGGACAGAGAGACAAAATTTTCCAAATTGGACCCTTCATCCACACCCTCTCCAGCACCACCACCACCAACCCAATAAGCTCTTGGCCAGTTAGCCTTGCAGTGACAGAGATGAAGTGTCTTACCAACCATTTCCAAATCCAGTGTTATAGAGCTATCCAGCCATGTTCTGTTTTGCATACATATATTTAATTTGACATTAAAGCACAAAAGACCAAGTCAGTTATATCAGATTTACTTTCAAATAGGACTGTGACAGTTATATTCCTACTTTTACCTTAAAAAAAACATGGAGTGAAAAAAGCCCTACAATGAATGATGATAAAAGTAAAATAAAACATTGATTGAAGACATTTCTGCAGTGCATTAAATCCTAACAGAATCATAAGTGAACAAATACATTCATTCTTCATCGATCACCATATTCAAATCCAGTGTTACAGACCCATACAGGTGGAGAGGGCCACAGAACAAAGCCATACCGCCAAATGTAATACTGCCAATGGAAATTAAGTTTTCATGACTTATGTTCTTGCAGTCCACTTAACATCTTTACATTAGCATTTGACATTTGATGCCTGCTGCTATTGTAATAATTGTCTAGTGTAATAACAGGTGTGATGTGGGGTATATCTAAAATGTGTTGTATTGATGTGAGTCAGTAAGGAAGTTGTTGGTACTTGATCTAATTTAAGGGTCAACCACTGACCTTTGCAGGAGGGTCCCCTGGGCTTTGGACTGGGGTCATCTGTATCCTTTGACCTTTGACTTGTGCTACTGTGACACTCTGTTTTAGCGTGACACATATAAACATTTCAGTGATTTGATCACAAAAGTAAAAGGTCATGTAAACACACTGTGTTGGTTTGTTTCAATTTGTAGCCGCAGGGGCCATTGTTCAGTTAAAGTTACATAGTCTTGCTAAAGGCCCATAAAATCACATTTTGCCCAGAATATTTACTACATAAATTAAAGATAGTTTTTATTATATAAATAAAATAGTATAGAAATACTAAGGAATATTGTACAGAAGGCTTTTAATGAAAGGAGCTCTTTCTCCTCTGTGGTTTGCTGTAGAGAACAGCATAATGCAGCCATAAATTCACCAGCCATAATGTCCTCCTCAGGCAGGAGGAGAAAGCTGAAAGGGAAAGAAGAGGCTCCAGGCTCAGTGAGGAACTCTGGGGATTTTGTAGTGTTGAGGAATAAGTCTGAGGTCTGGAGTCTTTCAAAAGTTTTGAGTGGAGTGAGAACAACAGTTCTAGCAGCACAATTATCCAGACCAGGCTACAGCTGAGCTGAGCCCAGTAAGAAGTCCTGAATCTGCGAGTCTGCTGAGGGCAGCGTGACACCAGCGTGGCCTCCAGTCCCAGCAGCCCCAGCAGGAGCAGAGAGGCCAGGTGGTGAGCATCAAGCAGCTGCTGACAGAGTGCACTCACAGCCTCCCTCCACCAAAATGATCTCCCCTCCTTCATGTGGCCCATCTCAGTCTCAGAGCCTGCCTCCTCCTCTTCCATCCACCAGGACAGTGTCGCTCCCAGCTGAAGCGTCCAGCGCAGCAGCAGGAGACCGTCTGCGAGAGCCAGCCGGCACAGCAGCACAGTGGAGGGCTTAGTGGAGATGTGAGGGGAGCGGAGCAGTAACAGGGCTCGCAGGCTGAACACGCAGCCCACCAGCAGGGGGAGGCCTGCTGCGTGGGGGAACAGCAGCACCGTCACCAGCTTCAGCAGTAAGAATCGACGCAGCCATCCTCTGAAAGCCGGGACGGCTCCTTCTTTGACTGAGCCAGGCCAGCACCAAGAGCCCATCTCCCAGACTGACTTTAAAACTTGGTTTGATCTGCAGAGTTCAACACATGGAGGTTAGCTATGTATCTTGTTTTGAACAATCTCTT
>JAPZEB010000026.1:7283394-7293825 GCA_029783705.1 Chaetodon striatus | reverse complement strand
GAAAGGTAACTAACGGATGTAGCTTTAATGTAACATGGTGCATCCGCTGTTGAGCACATTATCAGTTTGTAAAGACAATCTTTTATGTCGCAAGCTTCACATATCTCTCTAAATCAAAAGACAAACAAGGGTGACGGTGCAAATAGTCAGTCAGCATGACTGAATTAAATGAATGGATCTACACTTTAATATCATTCATTGCTCGTGACACAAACTGCATCAGAGCTGCACAGATCATTTACAGTAAAGTGCATGACACTGCAATTCTCTTAACGCATTTTACATTATTCCTGACAGTGAGAAAAATGTTTCTATAAATTCCCTTTGCATTTTCAGTCGAGGATGCCAGTTAATGTGTGTAATGTGCAAGTTATTTAATCATTTATTACCTGAGGTACAGATATATAGATGGCAAAAGAAACAACTTGACATCAGTATGCTGCAGCCTCCTTCAGTGAAGAAAAAGTTATCAGAATGTCATCAGTCTAGGGAATGTTCAATGCGTCATCTGCAAAAAAAAGAAGACTAATTGAGGCTTTTATTACCCAGAAAAAAGCAGAACCTTTGTTACGTAACAGGATGAAAGTCTAAAATGTTTATCAACTTTCTGAGTTTCCTCCAGAGTCTGCACAGCAGCAGCATATAGAGTCTATCTCCGAAACAATCTGCCACACTCTGCAGGTCTTGTTGCTTTTTCTTGCACGCACGCATGTATTTTTTTCCTCTTATTCACATGCTCTCTTTTGCACACATTATCATATTATATTTCTCTGTGTCTCTGCAGCTGTAGGTGTGGCAACAAATGGCGTCAAATCTAACAAACAGCTCAGAGAGCAACTATACCAACTGTCCATCCATCGATGACTTCCGAAACCAGGTTTACTCCACATCCTACTCCCTCATCACTGTGATGGGCCTGGTAGGGAACGGCTTCGCCCTGATGGTGCTGATCAGGACGTACCGCCAGAGCTCACCGTTTCATGTCTACATGCTGAACCTGGCAGTGTCTGACCTGCTGTGTGTCATGACCCTGCCGCTGAGAGTTTACTACTATGTCAACAAGGGCGATTGGAAGCTGGGAGATTTCCTTTGTCGCATCAGTTCTTACGCCCTCTATGTAAACCTCTACTGCAGTATCTACTTCATGGCTGCAATGTCCGTCACACGGTTTTTGGCTATTGTGTTTCCTGTGCAGAACATGCGGCTGATGACAGAGAACCGAGCCCGCCTGGTGTGTGTGGGTGTCTGGGTGTTAATCTGTCTTTCATCCTCACCCTTCCTGATGGGTGGCCAGAGTTTTGACAACAAAACACATAAAACCAAGTGCTTTGAGCCTCCAGACGAAAAAAAAAATATGCAGAAGCTACTTATACTGAACTATTTGTCTCTGGTGGTGGGCTTTTCCCTGCCTTTCCTGGTAATCCTGATCTGCTACGCTGGCATAGTCCGTGCCCTGCTGTCCCGCACCAATGCTGCTCGACGCCAGCGGGACACAGGCACCAAAGCCATCCGAATGATTGTCATCGTCCTGCTAACCTTCCTAATCAGCTTCATGCCATACCACGTGCAGCGAACCATCCACCTGAATTTCCTGTCCAGGAATGACACCACCTGCTCAGAGCGGATTGCTATGCAGAAGTCTGTTGTGGTAACACTGTGCCTGGCTGCTGCCAATTCATGCTTTGATCCACTGCTTTATTTTTTCTCTGGAGAGGGTTTCCGCAGTCGCTTGACCTCCTTGCGCCAGTCAATGAGGGGCAGCACTGTGCACCAAGTAGCCAGGATAAAGCCTGTTACAAACTCAGAGTTTGGAGAAAACCACCAGCTGAAGGCCAGTTAGTTCTCGGCAGGCAGGAGGGTCATCAAACAAGCAGGTTAAGGTATGTTTAAAGAGCTCAGGATGGCATGTGTAGGGAAGGAGTTGAGAGAGAGATTAGAAGGAGATGCAAGGCAGAAAAAATGTTTTAACTAATTAGCGCTGGTTTACAAATGAACAGAGTATGTAGAACATGTAAAGGTCCAGCGTGTAGGGTTTCGGGGGCATCTATTGGCAGAAATAGAATACAGTATTCATAATTATGGTTTATTTCTATACAATTACCTGAAATTAAGAGTCATGTTTTTGCTATCTTTGTATGAGCTGATTATATCTGCATAGGGAGCAGGACCTTTTCCATTTAGCCCGCTATGTTTCTACAGTTGGCCAGAATGGACAAACCGAACACTGGCTCAGGAAAGAGTCCTCTGTGATTTTACATTAAAGTGGCAGCTCAAAGGCCGCTGTAGGGATAAGTGAAGGTATTCAGTTGGTTGCAATCTGCAACCCCATGGCTAGATGCCACTGAATCATACACACTGGTCCTTTAAATTACAAATCTCAGGAGAATGTTTTCCATTTAAATTGATATTTATTATCCTAAAGAAAGCACAGTGTTCAATATTTAAATGATTGTATCCCAGAAGTTACTTAAACTGTGGTATTACAAATATAAGTACACAGTAATTCAGTGTATGAATGTATGTCTTGTTTGAATCTTTTTATTCAACCTTGTATCGCACAACCTGCATATGAGTGTTTACGAGGAAGGGCTACACTTGGCTGTCTACTGTAGACTTTTACTTTTCTAAACCATTCTTCTTTTCCTTATTTTTCTACCACTGTTTTTTTAAAGTATTTTGTTAAGTAAACATTTTGTTAATGTTGTAATGGCCATAACATTTGTATTGTAAGTTATTGTGATTTTCCATGTTTGTTATGAAAAAAAAAAAAAAAAACTTTTACTCAATTTGGATTCGCATTTGTTGATTTTGAGCTGTTTATTCCTAATAATTGTGTGCATCTTTTTTGTTAAATTATGATGATGATAAATTAACAATTTTCTTAAAAAAATGCTGAAATGCTTTCTTGCCAAGAGTTAGATGAGGAGATTGATACCACCCTCATAACAGACTGTAAACAAGGGGAGACAGCTAGCCTGGCTCTGTCCAAAGGAAACAACATCTGCCTACAAGCACTTGAAAAGCCCTGAATTGCACAATATGTTTAAGCCATTTGTGATTTGTTTCCCCTTGTCACCAGTCATTAATATGCTGCTGTATTACTGTTGTATGCAAACTACATGTCACATTAAGTATGATAACTCCATTGATAAATCATCCAGTGCATGTCAGTTCAGACTATTTCAAACTGAAAATGCTAAACTGAAAGTAAAACTCCTGCATTTAAAACTTTACTGAAGTAAAAGTATAAAAGTTGCAAAATGTACTTAACGTATGAAAAGTAAAAGTATTCATTGTGCAGTAAAATGTTCTCTGTCAGTGTCCTTCTATGATGTATGATATTTCTGCTGCATGCATGTGTATGTTGTGTTTACTGCTGTATATGTTTACAGTTGTGTTCATTTTAACTTCTTTATATACTGCTTGTTAGATTAATCTACAATGATGCATCATATTCTATGTTTGTTGTGTGGCTGTCCTGTGAGAACTACGTATCTCTAAAAAGTCAACTTTTCATGGTGTCAGAAAAACAGCCCAGTTTTCAGCTTTGTGACGAGGCATTTTCCAACGGATCTAAGAGGGTTTAAAAGGGTTTAATTGGCTTAAGAAGAACACATAAAGGAGCACTTCATCCTTCAGTTTATAATAAACAATCAAAATCACCAAATTTGGAGATACTTGGTTTTCACTGGACAGGAAGGGTAAGAAAAAAATGTAATCTGTTAGATGTCCGACAAATGAGAGAAAGGAGTACAATATTTTTATCTGACATGTAGTGAAGAAGAAGTATAAAGTTGAAATACTCAAGTAAAGCACAAGTAAGTAATTTGTACTTAAATACAGTACTTGATGAAATGTACTAATGTGCTAATAACATGTAATCCTCACTGTGATGGAAAGTTCACTGACTGCATAAAGAGTTACAACATCTGTCCACTGGGTGTCGCACCTGCACACTTAATGTTGTGGCCCTTCTCTCAATGATTCAACACTGATGAGACTGCTTTTCTCCTATTTATCTCTGTGTCACTGAAATGAGATATCAATGAGCTGTAGCACTGCAAGAGGGGTTGTGTTGTGTCCCGTTACAAACTGAATTTGTGCTTAATGTATAAACGTACATATAAGTAATAATCTGTTTAATATATAAACTTAGTAACTGAAGCTATAAAACATTTTAAAACAACACATGTTGAGCAAAGTGCTATACAGACAAGAGCAGGGAGCTAAAATCACACTAATAATAGTAAAAAAGCTAATAACAATACTACTACTACTACTACTACTAATAATAATAATAATAACAATAATAATAATAATAATAATACTTAATAACTAAAAAAACAAAACAAAAAAAAAACACTGACCTAAACATCAAGGTGCACAGCTCGTTAGCACAACAAAGGGATTCAAATGTTAGTGAGTAAAATGAGTGGGGGTGCTGATCCACAGTCTGGGTGCTGCAACAGCAAAAGGTGTAGTCACCCCTGAGCTTAGCCAGAAGCCCCGACACAGCCAACCTGAGAGAACTGGGAGGAGCCCATTTAGAGCTTTAGAGACTGACAGAATGGGTACAATTACCTGTGTTTTCTCACATGCATCAAAAGAGTTATTTGCTCAAAAAGCAGTAAAGAAATTGTGACGCAACCTGCAGGACACACACACATCCACATCCAGAGAAGGGAAAAGAGCAGGAGTGGACAGCGGGCCAGCAAGAAAAAGGGGAGAAGAGAAAAATCTTGAAAGGTAACTCCAGTGAAGAGAAGCAGGAGAGCAAGTGTCGTGTGAGCAAGTGAAAGAGTCTTTCCATTCTGTCTGGTAATGTGAATTTCACAATGAATAGAACAATATAACACATCTGACTCAGTGTGCAAGGTTTCTTTACGACCATTTTTTTATCACATTGAAAATAAGCACACAAAAAATATGGACTTTGTGTGTAAAGGCCTTCAGGTCCCTATTCCAGGTACCTGTAAGGAGCTGTGCTGCTGCATTCTGGATCAGTTACAGGTGGGACAAGGCCGATTGACTATAACCCAATATACAGGCAGATGCAAAGGTCCAAGCGGGAGGCGAAAGGTGTCGATAACTTTCTTGGGATTTTTAAATAAAAGAAACTGCTTAATATTGGCAATAGTATAAAGCTGTAAAAAGCTGGCTTTAACTACCGCATGATGAAGTCACGGGGGGCCAAATAGGACAACTTCAGACTTGCTTTCATTCAGTCGCAGGAGGTTCTGTGCTATCCAACATTTTATGTCCTCAAAGGCAATTCGTGAGACTGATTAGATTTGATTGGTTGGCTTTCAGGGGGAGATAACGCTGTGTGTCATCAGCATAACAGTGGAAGGAAATGTCCTACTTTTGAATGATTTGGCCAAGGGGGGGCATGTACATATAGAACAGAACGGGACCTAGGATAGAACCTTGTGGAGCACCACAGGGAGAGAGTAACAATTGCATATGTTGAAATACAAGCTTCTTTATTATGGGATGTGAACCAGTTTAAGGCAATATCAGCAACACCAGACCTGTACTAGGGGTGGTCTATTAAAATGTCACAGTCCACTGTATTGATCGCTGTGCTAAGGTTAAAAGGAATCAGGATGGCACAGTCATTGCAGTCAATGGAGTGGACTTACAACACAGCAGACTCTGTGCTATGGTAAACCCTTAAACATGAGGGAAATCTTTCCAGGATGTTATCTTGCTGTAGGTAATGCAACACTTGGCTTAGAATTACCTTTTTGAGAACCTTCAACCTCTTAAGAGTATACGCAAGTCCTGTAGAGCTACGACATTCAGGTTTAAATTTAGCTTCCCGGTTAATTAGAGACACAAAACAACACTGAGAGACCAGACTGCTGAGGCCAACCCTGATGATTAGAACATAGAAGGCCACTGTATTACCACTTCATAAACAGATATTATCAAGCACATGATCGGCTCCCCCCTCCATTTGCACAAAAAGATGCTTGTTTCAGTCTGTAAAGCAGGGCCATCTTAGAGATGGGACTCAACAGTGTTTGTGTACCTCACGGCGGAGATACTCACCATACAGGAAGAAAGGAAAGTCCCAGCTGGATTCCAACTCATTTCTAAAGAGGGTATGGGTGACATTGCACTCTATTACATTGCAGGAAATCACTGATATCATATTATTTCTGTCATCTGTGCTCCAGGTTTACTGATCCTTAAGTAATCTGGCCTTAGCACTGATTAAGGTTAAGACTAACAATTTTTTGCCGTCAGGGGAAGCGGTCTCAGTTTTGCCACATGTGTTAATGCCCACCATATGAGCACAGAAACAGAAGACTTCTCTAAGAGAGCTGCTTTTACTGTAGATATTCAGCATTTTTAACATGTTTTTGAACCCAAACTGCAGCTGATATACTTTGAAAAATAGACTGAAGTCTTTCTTGCCTCAAACCTGTATGGATAGAATATTTTGCAACTTATGAGCAGCAAGTTATAAACAACACTATGTTATCATCTTATAAACTCGATATACTGAACACATTCTCAATCATCTGCTTTTTTTTTAACACATCCAGCTGACAACACCTGACTGAGAGGTGCTAAGAAAGAAAGCTGTGACTCAATTCACATTGTACTTCACCTATTGTTACTAAAAAATATTGATTGCAGGTGCTTGAAACACTATTTAAGTTTTTTGTCTAATCTCATATACTTCAGTTGATACTCGCAAATAGAAAGAATTTTCTCACAAAAGGAAACAGGGGAGACAGGGGAAATTTGCAGAAAATTGCCAATTTCTTCATGCTTGTCACAGTTCATGGCTGGTCTGCATTTAACTTCTACTACAAACCTGACATTGGACGCAAGCAGACTTGATTCGCCATAGTCTGACACCCCCACCTTATCGATGAGTGATAGAGGAAAGCAGCCAGTGAACCAGAGTCCCCAGTCAGGCCTGAAACTATGTTGGCATGTGGACACAGTATCAATCTAAACATATTTGCAGAACAGCAGAGAAAACAGAATTCTTGAAGAGATCTTTTGTCTGGTCCCTTTAGTATCTGTATTCCAATCATAATAGTTTGATTTGTCAGGCGCTTTTCAAGCACAGGGGCACAAAGTACTTTACATAAGCCTGTTTTACACTGCCTGTACAGGGTGGGAATGTCACGCCATTTTTACTCCTTGCTGTTCTGTATAAAAGGAACATGGGGGGACAGAGTTGTGTCACCCATAAGCCAGCAGCCGAACCAATGTCTGTGTAAAAGTGACAGCTAGAAGGACAGGAATGGTGGGATGTTTTGACTCATTGCTAAGAGATTTAAAAAGCAGCTAGCAGCAGTTAGCAGCTAACTCAAAGAGGAACAGCGACTGACAATGTATGCAAATCTGGGAGATAGTGAGGTCCAGAAGCTCCTTACCCTCTGAGTAGAGTACAAGATCAGCTTCCACATAACAGGGACAGTAAATGATTGGCATTTACCATTATACCATTATACCATTGGTTGGAAAGCTCTGCACAATGCATATCTTATATTTCAAACTAGAGGCCTCTTGATTCCGAAACGTTAGCATGCTATCAAAAGTCACACACTGGGGCAGCATGACGCTCAGTATAAAAAAGCAAAGCTGACGTAATGAAGAGTCATCGTTGTGGTTCTATTGTGGGATTTCTCTGCAAAAAGGGATATAGACAGCATAAAAAACAATTATAAAAGGTAACCTTAAGAACAGCAACACACAAGCATACAATTGCAAAACTGTTTAAAAGAAAGTTACAAATAAATCTAAAAGGGAGAACAAGTGAAACTATGAAAATAAACTTAGTATCAGGGGGGTGCACAACATAGCTGCATTCTGTAAACAAATAAGAGTAGTTGTCAGGTGAAAAGGCAAATATGTAAAAGCGTGTCTTGAAACAGGATTTAAAAGCAGAAACAGTGTCCGGTCAAATACTAACTGGAAGACTGATCCAAAGTTGAGGTGCAAGTACAACAAATGCTCTATCACCCTTTGACCCTAAGCTGGACTCTGGAACAGCTAGCAGGCCTAACCTAGCAGATCTGAGAGGTCCTTTTTGGACAGTAAGAAGCACTGGAGGAAATCTCGGGCACTGAGGTAAACAAAATGTTACAATAGTCCAGGTGTGAGGAAATAAAAGCATTAATATTTTTTTCTGTGTTGCCAGAGGATAACATGGTTCTGATCTAGGTCTTAGGTCATTGTCAGAGATAACTCCCAGATCTTCGTGCCCTTAATAGCTGGGAAAAGGAAACCACGCAGTAGCTAGACTTGATTAAAAGAGATACTTAGGACCAATGATAGGCACTTCTGCTTTGTCAGGGTGCAACTGCAAAAGTTTTGTGACATCCAGTCTCTCACATCAGCAGTGCAGCTTGGAAGTATGGCCAGCTTGTTGCCTTCAAAGAGTTTAACGGAGAGATATAACTGTGTATCGTCTGCATAACAGTGAAAAGAATGTCAGGGTGATGAATGGTATCATACACAGAGAGAACAGAAGTGCCCAAAGAAAATGCCCATTCCATTCTTATGTCTGTTAATTAGGGTAGCATAGTGATATTCAACTTGTGGCCTGTGGGCCAAATCTGGCCCCAAGTAGGGTGCCAGGTGGCCTGCCATACTGGGATTTCTTCTTTGTACTTGAAATGTGAATAAGATGCATTTAAAAAAAAAGGAAATGGAGCTTCAGAATGGAGCTTGTTAACAACAATAACAACAAAAACAGCACCAAGGGAGGATCCTCAGGATGCCCTAACAGAGGTCCAGGCTAATTACTTAGAACTACCAGTGTTTGTTTGTGAATTGGCCCCAGGCCCTGTCATTTTGCAAGGTGGCATCAAGGTAAAGCAAGTTGAGTATCACTAGCGTCACAGTATCAATGGTGTTGAAAACTGCCTTAAGCTCAAGCAATACCAGTACAGAGCGGTGTCCAGAATCTGCAGCCATTAGTAAATCATTTGTAACCTTAGAAGAGCTATTTCAGTGCTTGTTTGCTTGTAAAATCCAGATTAAAATTTCTCAAAAAGGCTATTGTTATTAAATGCCTCCAGATGGGTAATTTTGAGATTGGTCTAAAATTAGGTCAGGTCCTTTTAGCAGTGGCTGAATACAGGCTATTTTAAAATATTCTGGGACACATCCAAAACAAAGGGAGCCCTTTTAAATGTGGAGTAGACTAGACCTTAGGTATAAAGCAGTCAGAGGATAGGAAGATCAGTTAACAGTTTACTGACATCACATCATATGATTCCTGAGCACGGTAACTTAGATGGTTCAGTAAGTAAATATGTGTACATATGCACATAACATTACATACACTTTGAATGTGGCCACTCAACCATAAGGGGTGGAGCCAGACATTGTAGAATGCCCCCCCACAAATATTTTTTTCCCAATTACACCAACTATACTTTGCAAGCCATTTAAAATAACAGAATATGAAAAGTCTGCACATAATTTGGAAAAAAAGATGATAGCCAATGAAAACAAAACAAAAAAAAAAAGATCCTGTAGAGCCAACATCCTACTTCTGTATTTTACTATTCTCCAACTGTCTTCATCATTCTGAGCATAGGCAGGGTAGGAATTTGGCACAGACAACATTTCTGATCCTGTTACGCATCTTTGTTATACTGTGCTGTAGTAGAGTTCTTCAAATGAATGTTAGGATGACAAATCTGCTACATGCCTTTCTGAATCCCTTTCTGTGAATGGCCGCTAAGGTTGACTACTCATGAAAAACTCCCCAATGTCTATAATCCATAACCGAGTAAGCAAACTGTTTACTTCTGCTGTGCATTGTGCAATGCCCTTGTTGGCAATTGTTCTGCTTAAAAGTGGTGTAAACTGGTGGTTCATTAGACAGCACCAAAATTTTAGGGGCCCTACATATGAAGCGTGTTTTTTGCGCATGTTTTTTTCAGGGCACAACGGCTGCACCCTGTGATAAACTGAGTTCAACCTTTGGAACACATGTGACAAGGACCAACCAATCACAGACCAATTTCAGATATCTTCTTCTTGCATCAATATTCAGTCTGTGATAAATACGGAAAACTTGATCTGTTTAATGCAGGGCTGCCAGAGCTTTTCATCTGTCCCACGGACAATAGGCACGCCCTTATAAACAGCACTCAAGATTTCAGGTAAATAGACTATAATACAGTGCATGTTAAGGTTGCTTAGCAAACTCAGACATAACCTGCTGCTGCACAAAAGCTGGACACAAAAGCTGCACAAAAGTGCTTGGTAACGGAGGGACAGAAAATTAACATCACTTTTTTTACCTCTGAGGTCAACATCATCAAACATGCGGTTCTCAAAGCGCAACACCAAAATAACATATATGGAAAGATTCTATACTCGTGTCCTATAATAGGCCCAAGTATTGAGTGATTTCGAAAAGTTTTGACCTATATAAAAGATATTAAA
>JAPZEB010000026.1:7266164-7283294 GCA_029783705.1 Chaetodon striatus | reverse complement strand
TGCAGAGGAAGCAGCAACAGTAGGCAGGCCAGAGCAGTTTAAATAGGGCATCCTGAATGAGATTCACCAATTGGTTGTATAGAAAGGAATCATGTGATCTATCAGCTGACTCCCTTCCATGAATGAGTTGCTGCACAGTTGATTGGCTGTTTGAGATTAACTGATGTGGCTGGGATGTGAGCTGATCTTGTATTTGAGTTGCCTTTAATTGAACAAATCCACAATAAAACAAAATCACACTGCCGGCAGACACTGATTGGAACCCCTAACGTGATGAAATGACTGTCACTGCTATGCTGGCTGCTGACTGATTTACGGCATCTGGCCAACTATTTTCTGTTTGTTTCACATGTGGGGCTCCTACAGCCCTTTTCCTGAAGTCATCACAGCAAAACCAGACACAACACTGTGGTGAACATGACATGAAAAACAGAATCATCAGTCACGAATTTCCACAGTTGAGTTAGAGAGAAAAACAAATACAAATAAAAGAGAGAAAAATATAGGAGTAGACCAAATGATAACTGACAAAACTAAACAGGACACCAGTGCTGACTAACTGTGTCACAGTATTGTCAATACAAACTATAGCCCCAGTTTGTGTTTCTCATATATCACGGTACCGTTATACATTCTATTCACAGAACAAAGTAGCCCATTTTCAGAGCCTAGCTGACATTGGGCAAGAGGTGTGGTACACCCTGGACAGGTCACCAGATTATCACAGGGCTGACACATAGAGATACACAACCACTGATGATCGCATTCACACCTACGGGCAATTCAGAGACACAAATTAACCTAACCCGCATGTCTTTGAACTTTGGGAGGAAGCCGGAGAACCCAGAGAAAACCCACACTGACACAGGGAAAACATAAAAAAACTCCACACAGTAGGGCCCCAGTTGGCTTGCTGTGGAGAAGTGCTAACCACTGCGGCACTGTGCCATCTCAGACTTTTATTGTTAAGTCTAGAAAAGAGCCTAGAGTTACTACAGATACAATACAACAGACACAATAGCCTATGTGACATCTTAAGTATTGGGTTTGAATGCTATATACAAACACACTAGCAGTTGACAGAAATTTTCCTTGAGGGCTTTCTACCAGAGAGAGATCTGTCGGCTAAAGTTAGGAAAAAAGTCATGGTTTGGATTAAAATGAATAGATTTCTGTAAGAGAGGGCTTTGTTGGAGAAAGCCTACAAGTAAAACCATTTGCACCACACCGGGCCCTGATGTGACTGCGCATCCCGGCAGACAAGGGCAATTCAAAATTTAAAAAATACATAGTCAAACACTTAATACAATTACGCAACAATTGATGTTTCATATCACTATATATGAAAAATAGTCATATAACCCCTCAGCCAGCTAACCAAACTCCAACCCAGCAACTCAGGCCAAGAGCCTCTCACTGCCATGTGAAGTTTAGGGCGGTGCTCAGTGTGGGTAACGTTTAACTCCACCCATGTTGAGCACTTTTGACTTACTCAACGGCACCACCTGAAAGTAGACATCAATATTTCATGAAGTACTAATTTATGAACACTGCAGCCTCAAAATTAAATTACACCAGTATATTTGTAATATAATCATGATCTGTAATAAACCATTGGCTGCATATACAGAAATAAAGATACCATAGACCTTTTTCACAGCAGACATTTTTGACTTGTCATAGTAGGAAAATCACAGGTGAAACTGATAACATTGACAATGGTTTGGTCCAAATAAGTATCCCAAGAACACATTCCAGTGAGCCAGCATGCACGATACCAGGTCCTCCCCTAAGTGGAATGCAGCCTTTGTTAATGTTATTGAATACACCTGTGCTTTTCCTACTATGACATGTGAAAATGTTGGCTGTGAATTATTGCAAATTGACCTCTGGATTGTCTGGCGGAAGAGCGGAGCACAGCGTGGGTCAGCTAGAGGCTGCTCAGAGGCAGTGGGATAGAGCCAGGTGGCTGAGAGTCAAGCCAGGGCTCACGGAGCGTGCTGGAGGTTTTACTGGGGCTGAAAAGGCAGTAATAGCGAGTGAAAGGAGAGCCAAGGCCTGCAGAGCATGTTGGAGGCTCCACATCTGAGCATATGTGGACTCCTGCATTCCCTCTCCTTGTCCAAGATGCTGCGTGGGTCCTGGCTCTCCTCTAGCCTTCAGCAAGCCCCTCTGACACAGGCTTTGCTAGGACCACAGAGATCCAGAGCGAGGGCAGGAAGTCGGTGGGATTTGTGCCCACAGCTCTCTCTCAGCTTTCCTCCACTGTCCACATACACTTGCATGTGGACTTTTGTCTGTTTTTCAGGGGATTTCGGAGGGCAGGACTTGGCAAGAAAAGAAGTAGGATCCATAATTTTGCATAAATTCAGTGCTCCCTATTGCTATTTTCAGCTGTAGTCATATTCCGTTGGGACGGATCATATTGCACCCCATGGTTCCTCCACCTCACTCCTGCATGTGAGACTACTTAGCTAGGAGCAGAGCAGACACCAGCTTTGGAGACAGACCTTCAGTTAGCAGCTGTAGCAACTCGAATTCAGCCAGCGCAAACACTGACTCCCCAGCAGATCTGCAGGCTTCTGTTGTTGTCGTTACACAGGTTAGACCCAGCGCTTCTGCTGCCCACCAGTCCGCTGTGACCCCCCACACTGGGTTAGCTGGTTAGCTCTGGCTGAATTCAAGTTGCTTTCAGCAGGTCTGTACTACAGTAGTAGGTTTGTCTCTGGATTTGTCGGCCGTTCTCCTCATGGCAAAAGTAGTCTAAAAGGCTGGAAGTAAGGCTGACAGGGACTGCAAGGTAGCAGCTAGCTAACTAGCAGCTAACACAGTCAGAATTGCTAATGCAGGGCGGAACACAATGTTTCACTCCATCCACGTTGAGCACAGTCCCGAATTGCACACAGCAGTGAGGGGTTTCTCACTCAGGCTTCTGGAGAAGCATTTAAGACAGAACAAAGAAAGGAGATAGAAGACTAGAGTTAGTGCACAGTACTGTACAGCACCTAATTCAAGAGCAGTGGGCTCTTGACCAAGCATGTACCTGGATGGGCATACAGAATCCATCACATCAACCTGCATGTGGGCAATGCAAAGAATGGAGAAAAGTTGGCAGGTTCTGGTCTGCGTAGACCACCAAAGAAGCACTACCAGAGACAATGTGGACTTCAAAATGTTGCTAACATTTGATTCTTGAAGACTTCACTTAACTTTAGCATCCTGCCCTCTTCAGTCTCACTTCGGAAACATGGCATCCCTTGAAACAAATTAAGAGGGAGATGAAAACAGGAAGAGCAGAAGTAACAAAGAATAGGCCAAAGTAAGTAATTTGGGAAAAGTGAGATGTCTTCTGGTCAGTATGAACACCCAGTGTTACACCTCCTGAGCCAAAATACACTTTAAATGTTATACACAATTAGTGCCAGTGCTCAAATGTCCAACAAAGTTGTCTGCAGCTAGACAAGCACATTAACCATCAGAATGTCTTGTCTATTCAGAATTACAGCTACACATTGCACACTGAGCTGGAATTATACATAATCACTCAAGAAAAAGTAGCATCCAGAAGGTCCCTCCAACCAAATCGTCCCAAGATGCACAAACCTAAGGAGACCAAATCTGCTAGACTTAAAACTTGCGACACGCAACATTCACAAGATAACTGACTCACTCACTGTAATATTACCCCAGTTCCTCACTTGCCAACCAGAATCAGATGCCCGATCACCCTAAAGCATTCCCAACTCATTTGACACCAAACCATGTTCAAGAACCTCAATTTCTTACATCTGCACTTCTTTAACCCCTCCAACAGAACTCTCAAAAGTTCTCCACACTAGCCATAAATTACAGAACAGCTTGAATTACCACAACATGAAGTACCCAAGCTAATGGGACAAAACCAGATTACAACTCATGCTGAGCTCAAGCAGCCCCAGCACACAGCTAAATAATCACCACAGACCATCCCCATAACTTCCCAACCAAACTTACAATACTCACTGCTAGTCATCATGTGGCTTGGTCAGGTATTTACGCACTGAAAATCAGCAGACATGTGAAGCAACCTGCAGCAGGCAACCCTTACAAATCCAGCAGACGTACTCCCAAGACAATTGCCTGTAAGCGACTGAGGCTAACCACAATGTCTCAACATTACCAAAAACAACAAACTGAGGCAACAGAATGGTAATTTATTACAAAATCACCTACAAACACAGCTCAGGGACACAAACACAACCCTCAGAACTACAGCGACTTGCTAACAACACAGCTGCTTACATTAACCCAAAACAGCAGAACCACCTTACTTAACACGCTCCTTTATGTCTTCCAAACAAACCAGATACCAGAGCAAAAACAGAGTAGAGCACACACCTAAAACCAGTACGCAGCTGGACCAAATCACCTCATCAGCGTGCACAATCAACCGTGTGCCTGCTGCTGCATAAGGCACAAACAAACCAATCTAAATTATCGAACCCTCATTTGTCACATGAGGTAGCAACACAAACCAAAGCAAGGCAAAACACCATAAGGTTTAGACCGTATGTTACCAACATGGTGATTTTGATCCCGGATGAGTCCTCATTTGTTACAACCCGGTTCAAAGACTGCAACAAAGATGGGAGACAAGTTTACAAAAGAGTAAAACCATACTTATTTATGAAAAGTAATAATAAAGAACAGAGCAAACATGAAAGTCAGTAATCAGTCATGTATGCGTGCATGGAAATATCTGTAGTGACCCAGAAGAACAGCAGCTGTGTCCGTGAGGGAGGAAAGAGGCTGTATCCAAAATCATTCACTCATTCATTACTTCCTACTCACTATCGAGGGAGTTCTGTTTAAAACAGTTAAATATTGAGCTCATCAGCAACATGAAAAAATACTTTGAGACACTACTCAGATCCTTCTCTCTGCGCTGTTTATGACATCATTGCTGTTGCACAATTTAAACATACCATCTCCACATTGGCTGGTGGACCATCCTCAATAAATACCAACATGCATATTTTTAATAAATACATGATAATATACCAGTACTTTGTGGATGCTTGTTTTGTTAAATGATGTGCTGCTCTGCTCACATAACACATAATATTAATGTTATACTGGCAAACGGACAAGAGGAGACAGAACAGCATGATTGCAACCTGTCCTACAAATGTACTTTTCCATTTAATATTCAATATATTGAAGCTTGTTCTACCAGTTAGTCATGTAATGACTTGTGAATTTAATTTGTAATGTTATGCATTATGCTATTCTGGCACATATTACAACTAGTAACTAGTCTGCACAGTAACATTATGCACTATAGAAACAGCAATTGCCAATCTATTTTAATCTTTAAAGGGATCAACTACTACACATTAAATTCACAAGTCATGACATGGCTAAAACTTAGGGTATAATAATTCCCACTATACATTTGGACAGCACTGAAAAATGGTTCACAATATAGAAAATAAGAGTGAGTCATGATTGATTTCTGACGCAGTCAAAGAATCAGACTGTCAGACCGATTCTGCTGTATGCAAGCCAGCATGCCTCTTTGGCTATTCTGACCCACAATCCTCTGCGCAGCAGACGATACGTCACTTCACCTGTGCCGCAAACAGATGACAGCTTGGCGGCTCATTGTTTGACAGCTGATTGACAGCTGTAAGAAGTTGCAATGATGAATGACAGTGCATTTAAGTAACTGATGACCAGTCAAATAGCAATGTCAGGAATAATGATTGTTTGTAATGACAGTTCGATTTTGGACCCAAAAGCAAGCACAATCTGGACACAAAGAAAGGTTTCGGACAGTTAATTGCGAAATGTTGCTGGATGGCTGAAGACATAGCTGTGGCAATCAGGAGTCTGGCTGAGGAGGGCGAGGTAGGGCAGGCAGAGGAACTGATAGCTGAACAGTCCATTGGGTAGCAAGTGACGGAGATGAAGCAAGTTGTAGCAGGTTTTCTGGTGGAGCAGGTGTGGAGAATCTGAGACAGAGAAAAACAAATTAGCCAATGCCCAAAAAACAGCAAAAATGCAAACAAGCAAAAAAAAATTCAGTGAAAGAAGGCCTTGACGTCTGTACCTCATGGGAGAATGAATGATCTGGCAGAGTCTAGAAGTCTGAGCCGAACAGCAGCTGGAGAGGATCAGGTGGAATGGCAGGAGATGGGAACCAACAGTCCACGCTCAGCAACACACAGAGACAGACTGAGATAGACGTCAAACACCAGGAAACACAAGGAAAACACAAGGAAAGAGAGAGGCAAAGCCAAAATTCTAACATTGTTTAAGTGAACAAAATAATCCTAAAAATTACAAACAGCAAAAGGACATAACTATAGCAATAAAAGTGACAGAGAACTCCAGATGTATCTCCACTGTCGCAACTATGTTAGTATCTTCAACCTGTACAGGTAAACTTTAACGTTAAACTACATATATTGCAAAGTAGCAACAGCAGAGGTAATGGATATAAAGAAAGAGGGTCAAAGACAGTAGTACATCCCAATAGTGTGCATACTGCATCCAACAGTATGTACTTCCTAAGGGCAGCTGCAGTACCTACTAAAAGTAAAAAGAAAAAGTACACGATTCGGAACGCACTCAGAGCGTCTGTGGGAGGGTGGCAAGCTTTTATGTCACGGACCACAACTGGACCAGGTGTGACTCATGAGGTAAATGATGAACTTCTGCCATCACCCAGATCCAGTAAGACAAAAATCAGCCTGCAATACCGGCACAGGGACAGCTAATGGAGTGAAGGGGTCATCACAACGTTTACCTCATTATTTGAAACTCTGGACACGTTTTATATGAACATCCAACACTGTAACTTACATACATGTGACAGAAAATAAGGATAAGCATAGTATGTCTGCTTTAGAAGATTTCAGTGGTAGGGATATGGTAATCCTGTTTTTTGGACTGACGGTTGGAGCCCCACATGCTTAGTGGGAGTTAAGAGAAACATAAACGCTGAAGGCCCAAAGCAGTGGGCCATGATAAGGCTGTTAAAAAGCTCCTGTAGGCATGTGTGACCATCTGGGTGGGTGAGGGGTCATTGCTGGATGCAGGAGAAGATACCAACCAGGCTTAATGTTGTTTACTTTCTCCTTCAAGTGGCCATTGTGCTCCCTTCCACCCATCACATGACACCTGGTCACAGTCTCCTCATCAGGGTTGTCCTCGACCCTCCACCATCACAAAGACACACACACACACAATCACGCACTCAGATGCACACAATGGGCCGCTTGTTATCCCCCCCGAGTGTACAGGAAGCCTCCCCTCCTGAGTTGAGTTGACTCAAGAGGATCCCAGATCATGATGTTGGCATGGTCCCTCATGTGCCCTGCAGTGACCCCCAAACCCTCATCAATACAGGCCATTGATACAGCGCTAATTTCCTCTAAGAGACAACATCACTTCTCATCCAACTGCCATTATCTATCACTGACAGTTAACACTGCAACAGGATGTGGTAATTCTCGGTCACTCATTACCGCTGCATGTGAAATTCTGTATAATAAGTGTTTAGTACGTGTTTAACTGCAACAGTGGGAAAGCAGTTGTTATCATGGTTTTTACAGAGCTTGTAATCAGTATCATTCTATAAAAACACATGATGAGACGGCTGACCTGGCACTCATTTTGACATTTCCAGATATTTATCCCATAACTCAATTCCACTATCCCCAAACAATCCAATTTAGAAGGAAGTCGTCGCCGTTTCCAGGTTTTATGAAGGTCAGATGTAGGTTTGTACAACATGGGAAAATATTTGATTTGCTGAAGCTTAGTATTTGTGAAACACAGAGGAGACACTGAGTCTGATGACATCTCCTAGAAAAGTTGTGTCTTTTTGAAGATGGTTCTGCCACAAAACTCATGAGGGGATTTAGTACTTCAAAGGAAACAAGAACTGATGCTCTCATGTTGCTCAACAAGATTATCTCCAACACTTGTAATTAATGTCACACAATTAACATTTTTTGGCTTATGAGGACCACAGAAAAACACTTTAACATAAATTTTAAAACCCTGTGTGAAGTAGGCATTTGAAATATGGCAAAGGAACTCCTAGCTCGAATTTTACGCCTTCTGCTCCTCCTCTTCCGTCCTGTGATGATGGTACACTGTTTCCAGAGACCTCCAGTGAGTGGAGCGGAGGAAAGAGAAATGCAAAGCAGATGTCCACCGGGTTTGTAAGCACAGCCAGAACCCATACTGCAGCATCCATGTTGAGAATCCAGAACATAAATTCTGATGGGATGTTGCACTGGCAGTCAAGGTCAACGATTTCATAATAAACAGTGTTTCTTTTCTACTTGCTTTGTTAGCTTAAAATCCCATTGCATCGCTTTGAGACCAGTGCGACCAAAAAGCTTCAATCATAGCAGAGGTTTCATAAGCTCAGAGCCAGGAGCCCCCCAGTTTGCAAAAATCTGTTTGTGCAAATATGGATGCTCTGCTGCCAAATCCAAAAATCTTGTACAGCCTTTAGGTGAATCTGAAATCATTTTAAGTTAAATGTGACTCTTTCTTTCCTTTCATTTAATTGTTTGTAGTACAAAATAATCAGTGAACTGTCTTTGCCGCGAATGCCTGACATACACTTATCTCTCTGAAAGACAACTGGGAGCTTTTTGTCCCCAATTAGGCTGTCTGCCAGTCAGTAATAGGACACATGAGACGGACCTGGAAGCCCTTAGTTGCATTAATGGCCTGGAGATTTGCATGCGTACACAAACCCACTTCAAACATACAAGAAGCCACAGAACACAAACAACACTTGAGTGGACAAATATTCAACATTCCTTCGGCGTGGCCACACACCCACACACACACATTCACACATATATATTTACATGTACCAGAGTGACCTCTCAACTGAAGGACAGAACGACTTGAATGCATCTTTGTCTGCTGAAAATGTCCTTGAGCAAGACCTCTGTCGTCCACTAGACCCATGTGCCTCTTGATAACTTGTCCCATGCTCTGACCTTCTTGTGAAGGGGGCATGCACAGGTCAAAAACATTCACAAAACCCTTAAAAGGACCTTGCAGTATTAAAAAAAAAAAAGATTTATACTTCACACAAGGAATTAATAAGAGTCCAACTGTAAGTGTTCATCACTGGACTTCACCTGATGATAGCACGTGATGTGCGTGTGTGTGTCATCATAGCAGAATGTGGTCCTGGAACAACCTGGTCTCACAGAAACCACTGCTCCACCCAGCTTGGTCTTGGCAAGGTGCTGGAAACATCAGTAAGAGTCAGAGAGTCAGAGTCACACACTTATATCTCTGCAGTGTTTCACTTTATTGTTGAGCTTTCAGTTTATTAGACCTTCATCAGAGCGTACCTAAGGCAACAGTGGACAGACCAATATCAGCCTAAATACTGGCAGTATGCAACACACCTGTGCACCACCCTGGTGGTAGAAGCTCTACCTCCTGGGAGTTGTAGTTTTTTTTAAGTACTGAAAGGCAAACTTTGAGCCATACAGATGGAAGCCATACTTGTCTTGATTTACAATACCAGAATACAATACAAGGGTGGAACACAGAAAAACATATAAAATGACAAAGCACCTTATAACAGTATCATATAAAAATTCCATCACATAATAAATGGGGCTTTCAAAGGCCATAAGTAAAAGCTAAAGCCATATGGCTTTCTGACTTTTTCATGTCCTCAGTTTTAACTTTTATCGTAACTCAAGCTTGTCCTGATATACTGATGAAATTAAAAACATTTTACTCTTCTTCTCCTAAATAAACATTGCAAACTGGGCTGTCTTTATGATGATTGGGAATTTTCTTTTCTTATCAGTCCACTGACTGTGATATAGAGCAGTGATCTCAGTGAGCTGAGGATTTGCAAAGGGAGATAGCTTTGCTGAATGTAAGTTAGTGAAAAGGAGAAACAGTAATTAAGACTATTGAATCTTTATTTATTCAACTCCCTGAGAGCTCTAAGAGTGTAGGATTTAGGGCTATCTGTTGGCAGGAAAGGGCGGCACGGTGGTGTGGTGGTTAGCACTGTCGCCTCACAGCAAGCATGTGAGTGTGAATGGTTGTCTGTGTGTCAGCCCTGCGACAGTCTGGCGACCTGTCCGGGGTGTACTCTGCCTCTCGCCCAATGTCAGCTGGGATAGGCTTCACTGCACTTGGAGTGCAGGGAGTCAAACCATGTTGACACTTAACATTTATTAAAATAATCTTAAAATCAAACCTGATGAATTGGGATGATTCAAGAATTGGGATGATATGTGATCTTCAATTTGTTCAGTAAAAATTCGAGCAGCAGCATTCTGCACTAGTTGAAGCCGAGCCACTGACGATTTAGTGAGGCGTGTAAACAGTGAATTACAGTTGTCAAGGCACGAGAAGACAAAGGCATGAATAAGCCTTTTTAGGTCAGGAAAATGCACAGCTGATTTAATTATGGTAATATTTCGTAGGTGGGTCATCACAGTAATGTTGCGCTCTTCACCTTCATTGGAGAGATTCGTGAAACATGACTTGTGAAACAATGCGATGCTGGCGAGCCACGAAAGCCTCCTTAAAGCACTTGTCTCAGAGACCAAATGAAAGTCAACACTGAATGTAGCTGTCAGGATTAGCTATTGATTGGAGCAGTTACTGTCCGTGTGTGTGTAGCTACAATGGGAGAGTTGGAGCTAAATCAAATGAGGAACTGAGGCGGAAAGGCAGCAAATTAACTGTGAGAGGAGACAGAAGGAGGCTGGACTAAGTGGTCATGTGGTATGTGATTGCAAAAACCACTCAGTTTTGTGCCAAGTGTTTACCCCTATTTAGGCAGAATTGTGATATATGGAACAATATGTAGTGTTTGTTATTGCTGCACATTGTCACAACCTCTTCTTGGGCCATGACAAAAGAAAGGAAATGTTGTACACAGTTGTACCGGGAAGGTCAACAATCACATTCATTTACAGAGTTTATAACAAAATACATTCATTAAATGTATGAAATAATAAGTAGATCGGTAGTGTTAGTTAGTGGATGTGTGAATGTGTATGATGGAAAAAAAAACAAAAAAAAAATGTCTGTGTAACCAAACCAAACCAAACAAAAAGAAAATATGCAGTGCAAAGAGGAGAGCCAACAAATGAGTAAGTGATGGATGAAATGAGAACAGCTAACATCCAGTGTTTTCTGGATGAACTGACCAGATGCACCCATTGCCCTACTACAATCTCCACCTACCAGAACTTGAAGAAGACTCAAAACACAAGCAGCAACCCAGAGCGAGACACAGACCTACAGGCCATGGACTGAGAGAGAGGAGCCTTTGATGTAGAATTTCAGTTTGTTTGGAAAGTTTCAGTCTTATACCGCTGGCCCTGTGATACGCTGTTCTCCATGATGGAGGTGGTTATCATAACCCGGGTTGAAAAATACTGGAATTCCCCTGTCAGTGAAGAAATGAATGATTGAAATTAATATCCCAAAACTCAAGATATGATTCATATAATAATCTACTCTACTCTACAAAATACACTTATGGCTCCTAATATCAGTGTTTGTGATTTAACAGGTCAATTTGGTGAAGTCATTTGCACTTCAGGAATTTTGAAGCAAGCCGCCTCAGCTGGGTTTGATTATCAAAAAACATGTTTTCAATTTTCAGACTGTCAGATTTTCCAGAGCACGTAATAGCAGACACTGACAGAAGAAAATTGACAGAAAACTGGCAAACACAGCGTGCCGTTCGGCCTCCTCCTGTTATTTTATCAGACAGCAGAGTGCAGTATATAACTGATTCAAAACAGTGAACTTACAATTCAGGTTTCTGGGTTCTCTAGTGCTGGAATCAAAATAGTAATATGGAAAGCACATGAGGACGTTTTGTCAGCTGTGGATCAGCATGAACTCTTCGGTCGAGGGAATACAGCAGACAGACTTGCTTACGGCACCTGCACCACAGCCAGCTAACTGTTTGCTCACAGGAATACTGGATGACATAGCAATGTCTGTTTTTCTGTTTCACTTCGGAGTCATTTCCAGTCTGTCTGTCTCTCCTTTTTTTCTGGCTATCTCAGTCTCGCCTGCTCAGATTCTTATATATTGCCTCTTTGCCGGCAACCATTAACCTTTGACTTTGAGAGTAAGTGGTGAAGAATGAAGAGATTAACAGTCAGACAATGATATCTTTGTGTGGATGATTTTCAACAAAACAATACACAGCAAGTAGGAAATACAATAAATGAAAACTACTAAAATATTACTATGCAACAGCAAATTTCAAGCAATGGCAGAACACACAATCGTCCATCCGTTTAGCTGTCTTTGTGTATCAGCAGTTTCCTGCACAGAGGAATAGAGGAAGTACCCACCTATCCTGACTGTGACACTAACTTTTATTTTCATATTGTGGCTAAACAGGGGGGAAAAAACCCTTTGCCCTGACACTAGCATTGTGCTCCTTGCAAATGTCGCTCGACCAATAATAAACCGGATGTGTGCAGCAGGTCTCCCAGTTGTTGATGTCAGCAGGGAGTCACTGTTCCTGTTCCCAGGGTAGAACCAGGCAGGGCGGGTGGGAATTGTCACAGTGCGAGAGGAGATAAGAGGTGTGTGTACGTTTGGTGTACATATGTTGGAAGGATAAGTCTCTTAAGGGGTTTCATAGGACTGCTCAGGGAAAAAACTGTCAAACAATCAGCACAAAAATAGAAAACCGTCACACAGTGAGGCCACCTTCTTCCTGCATTATTTACTGCAGCACAGGCCCCACACACCATCCACCAAGGATAAAAGGTTTTTTTAAAAAAGACAACAGACAAGTGTGGAAAGAGTGATGGCCATACTGGGAGTGTCCATTAGTATACAGCAACTGTATACTATTATTTGTGTCTTGGTGTCCTCCTGGTCACCAGCTCATTTCATACCCTCACATACAAAGAGGCCCTTATAGTATGTGTGTTACCCAACTGAGCTCCTGTAGTTATGACTTAAATATGACCTACAAATTGGGCTGAAACGGTTTGTTCATTCATGTCACAATTCAGTGCAGGCACGCAATATACACAGTATGTAGATTGATCCATGTAAAGTGGAACCAAAGTTAATAAGCGTGAGCTCTGCCTGAAAACTAGCTGTACACCGTTAGCAACATGTGCTGAGGTGAGCACAATAAACTAGGCATGAGAGTCACAACAATGATGTCTATGGTCACACTACAGTAAGCGCAACTGAGATGCAGGTCAGCTACAACAGCAATGCAGAGAGAGTTGTGTATAAGCAAGGAAGGTGTGTCGGCGTTACGCCACTGTTGCAGGGTATGTGCATGGAAACATATTCAACATTCTAATACACATTTGACACCATCACAGGGACGTGACAAAAAATGAATGAAGCCCAACTCTTTATCCCCACTGTGATAGGCATTTGCTATGGCATGTAGCCAAATTACCTAATTGTAGCACTCCTCCCAATGCACAAGTTTTCATTTTTATTATTCTATATATTTGTATTTTCATTTTCAAATGCCTTTCTGTTTTATAGCCTCTTGTGACTCGTCGAACAGATAGTTCGAAATGTTCCTAATTTTCATAATGAACATTGTTCGCCAAAGTCAGCAATAGCAGACAATGTTGGACAATAGCAGACACCCTCTCCACAGCCTCCTAGAGTGACAGCGGAGCAGCAGCAGCTGTGGGCTCATCTCACTGCGTTGCAGAGCAGAGCGTTTCTGAAGATCCTTCATCCCCACGGCAATAAGACTGTTTAATATGTCCTGAATCCAGTCACACAAACACTAACACACAATACACTGGCCACAGCTGGACTGGGCTGTGTAATGGACAATTTTATTTTGATTTAATCTCTATCTGTGCACTTATTTTAATGTGTTTTATTTTGCTTTTTGTCTTTTATGAGCTGATGGACAGCTGAATTTCCCTTTGGGATAAATAAAGTTATTTAAATAAAGCTATTCTATTCTATTCTTCTACACTTTTCTTGGACTGAATGGATCAAATCCTGACAGTGAAAAAAGCCATTTTGCAGGGTTTGTGACACTCAAAAAAAAGCAGATGTCTCTTTCACTATTTAAGTGTGTGAAAAAAAAAGAAAATTTCAGGCCACAGGGCATCATGTGAAGGACCCTGGAAAATGCAGTACCACTGTTTGGCAACAATGACAACTGGCTTTAAAGGCTTTGGCACACTTTTTGGGGGCCTGATAATGACACGCAAATCACAGAACCCATCTGCCAAACAGTTATTGTATTCTACTTGTACCTGCTCATTAATTTCAGTTTGTGGCTATTGGTCTGGAGCCCTGCTTTTTAGCCTGCACAAAATTCATGTCACACAACAGAACACAGGTGAATGTAATCTTATTTGCCAGCAGGCCGATGTCAAATATCTGCCAATACTGATTTTCAGCCAATAAATCAGCGCATCCCTAATCATCTTACTCAACTGAGGCTTTAAAGGGAGTTATTTGGTGAAA
This sequence comes from Chaetodon striatus, assembly GCA_029783705.1. Taxonomy (NCBI): domain Eukaryota; kingdom Metazoa; phylum Chordata; class Actinopteri; order Chaetodontiformes; family Chaetodontidae; genus Chaetodon; species Chaetodon striatus. The sequence goes on along the minus strand of JAPZEB010000026.1, from coordinate 7,268,798 downwards.
CATTGCATTAGTGAGATGTATATGCCCATCGTTCAGCTGATCATTATCAAATAATTGTGTCATATCAGAGTACTCAATTCACTTTCTGTTGATCCTTTCAACAAATTAATTTTAAAATGTTTTATGTTGTTCATGTATAGATTTAATGTTTTTTTCCTCTGTCCTGAAAGCAAACAACGATCACTTATAGTGACTTATAACTAACTTGTAATGTGTATTATATCTGCCTATACCTCAAGAATTTGATTTCTTCACCTGAGGCACCCAATGACCATTTATAGCAACCTAAAATCAAATGATAATGCAATATATTAGTGATTATAATGTGTGATAAAATGACAATACTATTAAAACTTCTTGCATGAGAATCATTATACACTTTGGGCCTCGCAAGGAAAAATGTCAATAAGAAACCAGCAATTACAAGGTATTATGATACATGACCGTATGTGTAATTATATGTAATTAATAAATGTTTTATAATGTGTAATGATTATTGTTATAAAGCATTATGACTATTGACAATCATATGACTATAAATAGTCACAATGAATTATAAGCATGTTTATAATGCATTGTTGGCATGGGTGTCATTGACAGTGTTCCCAAATATTAATTATTCAGATTATTATCATGGCGGTGGCTATGGACAGTCTTGGGCTCAGCTCACCAAAATGTGCGTCTTGCCCACTTTCTGGTTAGAGAAAAAAACAGTTCTTCAACCAGAGGATTCAGATACTGATGAAGCACAGCAGTACAGCTGTAAATTGTGTTGTCAGTGTGGCATAGTTCAAGCGAGACACAACAGAGACATTTTAAAAATGGCGGAATGAAACAAGTCTGTAATATAGTGAAACATGTTGTGATGTTTTCAATGCCCTCACAGACTACCATGGTCTACAATTATGCCTCTGCTAAAAGGTACATTTAACAACCTCCTCCACCACTACGATGTCTGCAATTGTTTGAAACTGTTGACTCCGCCCTCTAGCGCCATCTAGTGGATGAGTCTATGCCATCATAAAAGACATAAATGAGGTATATGGATTATGACAGTTACAATGTTTGAAATGTATCTATTTGTGTATGAAGGGAATATAACTGAGACCAAACTGTTGTGTGACTGTGTGGCAATGGCAAATGGTTTACGTGGCTCATGGATCAAGTAGGGCCCCTTAACAGAACTTTGGTCAGGACCCTTGGTAGGTCAGGACGAGCTCTGAGTGTATATATAGTTACATTGAAGTTTGAGTATGGCCTTGATTTATTTATTTATTTTTTTGTCACTGCTCAGTTTGAGTTTGAATAATAAGACTACCTTCTAGTTTTGTGAATATCGACTAAGTTGAGAAGTCTCCCTTGATTAGGTTTTTCATTTAAATTGAGAACTGAGCTTATCCAATGAAAAGAGATGTTGTGGAGTTAAACATGTAAAAATAGGGGGGTTTTTTTCTTCCTTTATTTTCTTTAATTTAGGGTAAATCAATCTGCCCTCCACTGACTCAAATTATGGTGAAGCAGTGAACTAAGGAATGCCACTTCACCACCTCCCAGTTTTCCTGCTTCAAATTGTTCCTTATAAATTTAGATTAAATAAAATTTAATCTTCTGCATTTAACACATCCAACCTAAGCTTGCCATGATATATTTTCATAAAAAAGAGTGTTGTGAAATGTGCACTTAAGGTTTTTTTTTTTTTTAACATTCATATGACATAGAATTAAATAGTCAAACAACAAAAAAATTAAACTGATATAAAATTCCTGTCAGACAAAGGTCATGTAACACATTTATTTTGTGTCTGGTGTACTCAAAGCTTTTATGTTACTGTATTGTACTAAACTAAAAGTTTTGAGTGCAAGCTGTTTTCAAAAAAGTCGAGTGAGCGAATTGGGGTTCACAGTGAATGTACCTATACACAAACACACAGCCATAAGCTGGAGAGGCCTGAGGGCACAATGGCAGAAACTTGCGATCTGTTCATGACTCTAACAACCCACCGGTTGCAAGCTGTCATTTGGCTTTTTTTTTTTTTTTTTTTGGCCAACTGGATGGGGATTTAAACTGGCAAACGTTGGGCTAGTCTGCCTTTCATTCATTCATTCATTCATTCAGTATAACAATACCAAAATAAAGTTCCAGTAATGGCTCTTCCTCAAAACTATCTCCATTGTTCCATCCATTTATTCAGCGTGGAAACTGGCAGTGTTTCAGTATCATTAACGAAGGGTAATAAGCATAAAACATGTGTTCAACTAGGAACCCATTAAATCGCCATAATTGAACAAATGCACTCCATATTTTTAAACCACACATTTCTGTTAATGCTAAAACCAGCCACACTTTCTTACTTTCAATTAGCTGTTCTGCAGTAAACCGTGCCTATGTCAACAAGCCACTGACGTGACAGCAATCACAGTAATCACTGACTTGTTTGCCACAGCAGCTCCCACAGAGACTAAGGGCCCGTCCACACGAAGCCGTTTCAGGGTGAAAACACCAAAGTATTTATGCGGTTCAGCCTTTCGTCCACACGAAGACGGCGTTTAAGGGGGGCGAAACCGCATCTTTTTGAAACCGGGTTCCAGAGTGGATAAATCTGAAGACGCCGCCTTAGCGTCTCCGTGTGTACGG
>JAPZEB010000026.1:7208743-7242918 GCA_029783705.1 Chaetodon striatus | reverse complement strand
GGCAGACTATCTGCCGACTCACCTCCAACCCCAGGACTTCTTAATGGCTCTCAAGATCCTCTGCGACCTCAAAATTGGGGTGAAAATCGTGTAATGTGAACCAGGCTTTATTATTTCTGCCATTAGATCCCCCTAAATCTTACACACTGAACCTTTAAATAACACGATTCAAAGAATGACACTAACTTACCAATCACATAAGAGAGAATGAGGTTCCAACCAGTAATGAAGGCCCAGATCTCTCCTACAGTCACATAGCTGTAAAGGTAAGCAGAGCCAGTCTTAGGGACGCGTGCGCCAAACTCAGCGTAACATAGGCCGGCCATGACAGAGGCAAGGGCAGCAATTAAGAAGGAGATGACTATGCTGGGGCCTGAGTCGCCCTTGGCCACCTCGCCGGCCAGGACGTAGACGCCGGCGCCCAGGGTGCTGCCAACTCCCAGGGCAATGAGATCAACAGTCCCTAGGCAGCGGCACAGCTTTGAGTCCTCCAGTGTACTCAGGTCAACCACTTTCCTGCGCACCAGGGAGCGGCCGAATGACAGAACGTGCTCAAGCATGTTGACACCTGCTGACAGGTGAAAGAGAGGAAAGAATAGTGAAAATACCTATGCAGTGTAGGTGTGGCCTAGAGACAAACTTCCAGCTAGGACATAAATACTGATACCAATTTAAACTGGGTCATCCGATCTGTGAGCAAAGTTTGAGCTCCACATGCTTTACGTTTCAAACAGCTCGGCTTTTTCTCTTGGACAAAAATGCAATAAAATGTCATACATGAGGATGAACCAAAGGTGCAGTTAGGACTGTTGAAAGAGATGCTAACTCTACAAACTATGACGTGCATTATAGGAATGCTGCTAAGCCCTTTAGCGTGGTAAAGTTCATACAGTAAGTGTCCCATTAAAATCCATTGTTTGGGGTTATGGTGCAGATCTAAGTACTCAAAGAGCGGCATTCATAAGAAGACCGTGAATGCACTATTAGAACACAATAAAGACATTCCAGTATCTCTCTTTAGTAATTAAATTAAAAAGGACATAAAGGACAACCTGCAAAGTCTTCTTTGTTTTCATTGTCTTCTTTCTAAACACGTCTTTTTTCATTAGTAAGACTGGTGGAGACCCTGGCTAAAATATTTGCATGAATACAATAAAATAAATGAGGGGGAAATATGCTCTCACATGAGTAGTTTCTGGCTTGCTTTTGAAGTTAAGCCTTCTTCTTTGAACCAAAACCTTGACTATCTAGGCCGTATATTAACACTGACGACCGTCCAAATATGCATTCATCTCAATTTAAGTGTGGTGGAAATGAGTTTTGGACGTGACAGCTAATTAACATTACAATGTGGGCTGTATTACAGCGTCTCCAAGAATACAGTAGATGTAAAAGTGAAGATCACAAAGACCAAAATCAGATTTAAAGGGGTGAAAATTCAGTTTTGGAAACTGACATTGCAAATTACTGTACTTGTCAGGTAAAATGTTACCTGCATTATTATTACATAAATGTCATGTGGGGGTTTTTTCACAGTGACAGCAACATGTAGGTCAAAACTATATATACTATACTTATGTTGAATTTCTCTGCAAAGACCAGTGTTTCACAGGCAACTCAGATATACTGCAAAAGACTGACAAATACTGATTACACAAATGCTGTTCTTTATCAGAGACCTACCTGTTAGAATGAGACTGTGCAGATGTAACGGGTGTAGGTTCCAACACCAAAAAAAGTCTTTCAGAAGTGTCAGTGTGTTTCTTACAGCTCACACCGCAGATCAGATGCACATGAAGCGCAGGTAAAAGTCAAATTAGATCCACTGCTCCCATGAACTGCTGCCTTGAAACTCTGCTTTAGCACTGTGCTCAACACTAATTCATATGCTGGTATGTACACTGAGCAGAGCAGCACTCTTACGCCTCCCCTCTGTCCACACTGTTTCTTCATAGGATCTGCCCTCGTCTTGCCCCTACACTCCATCCTCCAGTCCCACCGCTGCCAGGGGAGTGACGTCCCCTGAGCAGGGAGGCAAGAGGGGAGGAGGGGGCCCCAGGGAATTAGGGTGGTAGTAGGAGGGGGGTGATTCACCTCCATGCTTGACTTTTTAGAGAGAAAAACTCAACATTGCACCATAAGCTCTCCCCACAGGATCACACACAGCAGGACAGAGGAAGGAATCTTGATGGTAGAATTTATAATTTCTAATGCACATAGATCCCAGCTGCCCAGATGCTTACTGTCTGCTGATAAATGGTTAGGCAACTGGCGTTGACAAACATTGAGGCAGACACTTGTGTTTACCCAGTGCAGGCCACAGGAGTGCTGCTAAAAGCATGGGTGCTGATTGGTCAATGAAGGGTGGACGAGTTTCAGTACTGGGGGGTTAAGTCCTCCTAATGGAAGATAGGTATTGCTCAATGTTCCCTGAGCTATTGGACTCATGGACATTACAAAATCAATAACACAGCTCACATGACCAACAGCCTGGCATCTCCACGGCAACTTCAGTTACAAGTTTGAACTCCTGGAGGGAAAAAAAAAGTCAAAATTTTCCAACAAACACTGCCTGAGAATTACAGCTAAGGTTAAGTTTGTAGTGGAGAGAATATCTGCCAAGACCAGCTCAAACCAGCTTAAGACCTCAGTGGGAAGGTGGCAGCTGGCTGCTTAAAACACTGTCCAATCTACAGGCCAGAGACTCGACGGCATGACAACAGCCAGCTCTCTCTCAGTTTGGCCATCCAGCCAAGCAGCCAAATATCATGGCCCGCTGCCCACCAAACCTTGGCTGCAGGGTTGATTATCTGACCTGCATGCTGATGGGAAGCCAATGTTTTCCTCAATAGTGGGCACGCTGGAGTCACTACAGTTAATGCTGGCTGTCTGTTGTAAACAAATGACATTTATCTACGCAATGAACCTAAAAACATTCACGAGACTTTAAATACAGCCAAAAATCTGTACTGACAGAACAAAATGGCCTCCATCAAATGATCGGGGAGCATAAAACTGAGGAAAAATTATAATAATAAGAAATCACAAGTTTCATCATGATAGATTTTTTGGACAGCAATACAATATTTGGTGATATTGTGAACTCGATATGAGTTGATCCACGATATGATTTTCATTTGATTCAATTCAGAGGCCTGCCAGACAATAAATATCCTCGTCACCTTTTTCTTGGCTGCTTGCCATTTTCTTCATGGTGCCTGGCTGGTAGCACTGTTTGAACGTTTAGAAAGGAGCTGCATTTTGATGGAAATGGTGACACAGATGTGCGATGGGAATGACGCTATGTATCAGTGTCTTCACTAATTGTTGATCATTGAAACAATATATTGATCCACATCAATGTACCGTTACATCTCTATTTACTATTAAATATAACTAATGATTTAGTTTGCTGAGGAAGCTTCTGAATCACATTGTTTCACTAACGTAGCTTAAAAAATTAATTAACAAACATAACTACACTATATCTAAAAGCCCATTATATAAATATATTTTTATTTATTACACGATTTGCAAAAATGTCAAATATTTTGAGAAATACAGGATTACCCCTATGATTTGCACGATGGGATGATGCCATTATGTCCTCCTGGAGCATAAAAATACTTGCTTTTGGAATGAGCTTTGAGTTTTTTCACATGCAGGTGGTCGCTGTAACCATGGAAAGGATGGAAAGGGGACCCTGGCTCACCGAATCTCATTGTTGACATGCGCTAATTCTGTGAAGCCAATTGAATGCATTTGCTCTCTGATGGCTGAGCGACCCAGCTTCAAAAACGTGGATATGGTCAACAGATTGAGTGGTGTTTGCCTTGCAGACACTGGGACTGTTCGCTCCAGTTAACACTGGTGTCACCAGGAAATGTTAGAGTGAACAATTACTGATAAGGCAGACAACAGCTCTGAGAAGAATCAAGACAGCAAGACTGACCTCCAGACTAAAAACCGCAGGGTAAGAGAACACTTAGACATCAATTTGACAAGAATGTAACCAGTTTTTTCGAAACAGATAAGACGTGTTTCAGTGAAGCTCGCTGGAAAAATGTAAAGACAAAGTATAAATTACATTAGAAATTAGTTTAGGAGGCCAGTATTAGCCGTGGTTTACATGTTGAATTTAACGTAATGACACAAAGTCTCCTCATATTACATTTTAAGAACAGTCTGGGGACTGAGGCCTGAAGACATTACCTGTTCTAAGTTTGACTTAATACTCTTTTTATGAGGTACCAGGATGGAGTATAATCTATGGATGTATTCATCCTCATTGAAGACTCCCTCTCCCTCCACTGCTGAACGTGATTTCCTGTCTCTATCTAGGTCAGTGCACAACCCTTGTACAGTACAGTACTTTACACACAAATCTGAATGCAATACAATTATTTGGTTTTGTGGTTTAGGGAACTACACTAGCCGAAGGTTTGGCTGTGAGTTTGGATATGGTATCACAGTACTATACAGTATATTTTGTTTCAACATCTTTGGCCGCAGTAACAGATTCCTTTAAATGTGATCTGTGATGTCCAAGAATCTTTTGGCCTGCGGGTTAATTGTGGCCTCAAGCTGACTTTACTCCAAGTCCCTCGGGACACACTGACTTCCAAAAATGAATTCCACACTGAGGACATTGAATTGGGTTAAAGTAAAACTGGCTTATATGCATGGGGGATTTCACAGGTTTGCAATTCTAAATAAATATTTGGTTTCAAACTGTCCCTCTGCACTGTCATAATCTTTTTATATCTTTTTTTTTTTTAGGCCTTTTATATGAGGCAATTACACCCACTAGGTGTGCACCAGTGATAAAACAGACATCAATCATGAACAAATATCAGTCATCAAGGCTTGATTGTCCCAATTAGAATATGCACATCATATGATTGCTTATCTAAACAGAGGAGAGTGATGTGATCCATGTGATACTGTTGGAACTGAATTGTTTTTTACAATCATTGGACAATCAAGCTTTCTTTAGTTCCTCTTCATGAATGCAGCACAGCAGGAGTGGGCATACAGCGGGGCTGTCAGGCATCACTAACTCAATCACTTCTGCTTAGTTTAACTACCTACTTTTTTCTGTCTACTGTCTCGTTTTTTTCTGTCTACTGTCCTGCAACAGATGGCTCCTCTATTCACTGGTGTGCAAAATACTGCTGACTATAACATTACATTTGAAATTTGATATGTTTTGCCAAAATAACAAAGATGTCAGAAGAACTTGATAAACTGATACAGCTCAGTGTGGATGTGTGGATAAAATGGGTTTATATCTAGTTTAAATTATATGGGATCCATCTGTGTTTGCACTGGGGAGCTTCTCAAAATAGCTTCACGCTCTGTTTAACAGCCCGACAATCACTTAAACAAACTAAGGGTATTTTATGCCCAGTGCCAGAATATACAGTACTTTTTCCAATGAATTTAGCCTTTAAATAACATGTTAAACTGTCCTCTGGCCTACTACTTTGTGACACACCCCCTAACATTTAGGCTGGTTGCACAAATGATACCAGTCTCAGGCCAGTGGGGAGCAAATAAGGACATTTTGTACAGAATGCAGATGGACTCGTTTTAGGCCAGCGACATCCTGTCTCAAAACTGAGCTGTGTCTCTGAATATCTCCTGATGACAGCTTATAAAAATGCTGATTTTTAACAATAAATGTCCTTTAAACATTCTATGCGTTGCTCTTTTTTTGTCAGGTGTCATGATCAGTTCATTAGCTGTCCTTTGGCTAGTGACCCCCTCCCATTACCACGCCCCATTTAGTCAATTGGCATGAACACAAATACACCCATATGCGCACACACACATTTGATCTCCATGCCAAATTTCAGCCTCCTAGGGCAAAAACTGTGGTGGCCAAAGGCTGGGGAAATTTTTGTAGACCAACTGACCAACTGTAAGAGCTACAGCTTCCAGAGCTGCTGGTCGTAGCTTCATAAGAAAACACCTGTGCGACCAGGCCCCCAGGACATGCACTGGGTTTTAAAGCCTGTTTTCATAGTGGCCAAACTGTGGAATTACAATTTATGTGTCTGTCACGTGCATGTACTGTAAAAATTATGGACAAATGGACGTCACCCGTTGGTTTGTGGACTCCTGTTTTGAAGCCTGGAGTTCAGCATTTCGGCTGTTGCCATCTGGATTTTTTGGAACCAGAAATGACCATATCTGGGCGATAGGATGAAGCTGTGGAGGAGCGAGGGGTGGATCTGAAGCTGAGGGATTGAGAGGCTTCTGGAGCCAGTCTCAAGTGACCATTCAAAGAACTGCAGTTTTTGGCACCTCTGCGCTGGCTCTGCATTTTTCAGCTCTGAATGTTGCCGCTTACGTAATGCCAGTGGGCACAAAAAGACTTTTTCCTATAGACTTAAATCTGAAAACCAGTGGATACATTTTTTTGAGCATCACAACCCCTGTGAAATGATTCATTTCACTACAACAATTTGAAAGTCCACAAAAGCCGCAAGATTAAATCATTTTATCCCCATTCAAGTTAGCAGATGACTTAACCACTTGCCATTCAAAAGTCTGCAGTGTGTCTGTTCTATAGGCCCGATGGTGTGGAAAATCCAGATAATTTCATACTCGGAGGGTCCAACTTTTTGGCTTCATGTGCCACTGAGCAACAACTTCTTTTTATACATCTATGTGTGCGACTGTGGAGGGTCCTTGTAACGTTAGATCTTATTGAGTCATCCATCTTAATCATTTTTTATGTTTGCCTGCACTTTCTAGGATCTATTACTGGCTCTTAGGTATAAATTGTTTCTCAATTTGATAGCTAGAATAAAAACCAGAGTCCTTTTATTAGAAGTAACCAACTTACGCTAAGATCCTTTCTGTAAAAACCTGTGAAATCATATTAATAAAGGTAACTTACTCTAACTATTATCAGGCTAACTACATTTGGAGATTTATTAATGCTGATTTGTTTCTCATAACAGTAGGTGGCAGCAGCTCAGTCCATAGGGATTTGGCTTGGGAACCGGAGGGTTGCTAGTTCAAGTCCCTGTCCGGACCAAAATATGAAGCATGGACTGGTAGCTGGAGAGGTGCCAGTTCACCTCCTGGGCACTGCTGAGGTTGCCCTTGAGCAAGGCACTGAAGCCCTCCCAGCCGCTCGGGGCGCCTGTCCATGGGCAGCCCCCTCACTCTGACATCTTTCCTTTTAATGCATGTATAGGTCCCGTTTGTGCATGTGTGTGTGTATTTGGACCTGTGTGTATCTGACAACAGAGTGTAAACATTGAATTTCCCCTTGCGGGATTAATAGAGTACATAAAATAAAAAAAACAAAAAAAACATCTCCTTAGGAGGAATAAGGAGCAAAAGAATAAATCAGCAGGAGGAGTAATTTTGTTGTGCTCTGAGGCTTCTCAGAGGTTTCTCCACTCCACACAGATACAATACACAGAGCTGAGACTTGAATTTGATCACTGAGACACTTTCTGAAATTGTGCAGGCTCATTTATGAGCCAATCAAGTTTTCTTTTGGATTGTACTGTTATTTCATGAGCAGATTATTTCAGACAAATAAAGCTTACTGCAGTGAGAGAGGAAAAAGCATTTTTCAGATCTTGAAGGGAGGCTATTTCTCAGGTGTTGAATTTAAGAAGTATGAGAAAATGATCAAAATCTCGTATTGATGTTGTATTGAGCTCAGGTACGTCTAGAAGAAATAGGCTGGACAAAGAAGGTCTTATCTTGCATTTTCATTTCCACTGGGAAACCACTTTATTAACCAATATATCTCATTAGCAGTCTCAGTGAATATGTGCAGTATGACACATTTTCCTTTTTAATGACTTGAGGTCAGTAATTATTTTGAATTGACTTACTTTTACAGTGTGGTCAGTAACTTTGGTCAGCGGAGCCTGACACACTCTTTAACACTATCATACAGGCCACAGCTGGGTGTGGGCGGGCTTTAGGACCCAGCGGTGCAGCTCCGTGAAGACGTCCAGGCAGCAGCAATATTATGGCAGCGCTTACCTGCACGCTACAAACATAACCATTTAAACTAACCCACAGCATACTGTAACACGACTGTACACATGTTGTGCTGCTGGTAGTTGTGCCGTGACATGGTCAGTGATCGCAGGAAGCTGCGGCTCATCTCTCAGCTGCTGATGTAGCACATCCGACTACCAAAGGTAACCGCGGCTCTGGTTGCAGTGATTAGCTACAGTTTCCGCACTGTAACGTTACACCAGCTGTCACCAACAAATCCCGCCAAATGCGGTCTAGATGACTGCAGAGATTGAATCCAAACGATTAAACAAACACACAGGTTTGATTAAAGGGTGTGTGGTGTGCAGCCACGTAGGCAGCCAGAGTCCTCCAGCTGTTATCAGCCACAGTTGACGGCTGGGTGTGTTTGTGTATCAGTGCAGCAGTTTACACACGAATGCAGCTTTGTGTCAGTATGAGTAGATGATCGTGTGCTGAGGATGATGCCGTTTGATGTTCTTCCTCCTCCAGGTGGAGAATGTCAGGCTGCTTGACAGAGTCTCCCCCAGAAGAAGCAGGGTGGGCACCCTCTACCTGACAGCCACACACACCATCTTTGTGGAGAACGAGGCAGGAGTGCGCAATGAAACATGGGTAGGCAACAGCTCAGTGCACTGAAGGACCAGAAATCTGTCAGATAAGACACACATACATGTTAGGGGTGCCTCTTGTCAGAGGGCCCTGCATACAGTGCAAAGCACAGTGTTGTACAATACACGATTTTTATTTCGTCTAGATTCTGTAGTCACTGTGTGCACTCATGCATCGTGCTGTGCACTGTGTTTGCAACATACAGTAAAAGGTCCATGTTTGCCTCTCATTCATCTGATCAGGTGCTTCACAGTTTGGTGTGCAGTGTTGAGAAACAAGCTGCCACAGCCTCAGGATGTTCTCTGCTCATATACTGCAAGAACTTCCAGCTTCTTCATTTTGTCTTACCTCGAGAGCGGGAATGCCAAGATGTCCACCTGTCCCTACAGCGGCTGTCTCAGCCAGGTAAACTGTGTTCAAAAGATCAGTCTGTGTGAGGTTATTGCTCAAATTTAAATTAGGACAAAAGACATTTAATATTATTGTCCAATATTGGCTTTTTTTTAAAAAAGCTAATTAAAAAAAAAAATCAGCTGACACGTTTTCATGGTAAATGATTTTGTCTACTTATCTATATCAGTGAGAGCCTCAACATCCTCTGCTTTTGCAACACTTTGGTCCAACTAACTTCCACACAGTGTAGGTGTTGTGCATCAAACTTTAGCTGTCAGCCAGTGTTGTGCCTTGCAGAGCGTTACGAGGAGCTGTATTGCTTCGCCTATAAGCCTAACGTCGATGAGGAGGAGAGACGGCAGGAATGGGACTTCTTGGACCTTAAGGCTGATTACAGCAGAATGGGACTCCCAAACTCCCTGTGGAAACTCTCCCCTGTCAACCACCACTACAAGGTCAGTGAGCCGACTTCCATGACCAGTTGTACTGTTTTATCCTAATATGGACATTGCAGAAAGCTTAGCCTTGTGTTATTTTTTCAAAGGTGAGTGACACTTACCCTGCTGACCTGTTTGTGCCTGAGTCCGCCACACCTCCGGTCATAGTGGGGAGCTCCAAGTTCAGAAGCAGAGGCAGATTTCCCACTCTGTCGTACTACTCCAAAGAAAATCATGTAAGTTGACTGCATACATTTTTATTTTTCATACAGTATGCTTCCCTGAATAACTCATGTGAATTCAAAGGTCACGAAGCATTGGTGACATTTCTCAAACTTGATGAGTAGCACTCACAGAACCTGTCTCTCTGACCTTCACAGGCATAGTGTGAAACTTGTTGCTTTGCTTGACCAGTTTTTGTTGTGACACTGATCAGTCATCCTTAGCACTGTCCTTCTTGTTTAAGCTGCCAAAAAAGTTGTTTTACAAAAAAATGCAAGCAGGAAAGTAGAGATGAAACAGTGTGAAAATTTCATATCATGATTATAGTGACCAAAATTATCAGGGCTATCAGTTGAAATGTCCAAAAAGTACTTAAACACACAATGAAATTCTTTCAGCAAGCTTTATATAAAAAACACAAATAAAATTAGCAGCACTATGCACTTTTTATTTGCATAAAAAGTAAAACAGCAGTGTTGCCAACATATGAAAACAATATCAAATGTGCACTCATATATTTGAAATGCTTGCTTGAATGTCTCAAATGACCACTAGCATCACTGGGTTTCCCTGCTGCACGCCTGCTCTGTAAACAAGGGAATAGTAAACCAAGTCCATGCTGCATGCTGTGCCTGTGTCTGGGAAACTGTTGCTAACTTTAGTTGTTGATAGACAGTCTTTACTGTAAGTTTTTCAAAGTGCAATGAGCGAACAAGGTTTTAGTGATCATTCAAATCTGAAACAGCAATACTAACCACTGGTAAATTTTACTGCAGTTTAAACTGGTAAATGTTTCATCCCTCCTGGAAAGTGACTTTCAAAGGTCACAAACCCCTAAAATAAACATCAAGACAGTGCTGTTGGGTTATTTGTGCTGCATGCAGATGTATTCTGGCAATTTTTTGCAGTTTGAAAGTAAAAATGTAAAAAACATTATTGATTTGAAACCAGATTTTTAAAGGTGTAATTGTACATCAGGAAAAATGCACTGAGCCTGAGGTAAAAATAGTGTAACTGATGATGCTCAGATGGCACCAGAGTAGCATCAGGTTCTCTATTTGGTTTGGTGTAATTTGCTCTGAGTGTCTGACTGATCACGTGACTTTCTTAATATAATAATGTATGTCTGCCACAACGCAGCAGAGCCACAAGGCAATATGAGACTGTTTGTGAAGATACAGAGCATAAACAGATGCCATCTCAGTTTTTACTGACTTAAAATGGCCCTGAAATGTCTGATACATAACAACAAGTAGCTCTGTAACATGTCAGGGTCACAGGAGTAGACAGTAGTAAAAGACATGGACTCAACATTGTATAATAAAACAAGGAACACATACTGAAGCACGAGACTTGGTCATCAGCAAAACAAAATAGAAAGAGAAACTGCGCCATACTCAGGAGATCCTCAGCTATGAAATCTAAATAGGCGCTTTGTCAAGTTCACAAAAGGTCCTCTGAGGAGACGTCTGTGCTGTCATTATGTCAAAGCATGAATCATTACCATTTTCTATATCTGAATCCAGAATAAGCCCAAACAGCCATAATCCCTTCTATTAATCCTTGACTGGACAGTTGGGAGTGCTTTATGTGTGTGAGGTCAGCTTCCCAGGCTTGAGGGTCCAGTGTGTTGAGCTCAGTTCATACGAAGGGGCTCCACTCTGGTTCACAAGCCATAGGGGAGAATCACAAAACGCTCTCCGGCCCTCTCCCTCGTGGCTAGTAAATGGAGATAAGAGAAACTGTGTGGTTGATGAATTTACATCAAACATGCAAGGAAAGAAAAAGTACTGTGAATTTGTATTCATGCTGATTCTCATATATTGAATTGTTTTGCTCTAGATGTCATCCAAAGTAATAAATCAGTTAAAATCAGCTGTCAGACGAGTAAACATTCTTGTCCCCTTGTCTCCTCCCAGGCTGCCATCTGCCGTAGCAGCCAGCCCCTGTCAGGTTTCAGCGCTCGCTGCCTGGAGGATGAACAGATGCTGGAGGCCATCTTGAGGTCCAATCCCCGCAGCGACTTCATGTATGTGGTGGACACCAGGCCTAAGGTGAGCCCTTTTTGCCCAAGGAACGGCCTGCAAAAATACAAGTCTTCCAGTCCTATGCTGTATGTTCAGGTGGGCTTTATTTTCCATACTGCGTTTTGCCAGCTGGATGGTCTCGCAGCAAAAGCCTTGAAAACATCCTGGCTATGTGCTTGTTGAACCATGATCAATATTATGTAACAGACCGTTGTGCTTTTTATGTCTCTGCTGGTAACAGCCATTGCCGGGGACATTATGTTTTCAGGTCGCCCGTCCGTCCTTCCCATTCTCGTAAAGGCGATATTTCAGGAATGCCTTGAGGGAATTTCTTCAAATTTGGCACAACCATTCACTTGGACTCAATGATAAACTGATAAGATTTTGGTGGTCAAAGGTTACTTTCCCCTCACGAAACATGTCTTTGGGCATAACTCAAGAATTATTGTGAAAAAATGTCATACAAATGTCTAATTAATAGGATGACTTTTTATATTCAGAAGGTCAAAGGTCAGCTTCACATCCTAATGTTCTGCAAAACATTTCTCTAGCCATTACTCAGCATCATATCTCAGGAAGAGAAGAGGAGATATCAGATTAGATACTGAATTGGTGACACTAATCTTAGGTGCCCACATTGAAACTGTGCTGATTGTATAAATCTTCTGTGCTGCCGAGTTAAAGATGTGTGTGAAGCATTAAGATTTTACAATTTGTAGATTCTTTGCGAAATTCATATTTGAAACATTGTCTACCGTCAGTGGTACAACTTTGTGTGCTATACATAGGCTGTATCAAATAATGGATGTAGCTACCATGGTCATTGGTAAGTGGACTCCTGTTTTGAAGCCTCGAGTTCGGCATTTTGGCTGTCGCCATCTTGGATTTTGTGACCATATTTGGACAAGAGGGTTGAGCTAACCCTAATACTAGCTGCTATCTTAGTTACTGACATGCATTTACAGCAAATTTTTGCCAGCAAACAACAGGTTTAAAAATATTAAAAGAAAATGTACTTACCTAAAAACACTGGCCATCCGACTTTTTATTTGGTCTTTTAGTACAACCAAAAGCTGAACAAGACCAAAGCGACCAAAATGTTACCTTTCATTTATTTAAAACACACTGAAATAGCAACAGCTACACCTATACTCTGTAACTCTGGGGCCATGGTTACATTAGGTAACCAACGTTGCCGCTGTGGTAGCGATTTGTAAATGAACTGTACCTCCCTGTCACTTAAGTGGCCATGCCCTTAATTATGCATAACTTTAAGCCATAATAAAATGTAAATAGGTGAGTTATATAAAAAAATTACCCCCTGTACAGTTGTCTTGAACAGGGAATTAGCTATATAGAGACCAGGCTGTAAACATGTTTATTTCTGCTGTAAAATTGAGCATTTTAACATAGGGGTCTATGAGGATTGACTCACCTTTGGAGCCAGCCTCAAGTGGCCATTCAGAGAAATGCAGTTTTTGTAACTTCAGTGTTAGCTTCATTTTTCAGTCCCAGATGTTGCCAGATGTTCATGTGGTAGTCCACCACAAGTTTATTGTTTTTGCTGATAGTGAGCTTCAGGTGATTGTTGTCACACCATCTGACAAAGCTCTCTGTCAGTCCTCTGTACTCTTCTATAAAAATAGTCTTTACATGAAGACAGCTTGTTTCTCACTGTTAGCTACTCACTGGAATCATACATGTCAATATAGTGAGAATTTCCATTTTTCCATAAAAACACACATTTTGTTAATTGTCTTCACTACATATATGAGTCTGGACAGACATTAATGTAAACTGCAACTGGATTGGTTGGCAAAGACATTCAACTGTGAGGCAGTAATTCTAGGTTATTATTTTGCTCTTGAAAAAGTATATTTTGATGATTAACAAAATGTCTTTCTAGCTGAATGCAATCGCAAACCGAGCAGCAGGAAAAGGCTATGAAAACGAAGACAACTACTCCAACATTAAATTCCAGTTCATCGGCATTGAGAACATCCACGTCATGAGAAACAGCCAACAGAAAATGCTGGAAGGTAATTATTATGTCCTCCTGAAACGATTTCTCATACTGATTTTACATTTATTTACTCTAGAAACCGTGTGGAAGCCACAGCAGTGCATTCATCACTGTGTCAGAAGTGTTTCAACACATCAGTGTTTGTGGAACATAATGTATATTTTCTGACATTGTCTGTCTAAAGTCCGCTGCTTCTTCACATTACTAAAGCAGAGCAGGACCCCATCCTACCCCTGTGGCTTTCATATGCACTCATGCGGACTGGACTGTGCTGCAATCAGGCCTCAAATGAGCCCACAGGAGAATTTCTGGGTATTGTGCAGGGGTGCTCCTAGGAAGACTTTGAATCCATCTGGATTTTATTTCTGAGCTATTTTGGTTTCCCGGAGTGGACAATCCGGGACCTTATCCCCCAAAGAGAGACCGAGGGCGTGAGAATGATGTGATTTCAAGTCTGAAAAGTTATAGCTGTTCTTAGTTGTGATAACTCTTTGCCCCCTGGCAGCACAAGGGAAGTCTTTAAATGCTGGAGACAGCAACTGCCCCTCAGAGCCTGCCCAGCTCTCTCTCTACCTAACTGCACACTTCAATGAGATTTCACAGGCCCCCCGCCTGGCAGCATTAGCTCAAACATTTCTTCTAAGTGGAAGTCAGCCCTGCTAAGTATTACAAAAGGTCGAATGAACCCAGTCACCTGCTCGCTCCCTATCAGTGGCCCCAGAGAGCGCTTACAGGTCAGCACACTGATAAAGTGTCAGCAAAATCCACTTTGTCACCTCTGTCAACACTTTAATGAGCACAGAGAGGGCAGATGTTTTCAAACGGTTATCTTAAAGTGTGTCTAAATTATGAATGCTAATGTGATAAATGATCCCAAGCTAATGAAATGTCAGCTGAGGAGAAATGAGTTCATATCACTCTGCCACTCAGTCAACTTGCAAATATTTGTGTTGAACCCTGAAGACGAAGAAATGAATTGTAGGTTTCAGTTTTACAAGATAAACAAACAGAACGCAGGAAGTCTTACATTCATATCATAAAATACACAATAACAAGACTAAAGTCTACAAGTCTACAGCTTTGTTAGCGTCTCTGTGAGGCTATAATAGCACACGGTGGTTCTTTTTAGCTAAATGCTAACTTTTAACCAATAATGCTAATATGTTGATGTTAAGCAGGTATATAGTTTACCATGTTCACCATCTTAGTTTAGCACTTAAGCATGTTAACATTTGCTAGTAAGAGGTTGGACCAAGTCATTGCTTTGCAAGTCACAAGCAAGTCTCGAGTCCCAAGTCAAGACAGGCAAGTCCCAAGTCCTAAACTTTGAGTTAAGAGTCCTAAACAAGTCATAATTTGCTTTTCTCCAAATGTATTGCCATTTTAACAACAGAGTAGTTATACATTAAATTTACAAAAATGCTTTTTAAAATGTGTATGTATTTGGTAAAACAGGTTGCAATTAGTTTTTTATTGACTACCGCATAGTTTCTGACCAACAAAATTATCTTTGGTATCATTTGGTCTTCATGGCTCTTTCCTGCAACTTGATTGGTTGCCATCGGATTGGTTCAAACAAGTGGATCTTGGGAATTAAGTGTCGACTTGCAGGGAATGAATACTGTTAAGATTCAGGATATGACGGGAAACTAACTGTTTCATGGCACGTTTTTAAATAATATTCTTTTAAATCTTTGGGCTCGGGGAAAGGTAATGATATTTTCAAGTTAAAAGGCTAAAGTCCAAGTGAAGTAACAAGTCATTGGTGTTAAAGTTCAAGTCGAGTTGCAAGTGTTTTTTGATTTTGTCAAGTCCAGTCTAAAGTTATAGAATTTGTGACTTGAATCTGACGTCATTAGTTTTGCATTAATTTAGTCACCAACCAAAGAACAGGACAAATTAAAAATTATGTTGTGATTTGAAAAGTTTGCCAAAGTGATCCAAATTCATCATCAGGGAAATACGAATGTCCTTGCCAAATATCATGGCAATCCATTACATAATTGCGAAGACATTTTACTCAAAACCACAAATGATGTCATGGTGGCGTTAGAAGAAAAGTTAGGTAATCCCAAAATCACCAGGATTCATCATCTCGGAACCATGATTATCTGTACTTTTTTTTGTCAATCCATGTAGTACATGCACAGATAGTAATTCACAAGTAAAAACTTGGTGGTGACACTGATGGGTCTAGATGAAAAACCTAGGGTCACCAAGGTCAGTAGGCTTCATCCTCTGGAGATCATAAATGTCTGTTTAAAATGTCATGGCACTCCATTTTAAGAATTGTTGAGCTATTTAAGTCTGGACCAAAGTGTTGCATAGTGAGACAGACTGCCATCCCTGGAGCCACCATGCGTGACTAAAAACATTGACTGGGGTCCAAATGAACCATCATGTGAGAAGCTGAGGGAAATCTGTTCTGAAAAAGCACTTCAGCCCATATTTTCTCATGCCGTGCACAGATTCCCTAGAAATTCATTGTTGTGGGTAATGTTAGTGATGTGAAAGTGAATGTGAGGTTTAATAAAGTCCAATGATCAGGTATGCTCCATGTTTCCTGTCAGTGAGACAGCTGTGTTGTGGTTACAGTGTGTGAGCTGCGTTCCCCCTCCATGTCTGACTTCCTGGAAGGTCTGGAGAACTCAGGCTGGCTGAAGCACATCAAAGCTGTTTTGGATGCAGGCATCTTCATCGCCAAGGTCAGTCTGGAGGTTAATCCCCGCTGTCTGCCTCACCACAGCACACAATATTAGCTTAGGTGTGCCTGTGTGTGTGTGTGTCTGTGTGTGTGTTGTATCCTGTGTGTGTAACAGATATTTTATTACTGTGCACACTCCGTTATGAGGTTTACCTCACCAAAACTTATAAATTCTGATACTTAAGTCCTACAATAAATACTTAAGGCTGCCCTCAAGGCAATTCAAAATAATAGAAACCTTTAAGGACTTGCAGGTCCTGCCAGACTAAGTGCTGTTTCGTTAAACACTGTTTGTGTGATCTCCATTTGAGCCAGGGTGGGGTGGGTGAATGTTGATGGGTGTTTTTTTTTTTTTTTTAATGAGCATGTTTATTGTGCTTGTTTTTTTTTGTTTGTTTGTTTGTTTTTTCTGTCTGCTTTGTTTAAAAAAAAAACAAAAAACTGGAAAATTGTTGTTGCATAACTTTAAGTTGTCAGTTGATGTATTTTCCAATAAATATATTTTGCAAAATAATAGAAACACACTTAGAGCATCCCAAGCTACAGCCTCCAAAATGAGTTAAGTCCCCTTAAACACTTAAAGGAGCTCTAACACGACACTCTTACCATGGAGGTGGCTGAGCTGGCAACCAGCAGCCAATGATGCTAACTTTATAAAACAGTGCTAACAATGGCAGCAGTGTTGACAGAGCTAACGGTGTTGCCTTAGAGGGGAACCAGAGGTTGGGCGCTTCCCTTCTGTGATTACGCCCTGGGTTGGAGCAGTGTTATCAGCAGTAACCACCGTATGAGCGCAGTGCAGAACAGTGGCAATTAGCTTGCCAGTGGAATTAACACACAGGGCCTCACATGCACTAATATGCATCGTCTGGCACAACAAAAATGACCACTTTTACCAAAAGTTGCTAGCTTTTGTAGTAAATACACTTTCTGGTAATTGGTAATTTGATTTTGTTTTTTTCAGAAATCCTCATCTATCAAATAGTGGAACTTTCTCTCTCCAGTTTCTAGCACAGATGTATGCTTATATTTGCACTTTGACTACAGTAAATGTTTCTAAATGTATTATGTTACCCTAATTGTGCCGTGGCACTGCATGGACTGTGTATTTGTGTGTGTGCAGGCTGTTGCAGAGGAGGGCGTCAGTGTCCTGGTTCACTGTTCAGACGGTTGGGACCGCACTGCTCAGGTGTGTTCAGTGGCCAGTGTGCTGCTGGATCCTTACTACAGGACCCTCAGAGGACTCATGGTAGATACTAAACCTTTTTGTATTTATGTTACAGTGTAGAATTGCGTCTTTTAAGTATTATTGTGACTGTCAGTTACCCTCTGTTTCATAGTCATATATCCAGTTACAGTCAGGCTGCAGCTGACAGCAGCCCACAGTGGGCTCATGAGGCTTATTTCTTTGATCAGAAGGATTTGCACAGGCTAACCTGGAATCCACCAGGAGCCACTGTGGAAAATAAATATAATAGAGAAGCCTGCTTTTAGGAACTGCCTCTAGATTCAGAGGAAAATGACCCCACACAGAGGGTGAAGAGGTTCAGTCATTCTGCCGGGATTATCTGTGGGCTGTGTCTGAACCTTTAATCACGACGTACTGACATTGTGCAGAAACTGATGAAACCGTTTGTGTTTTGGGATATTAATGTGTTTTCTGTTCTTAGGTTCTCATTGAGAAAGACTGGGTCTCATTTGGACACAAGTTCTCTCACAGGTTTGACTTTAAATATTACTTTCACAGCATCCATGATTTTAAATGTTTGATTTAATCTAACCGTCCTCGCCTCTTCTACAGATGCAACAACCTGGTAGGAGACACTAAAGAGGTATCTCCCATCATCGATCAGTTCCTGGAGTGCGTGTGGCAGCTCATGGAGCAGTTCCCCTGTGCCTTTGAGTTCAACGCGAGGTTCCTCATCACCATTCACAGCCACATCTACTCCTGCCAGTATGGCAACTTCATTGGCAACAACCAGTGGGAGAGGATAGAGCTGGGGTGAGATTTAAACCTGCAGCCACCATCAGTTTCCTTTCCTTTTCACAGCACAGACATCTTGTCAGAGCCACCAAGACTGACTACTGAAGAGAAGTGATAGCCAGTAGTATATCACATAACCCAGTTCCTGCACATAAAGGCAACTCTGTGCCATACACAAAAAAAAGTGTTCCTCTAAATTTATTTCTTTTTTATTAATCATGATTTTATGTTGTCTTTATCTCTTGACATGCAAGCAGAGTGCGTGAGAGGACTCACTCTCTGTGGAGTTATCTATGGAAGAACCAGGCAGACTACATCAACCCTCTGTACCGACCAGACCACAGTCAAACACAGGGGCTCCTCCGGCCGTCTACTGCCCCCTACTGCTTTAAGTAGGTCCTCACAAACAATCACAACACAGACAACTTAGGTTTTGAAGTCTGGTACACATATTTCCTATTAGTTGAACGTTGAAAACAGTTGTCCGAGTCATTCAGCTGCCTTGTAATAAATCCATATACAGTGTAAATCATGTGAAGTGATGATGGTTACAGTAATAAACCACTTATATGGATCAAAAAGTTTGAGACAGAATCATGCCTACATAAATGTTGTTTAAATAATCCAGCTATAATAATCAAGTAGTCTGCTTCCAGCGTTCAGTTAGGGTCTCTTGGAGGAAAACACTTTTAAACTTTTTTTTTTTAACCTTACACTTATGGGTAAAGTATCTGTGGTTGAAGCTATCTGTCATCGATTGATAATGCCTGGTCATGTAATTCCCCCTTTAGTGGACCTCTAGTGAGGGGAAAAGGCAAAAGAATTGGCAGTGAGCCCAGGACAGGAGAATTTCAAAGTTTCCATTAGCTGGTTTGAGCAAATTAAAAGGACAGAACACTGTGTGTACGAAACTTCATGAGGAGGCTGCCTGCTGAGGCCGACATGGTGTAACAGGACGAATGTCTCCACTGGCTTGAGGACCAGTGGAGACATATGAGACAGGAATACACAGAAGAAAACATTTAAAAATGCGGATAAGAGCGGAATTTATTTCCAAGTAACTAGCGGTAATTTTTAAAGCATTTGTACTGTACTTGGAAACAGTCAATAAAAGTTCATAAATAGCGAAGCTGTCCCTTTTACTTCTTTATATTCATGTAATGTCAATTAGATGGTAATCTGCATGGGTTTAAAGAACCAGTGTGTAGGGCATAGAGGCATCTATTTGCAGAAAGGGTATATAATATTTATAACTATATTTTCTAATGAGTATATAATTACCTGGAAATAAGAATCGTTGTGTTTTCGTTACCTTATAAGAAGCCGTTTATATCTACATATGGAGGAGATTCTCTCCCACACACTCCACCATGTGGTTTTCGCAGTAGCCCAAAACAGACAAATGAAACACCAGCTCTAGATAGGGCTATTCTTGTTTGTGTGACAGCTACTGTAGCTCTCCTACATGTTTGGCACACGAGAGAAGTTTCAGTTCTGCAACCTCACCACTAGATGCCACTAAATCCTACACACTGTACCTTTAAATAAAAAGAAAAAAATGGTTATAATAATTATCTGCTTATAGTGATCAATTTGACCTGGACGGCTGTGTTATGACAAGAGGTTTCCTCCGTAAGTTGTACATGAAACAAAGGAAGGAATAAAAGTTGATAAGTTGATTTCAGAGTTATAAATCTTTTGCTTCCTGTAGGTTTTGGCGAGGGCTGTACAACCGCTTTGACCGAGGGATGCATCCTCGACAGTCTGTGGAGGATTACCTGAGGGCCATCCAAGAGGAAACACAGCAGCTGGAGGAGCAGTTGGCTTCACACAAACAGGTAGGACAGGGCTGTAAATTCATTCTGCTTGTCATTTCTCTTGAGAAAAAAAATCTACTGCAGTGTTTTTGCTGGTTTTAGAAGATGACCGTAGTCTTCATAACTTATATTATCAATAGAAAATTGCTCAACTGGAACAGGAGCAGGAGTGGAGTGTTACCCAAAAAGCAGCCGCTTTTGATAAGAGCCCCACAGCATGGGCTCTAGGTAATGACCTCGGTCTGGCCAACACCCCTCAGGACTACACCGGGGGCTTCCTCACCAGCAGCCCCTGTCAGCCCAAAGCACCAGACAGCAGCCTGATTCTGCCGACCCAGGACTTGAACCAAACATCAGAATCCAACCTCTCCAACGGCAGCGACCAGGAGTCAGGGATCGCAGACGTGAGCTGTCGTTCCCCTCTTAGCGAGGACAGCACCAGGGATCCAGACTCTGATGAAGCTGCCTACTCAGCTGCCTGAGCAAATGTAGCATATGGTGGAAGGTGTAGCATCAACCCGCCATCCACTGTGCCACTGAACAAACACTACTGTAACTTTTTTTTATATTCAACAAGTAACCCAGCTATTGGCCAACTCCAGTGAAAAGTTTTATTAGGTTACAAAAGTGACTTGCACTCGTTTGCATGTGGTGTGGTGGGCCCTCACTGTTGCCACATACTTCCTTGTTAATAGTTAATCACTGTAGCTGACCACATTTTACTTCTATCCCAGTAACAATTCTAAAAGTAATAACAAAGCTGGATATTGCTCTCTGTCATGTATGTTGTTGACGACAGAGTTAACCCTTAAGAGTTTCCACAGAAAGTTAAAAATAGTGAGATGCTTTTAGGGCCACAGCGAACAGTTTAAGGTTGGAGACATATCAGCCACGATTATATTGAAAGCCTAAGATGAACAAAAACATGTTTACCAGAGTTTAGAGTGAGTTAAGAACAATTTTGAGCAATTCAATGCACATGTAAGCAGAGGGTGTTGACTCGTCAAATTATTGGTGAGCCATTTAGTTGTGTGAGCTTGCTTTTTACTGAGATCTTCCCTATACTTTCATGCATTAGGACTTTGACTTTACAATGTACACCTTTTAAACATGCTGTCACAATAACCAGAGCTCCAACGAGACCAAATTATCACTTCAGTTGCATTATTTGCACTCAAAGGAGCTCTATTAGATATTCAGAGCTTTCATTTACCCTGGAAGTTGTAGGGCAGAGCCTGAGTTTACTGTGTTCCAGTACAAGTTGAAACACCAAGATGTTGTTAGCAATACCAGTTGATAACAAGGCAGCACACTGTGTTTTGCACCCTAGCAACATTTCCACATGGGCAGAACTGTGTGCACAACTGTTTTAATGAGACTTAAATAAGAGAGAAGAGCCAATAACCGTATATTGCTACAGCTTTCACTACCTTTGCGGTGCAAAGTAGCCATCTTGGATTTTGAGGTCAGGGTTGGTGAGGTTCTTCCTACTTTCCAAATCAAAAATCCAGCTTCAGGAGGCATTCCAGTTAAAATTTACAACTCCGAAACCCAGAAATTCTGACTTCCCATAAAAATGGAAAGCATCATATCTTTCAGAGATTGTCTCCACAAGGCTCTCATCATAGAGGTGGCTGAGCTGCTAGGAGCTAACTCTGTTAACAGTGCGAAAGGTGCTAACAATGGCAACAGTTCTGACAGAGCCAACGGTGTTAACCAGAGTGAAACTGGACACTTTCAGGATGACTCCACTGTGAAGTCAGCAGTCACTGCCTGTAACCATCATGTGAGCACAGTGCAGAGCTGCAGTGATTAGCTACTCAGTGGGATACATATGCAGGGACTTACACACATTAACCTGCACGCATAGAGAGGCTTGGGTTACAGCACATAGAGTGGAAGTACAATTTAATTCTCCACTGAATCTTTATATAGAAAACAGTTGTTTGCTGTTATATTAATGCTCTGAATGTCTTATAGAGCTCCTTTAAAGACAAGAAAGTTATAAATAAAGGGTGAAATCAGAACAGAATGAAACAGATCAAACTATGATGCATGAAAAAACAACAAACTGCTAGTTTGCATCCAGAATGTCTCATCTCTGTTGCAGTGTTTGCAAAAGCTTTGTTTGATTTTTCTGTGTTTTTGTAGTTTTGTTTAGCAGCTGATTTAAATGCTGTTGCACCTTATGGTCACTGCTACTCAACCAAAGGCAGTCTGGAGTCCAGTTTTCAGTCTGGGCTGATAAGGCAGCAGTAACTCTGTTCAACTCAAATTTTAGTTCGCATGGCAAAGTAGCAATGTTTCAACCCCAAAGAATTTATTGTGAGCGAACTAAACTCACTCAGCACACCACAGTGACCTCAGCTGGGATTTGGCATCGTTACACTGCGTTATACCCAGTTGTGAGTTGTTGTTGATTGGCACCTTGTGGTTCATAGCTGGGTCGTTTCATCTTGATCAACAATATCAAGTTGAATTTACACTACAAGATGTAAAAAATAGCTTTGAAATTGTATTCATTTTTCATTTCTGTCCATGATATTTTGCTGTGATCAAACCAAAATTCTTACCACAGGGAATCCACCCTCTACAGGTATAAATAGTGATAGGTCCAGACACAAAAATAAAATATTCATTCATTCATTGAATAAGTAGTAAGTGATAGGACTACTGATTACTGAACCAGCAGATGAGAGCATGTGAACACAAATATACTGCTGCCCTGGGCGGCAGATTATAGACTGTCTTTGAATATTGGTGCCATCTCGATTAACATTAAAACTGCTGACTTTAATAGTACAGTACACATGACGTGCACTCCAATACTGCTAATGAACAATGCAAAGATTATCGAGTAAAGCATGTTAAGATATTTTTGTACTATGGCGTATTTTTTTGACTACTTGCTTTAATGCATGTTGTTTTTATTTGTATTACAGAGTCTAAAATGTCCAGTTATAAGGGATTCTGACCCTGTAGAAAAGAAAGAGCTTTATATTGTAGCGTTAATGTGTTCAGGTGGAATAAGAGCCAAATTTCTCAAACTCATCTAAATGCAAAGTTGTGTAATTTGTGTCAGTTTTCTTTTGAAATAAACAAATATGTTATTGTCAATTGTATTGTTCAGCCATTCTTGATTGTGTTCTTGACTTTCAATTTCAATAGAAAGTAGTTCCAGTGCAACACGTTGGCTGTGTGATCTGAGGATTATCCAGAGTGACTGAGACGCTGATTGTAGAAATAAGTTGCTGTTGAGTTTTTATAGTGTGGTTTTTCATGCTCCATTGTGTTTTTGGGGTAAGTAGAAATTACAATCCAATTCCTGGACAAATAAAACCAACACAATCTGCATGGCTATATACCACAAGTGGCAAGTGAGAAATTATGCTCTTTTTTTATATGAGTGAACCAATCCTCTAAAAATGTTATCCAGCATTTGTATACTCAGTTTAAAATAGGCAAAATCTAAACAGAACTTACACAGGTTGACCAATGATAAAGTACATTTATTCATTTACTCAAAACAGTAGGGCTGAAACCCAGTCATGTCCCACTCCTGTTTCATTTTGTCACTAAACACATATAAGATACATGACAGGTTAAAAAGTTTATGTCTGAACAGCATTTGCAGAATCCTCTTGAATTGCAAACAACAATAACAACAGTACTTTTCAGGTTGACTGATATTAGTAGACCGTACAAGATTTTAAGACATAAAAAGCTTTATATAATTTATATACAAATGTGTGTGTGCGTGTGTGTGTAGCAAGTATATATAGTAAGTAACAAAAAATTAAACATAAGGGGAAATTATCCAAGATCGAATACTTGAATTAAGTGTATGTGGAGAGTAATAGAGTAAGAGAATATGAAAAGACAACCGCCATTTGGGGTGCAGTGCAAAAAAAGAAAAAGAAAAATTTTTGACATACCATATTCCTTCATTGTTTGTTAATTTATTTTTAGCTATGTTGTTCCTGTTTGCGTTGATTTCCCTTTAGCTCTTGTTCTTGTTTGTAATAAATAAAAATAATAATCATAATTGCTCATTTTAGGGGTCAAAGCTCCATCCACATTGTTGATGAACACGTCTAGCTGTATTTGTTTGCCATTATAGCCTTTTCACAATGTATTTGTGTCAAAACGAGTGGCTAAAAAAATATAAATAAATAAATAAATAAAAACTGCAAGATTAGGCTAAATAATATGAGCCAAAACAATGTAATTGTGTGTGGACAAAAAAAAATTAAAAAAATCGAAAAATGAATGGAGCTGGCTGGTCCTATTTTTAGGTTAAATTTAATTTTATCCGTTTTTACACGTAAGAACTTGTTTAACAACTAATGTGAAATTTAACAAATGTTTTGAAAAAAGAAAATTTAGTTCAGTAAATGTAATTCAGTCACTGGAGCAGGAGCACTGAACAAATAGGACGTGCACGCATACGCGCATGACGTTTGTGTCTTACGTGATGACGTCGTGTTGTAGGCTCAGCTATGATGGCAGCCGTGGGTTGACATCGATACATTACAGAATATAAACTATTTAAAAGTTAGCGGAAAACCCCCGACACAGTAACGTAGGACAAACTAACAGTTTTCAGATAGTACACACTTAAACACACACCCGCCCGGTTTGGGGAACGGTAAGTTCACGAGGCTGCAATGAGCTTTGCAGTGTCAAAGTGGCGCTGAGTGTGTGTGAGTGTGTGTGTGCAGCTAGTTAACTCGTCTCTTTCACGTTTTGCACACACTCATATTTATCTGTCGAGCTAGCTGTGTACCTGACAAGTGTGTTGAACATGTACACAGCCTCCCACATGAGTGCCTCCACTGTCCTGCTCATGTTAGCATGTTGTCTGTAGCCTGCTAACTGCTACAGGTAACCTAGCTAGCCCAAAGTGCTGCTAAAGACTGTCTGCGACGAGCTAATGTTAACAGCAGCAAGCAAAGCGCGTCCAGCATGTTATGAATCGACTGTTAGCATATCTGTCTGCGTCTATATAATTTGTTAAATCAGCAATTAAGGCAAAGTGTCTCAGGTGAAAGGAGGCACAAACCGCTCTGAGGTTGAACTAGCTTCCTCTGTTGAGACTGACATTGAGATATCTGTGAATTGACACCCAGAGCAAGTTGTTTTTACGCAGATAATATTGTAACATTATATGTTGTAACCAGACATGTTTGTCATGTCAGCATTTCCTGGGTGTCATGTGCTGTGTGCCATAGCCCAGCCACTTCTTACCATTTGGTCTGTCACAGGTCAGCATGTTGGGACAGGTCTATGACCAAGTGCCTTCTCTTTTTATGTCTTATCTCTGTACATGAAGTGGCACTATGCCCGCAGCTACTGTGGATCACAGCCAAAGAATATGTGAGGTTTGGGCCAACAACCTGGAGGAAGAGCTGAAGAGGATCAGACATGTCATCCGAAAATATAACTACATTGCTATGGTGAGTGGTGCTCAGAGGATAAAAAAACTGTCTGACGCAGCCAGATTTATGTTCTGCATCACAAGCTGTTTGTCTTCTTACAGGACACAGAGTTTCCAGGTGTAGTAGCCAGACCGATCGGAGAGTTCAGAAGCAATGCTGACTATCAGTACCAGTTGCTGCGCTGCAATGTAGATTTGCTCAAGATAATCCAGCTGGGCCTCACGTTTATGAATGAGCAAGGGGAATACCCTCCGGGAACATCAACATGGCAGTTCAATTTTAAGTTTAACCTCACGTAAGATGACTATTGTGCTTCTCCCACTCTTATCACTTATGTGGCATTTGAATGCACCCATGGCATGTACTTGAGTATTTGGGAAGAGTATCTCAGCTTGCTTACAGCACACACAGATGCCACTTAAGAGAGTTACACATTTAGCTGCAAAACAATTACCTAGTCGGCAGTGTTTCAAATGCATATTGTCATTTTAGAAGCCTGAGGGCAAAATTTAGAAGTCTTTGAACTGCACACACTGGCAGAGCACAACACCTCAGTCAGAGCTTACAAAAATGCAGACTATTTTTATAACTATGACGTGCAGTCACTGCTCTCGTACTTGCTTGATTATCTTTTGTGGTTGAAATAATAATGGTGTGACATGTGCTTGTTTTCCTCAGAGAAGATATGTATGCACAGGACTCCATTGAGCTCTTGACCACTTCAGGGATTCAGTTCAAGAAGCACGAGGACGAAGGCATTGAGACGCTGTACTTTGCCGAGCTGCTGATGACATCAGGAGTGGTGCTCTGTGATGGGGTCAAGTGGCTGTCTTTTCACAGGTATACTGCTTTTAACTGAGAGCTGCACAGCAACAGGATTTATGTTTGCAGAAATGTTTTTCTCCCAGGTAGAACATCTCTTACTTTAAACTCTTTGCATGTCAGTCAATAATCAGCACTTATCAAACACATTGTATTAATTCTGGTATAATAGGGTATCATTTTATTGTGTTTGTGCACCACCATACTCATAATACACTGTATCTTTTATCCAGATTCTCTTTATTATAAGTGTGTTACTTCTTTGTAATTTCTCAATGTATAGTATATTTTGTCATGTCTGCACACAGACATCCCCCTGTGTTTAAATGTTCACCAATGATATTTGCTGTGGCCTTTTGGAAGGATAATGAAAAACATTTAGATTTTTTTTTTAGTAATATAAATTTAAACTGGACATAAATATCCTGTTTAAGTGTGCTGGTCAATTGTAATAAACACTTACAGGTCTCTAGTGACTAGCAGCCTTTTGCCAGTTTTTTGTACAATCTGCTGCTTAACATCTTCATTTCATACTCAGTTTCCCACTGTGTCTCCATGGCAAACTGAGGCTAAAGATAACCAGGCTTTGGAAAATAAACAAAGCTTAGGTTTGAAACACCACTGTAATCTGTTTCAGGTATTTAGAACACATTTTTACCAACAGGCTTTAATGTCATGCTGTTTTATTTATATTATTTCTTGGCGTATTTTTGTTTGTTCTGTTTTTAAAATCGTATCTCTTTAAAGGTATACTATGCAGGATTTTCTTGAACAACAATGTGTAGACTTATACAAAAGTAATAGAATAGAATGATCTCTACTGTCACTATACACACATAACCCCTCTCAATCATCATGTATGACCCACTTGAAGTGTGTGACGATGTATTTATCTTCAGAGACTCTACCCTCTACCTGTATTTTCTTTCTGTTTTTCTGTGGTCAGGACGCTCTGCGGGCACAGGGTGTAGGTGAGGGTAGTGAACAGGTGCCCTCCCTAAACAGCAGGCATGCAGGAGGAAGCTATAAAAACAGGCAAATATAGCAAGGTGAAATGCCAAGTGGACAAAGCTGGGCTTTGCTTTTACTTTCACTGGTGGTACTGTTTATAGAGAGTAGCCCAAGCAATTCCTGCATAGTATACCTTTAATTCATCCTAATTTTCATTGTTTTTTTTGTGAATTAACTGTTAGTGGATAATCGGTCTGTTGTGAATATACTGAACATCTTATTCAGCTTTTTTTTTGTTTCTATTAGCCACTGATTTATTTGATTTGATTTTTATTAGGAATTTAAAACCAATACGACGTATAATGACACGAAAATTCCTGAAAAATAGCACTTAAAAGCATTTACTAAAAAAAACACTTACTTCCAAGAGTCCTCGATATAAATGCACGGTAAAATTTGCACGTCATTGGTATTGGCTGGTGTCAGATTTAAAGAGACTTTATAATCACTGAAATTAGGTGGAGAAAAAAGTGGGTATATCGATCAGCATCAGTTATCGGCCAAATAAGTTGTTAAATATTGGCAAAAAATCCAATATCACGCATCCCTAATCCTCAATGGAAACAACAATCACAATACATGGGAACATACAAATCGATGGAAACAAACAGTGTACAATATAAAACTACTTGTTTCCCTGGCAACGCCATGCCCATAGTTCAAATTCCCCTCATCAAAGGTGAACCATCAAGTCTACCCACAAAGCCACCTTACTGTTTGTTTCATAAGTGGCCTTTGTTTAGCTTTGTTAAATATGCAGTTGAAGAGGTTTCCATAAGGGGATCTCAGTGTTAAAAAATAACTTTATTACTATTTTACCTTTGACATGAGGAACGCTGCATAATGCCTGCTCTTGTGTTGCAGTTATGTCAGCTTCCAACCATGTCCATGTCACGCCCACCAACCATGTAATCACTGTTATACTTGCTGTAAAATCAAAGTAGCAAAACACAAGATGTTTTTTAGGATAATGCTGTGGCCCTTGTGTTGTTTTTTGCCCTTACGTGTGCAGGTACAGGCGTTAGAACAAGAAAGCCAGTCTGCCTGTCTTTAATTATCTTTGTATGATGGCAGATTGGAGGTGACAGTATATCTTGAAGCCTCCTGCTGTGTGCTTTAAAAAAACATAGTTAAAAGTTGTGCATGTGTTTGTGTATATGTGTTTTGTAGTGGCTACGACTTTGGATACCTGATCAAGATTCTGTCCAACGCAAACCTGCCTGAGGAGGAGGTGGACTTCTTTGAGATTCTTCGCTTGTACTTTCCAGTCATTTATGATGTCAAGTACCTCATGAAGAGTTGTAAAAACCTGAAGGTACCTAAATAAATATTTCAGCAGGTAGCACAGAGTATCTCCTGTTTTATTCATTTAAAGCTTCACACCTTGATGTCTGTTGTGATCTCTTGTGAGTGTGGCCCTCAGGTTTTACTTTGACTGGAAGCGTGCGTTTTGATCGACTGACGGTGTTTTGTTTTCAGGGAGGGCTGCAGGAAGTAGCTGAGCAACTGGAGCTGGAGAGGATTGGACCACAGCATCAGGCCGGCTCTGACTCTTTACTCACAGGCATGGCTTTCTTCAAGATGAGAGAGGTAGGTTCCTCAAGGCAGAGAGGAGAGCTGGGCAGAATGATTGTCATGAAACTCAAACATCACAAAGCCAGGTCAAAGTGTTACTTAAACCCTTTTAGACTGTTAATCTGATGGCAATTTAACACGCAAGTCTCATGTCCGAATGCGCAACCTGGTCACTTTTACATGACAGTCATTACACAAATCTGACAAAGTCGGACCTAGTGACATTTCAGTGTCTTTCAACACAGCACAAGTCTGAACGAAATGCAGTTAGATTAACAAAGGCTACAGCTTCACAAGATAAAACATGCACAGAGAGAAAGGTCCCTCTCGCAAATGTGTTATAGTAATCATCTTTTATACTCAAAATCAGTTTGATAAACTATGAACCACTGTAGAAGAGTCAGTTTCCAGTTCCTGAGGATTCTTCATGCATCAGACCAGAGTACAAAAATAAACAGTACAAACAGTAAAAATCTAACCAATACTTTCTCTCCATATTATTAATGTATAATTATGTCATCTGCACTGATAAATAAATAAGTATGCAGCTGAAGGTTTAAGATTCAGCATGTGAGCAAACCTGCAGGGCAGAGCTTTTGTCTTATGACTGCAGGTAAGCACGCTGCATCTCCCCTGCCCCCAGTAACACTTTTTTTTTTCTTTTTTTAACTTTACTCTGAATGCCGAGTGTCTTTTGGGTTTGTGTTTGTTTGCTTTGTTTTGTTTGTTGATGCTTTTTTACTAACCTGAAGCATCCACTACAGAAACTTTGGTTAGAAGCTGCTGAGGATTTTTGCCATAGCTTCAGCTATACTCCTAGCTGCTTTGCTATGGTCTCTCCCCCTTTAGCTCCTTTAGCTCTGGCTGGTTGACATTAAATGCATCACTTCCAGTGCACCAACAGAGAAAGTCAACACAGACACCACAACTCCAGAAACTGCAAAATGCAGAGAGCTTTCCCTGGTGGCAATAGGCATAATCAGCATTGTGTGACCGTGTTTGACATGATGTTCATTGCTATGTTCAAGAACTGCACTC
Source organism: Chaetodon striatus (assembly GCA_029783705.1). Lineage (NCBI taxonomy): Eukaryota > Metazoa > Chordata > Actinopteri > Chaetodontiformes > Chaetodontidae > Chaetodon > Chaetodon striatus. Next base: position 7,212,799 of record JAPZEB010000026.1, on the reverse strand, counting down.
CAGCTTAAACGTTAGTTTCCATAAGTGTGCTGTCGTATCTGAGTGAAGTCATGACAAACATTTTCATGTGACTTATGTCTGAATGACAATATGCTGTCACTTTAAATATAACCTGAATATATCTAATTTACAACATAAAATAGCAGCAGATTCACACAATTTCCACATTTTAAAGACAGAAAACTTAATGTTTCATAGCATTTTTTTAATTGAAGAAAATGTCTTAAATGATTAATTGCTTATCAAAATAGATTTTTTTTCTCCATCAACTTATCGATTCATAGAGTAATGAACCAGTCACTTGAATCTGGCTCTCTACATATAACACTGATATGTGTGTACACTTTGCAAAGCTGATAATGATAAAAAAAGACACAGACAAAACATAAAACTGACAGATTTAAACAATTTCATGTTAATGACTGTGCAGTTCACTTTATAGCATAGTTTACCACCACACTGAGGTGTGAAGAAACACTCCAATGCCTGTATTACACATAATGTTAACACAAGCATAGATTTATGACCAGTTCCAGAGGATATGACTTTAAAGATAAACTAAACGCATTTAATAATACGACATTTCAGGAGTACTTTGCCTGCAAAATGACCATTTTTACATCATAAACTCGACATGTGTTTTATTGAATTTGAGAAGAAATCTAGTTTGTCCCACATGCCTCCAGTGAATGACGAATCCAAAAACAGAGAAAATTCTTGATCAGTTGAAGTCGTTGAGGTCCGCAACAACAGCAAAACTACAACAAAATATCTGTTTACAAACTCTCACACAACTTGTGCACCATTTTCTACGTCACATTTATCCAGGCGTATGCTCAGTACTTCCCAAACAGACAGCCTTAACCGACGGGAACCTGGACTATGAGTGAAACTTGTCTTTACTCTCTGTAAAGCCAGACTCCATTGACAAACACACTGAACACAGCAGTTGCTGGTCTACTGCTACCTTGATCAGTAGTTTGTTTGTGTTATTGTGCTAGTTTGGTGTTTTGAAGGGTTAGTTTGGATTTACCAAAGTCACACAGTAACACAAACAAACCACTGATCAAGGCAGTGGTAGATCAGCAGCTCCCATGTTCAGCAAAGTAAAATTACTGTTTTTTTAAATGGAGTCTGGCTTTGAAGAGAGCATAGGTAAGTTTCACTTTAAGGCAAGTACTGTGTGTATGACTAGATAAATGAGACATGGATTTTACTGCAATTATACCACTACTGAGTTGTGTGTGAGTTTGTAAATAGATTTGTATATAGTTTTGCTGTTGTCCCGACTTTGCTCTGTTTTGGAATTTTTCATTCACTGAAGGCATGGCAGAAAAAACAAGCAAAGTTTCCTTCTCAAATTCAACTTAACACGGGGTGAGTATTCCTTTTAAATGAGCTTGTGTCTGTTCTCAGTTTCCTGTTTCCTGTGTTTTGTATCTGTCCCCACAGATGTTCTTTGAGGATCATATCGATGATGCCAAGTACTGTGGTCACTTGTATGGGCTCGGCTCCGGCTCAGCCTACGTCCAGAACGGAACAGGGAACGCTTACGAAGAGGAGGCTAACAAGCAGCAGTCGTGACATCACTTCTGAAACTCTCCCATCCTGCGGTTCACATGCACAATCGGTGCGGCGCTAAAGCCAAGCTTCGCCACCCGGATGATGATAACGATAATGGATAAAACAAGAAAACATACACACATCATTTAGCAAACTGCTTCTCATAGGCTCTGCTCACCTTAGACAACTGAATATGATGGTCGAAAAAAAAAAAAAAAATCCCAGCTGTCCTCACACATGCCCTTGCTGGCTGCATGTGTGTGTGTGAGTTTAGTCTTTTATTCCTACGAAGCGGTGTAGACGTTGGATCAGTTGAATTTAACATGCTTGAAAAGATGGGATTTTAGTTTTCCTAAAATGTTCTGTAGAAATGTTTTTGCACTTTAAAGCTCTAACCTGATTTTATATGGAAAGCTGAAAACAATGTTTCTGGTGTCTTTCTCCTCTTTGTTGCCTTCTCTACGTTCCCATTTTACATTGAGAACATAAACCTTTGCCATCACAACAACCGCTCTCACCACGCTCAGCCTTAATATTAGCTGCATTCTTGTTCTTTTAAAACTTTAATTTATTGTGCGGGTTATCTGACTTCCAACAGACGCTCCATTCAACGCTGGGACATCACGTGTCCCCTGTTCTGGATCTCTTGTATGATAATAAGAAAGGGAGTGTGTTTATGTGCACATTAATATTTCATTGAAGTTTTTTTTTTCATTTGTTCATATAAAGATAATGTTTGTAATGACCTGAATAAGCTCTAATCCCACTGTGAGAAGCCTTTAACTAACCAGTGTAATCTGCTTATTCAGTATGCAGATGGGGATACTAAATAACAAGTGAACTCATTTTCCTTTATAGCATTAGTTGTTCCTGTTTGTATTCATGATAAAGTTCAGAATAATTGCTTACAAGGATGTATACAGTATGTACTAGGTGCATACAGATGGGCTACATTGGAGGAATATGGGTTATTTGTGCATGTAAACACCCTCATTGACACAAGCACATATGAACACATGCATCACTTCTCTACATTGTCTTGCAGTTGATTTCAACCAAATTCACCAGACCTTATAAAACAGTGTAAAAGTATAAAAACTCGCCTGCAGTAAGACATGCTGAGGTTACCCTGAACTACTCTGTCGAGAGTAAATTTAATTTTTAGTTGAGTTGAAGGGTTTGTAGAGTTTTAGTGTTGTAATAAAATAAGAGAAAGCTGTTACTCGATGGGAAAAGGATAGCATTGCCTTTTAACATGCATCTTTTTGTTCCAGTGGAGCTCATTTCACTTGTAGTTCTGGCCTTTTGAATGACCTTTTTTTTATGTATTGCTTTCCCGTTCATTCATGCTGCGTAGAACAGCCGCATGTACTAAAATGTTTGAATAAATGCTGTGTTGTTATAGTAGTATCCTGAACTTCCATAGGTGTGTGTTGACGTGTAGGTTCAAGACTTCTTTTAACCTCCCTGAGCGTCAGAGGCTGATAACTGAAACACTTCTCTTTCTTTCTGCAGCACATCTTCCACACTGTAACGGAGTAAAAAAGGAATATGCAATATACAAGAGGATTGTTTTTAGATTATTTTGTAAATAAAGGCTTGAAACTTTTTCTACCGTACCATGCTCTTGGCCCGTTACATCCCTTTAATGACTCAGAATTCTTCTCGACATGCAACAGAGAGTTGACGGAGGCTGAAGATGAGCTCATTTTATTCTTATAAGGCATCACAACTGTACAGTACATTGCCTCACACATCCATATTGTCTCTTGAGTCATACAGACAGAAGAATAGAAAAATATAGATTGACACTGACTGTCACAATGAAGCTTTTTTTTTAAACAAGCATACATTCTACCAAATTTTCAGTGATGGTTTAATCATTTCCAGTCAGAGACGAGAACAGACAGAATCCTCAGAAGGTGAAAATATACTGCACAAAGCAGCTGGAGCTGATTATCTTTGTTTTTTTGCTCTGCAGGACATCCACAACATCACGTTGTGAGTTAGAAAAACACTCAACAGTATCTGCTTTGTGATGGTGAACAGATCTGCAGCATTACACAGAGGCTTTTGCTGGCGGCCGGTGTGCCGGCCCTCCAGAGACAGTCAGGAAGCTTTTGGCCGGCAGTTTGACGTGTACTGTTAGGCTACCAGACAGCTGATTAGATATTTGGCAGAGGGGACGCACGCTGTCTCAGCACCAGCTTTCAGGTGTTACAGTGTGACAGCAACATCCTCACTCATGCTATAACAAGTCAGAAGAGCCCTTATTCAAATGTAATTACTAATGACTACACTTTTTTTTTTTTTTTTAATAAATCCAAGCAAAGGGGAGAACATCTTGTACAATTCACTACGACAAGGTGTGTTTGTGTTGACATCCTGAGATGAGAGCATGCATCAATTCAACTTCCACGACACTCAACATGGTGGGTGGAAAACCTGTACCCCCCACCCCCCACATCCCAATCATCACATATAGGTTCTAAT
>JAPZEB010000026.1:7144175-7164660 GCA_029783705.1 Chaetodon striatus | reverse complement strand
ACGAGGGGGGAGGAATGTAGTTTTCTGGTTTGACGTTTGTTTGCTTCTAGTCTGTTGCCCTCCTGCAGAGGTTACCTGAGAATAAATCTACAACATGTTACCAGAGCGATGGAGAGATAAGATAGTATTTACAACACACTCACTACTCTGGATTATACGAGGCGGACACACACAACAGAGCACACTCTGAACAAAACATGGAGGGCCTTTATAAGAGTACACAGGGGAATTACTTAAACTCAGTGGATTTATGTGCAGAGCTGTAATACATCCAGTGGGTTACTTCACCTTGTTCACGAAGATTTCTAAACAAATTAGATGATCCTTTCCAAACAGGAGGGGTATCAGCCAGCATCTTGTCTAAATCCTGGGAGAATAGAAGAAAATCCCAAATCACTCATTCATTTCTAAATCCTGAGTAATCACAGCGTAATGCAATGTTTGTTGGCATTACAGTAATTACAGAGGTTTTACACAGCTGAAGAGGAGATTCTGTAAAAAAGCAACAAGTGCCTTGATGACAGAACAACTCACCTTTTTCGTGAGGGACCTCCATGCTCTCCTACCTAAACAAAACAAGGTAACAGTTAGAGAATGTATGTGTGACTTATTGGAAGATGTTTCAATGGTGAGTTATACGCTGAACAAAATACTTCTGCTATGCACACAAAGACTTACTTCTCTCAAATTTTGTGCACAAATTTCTTAAAATCTATCACTGAGTAGTTCTCCTTTGCAAAAATAATCCATCCAACTGACAGGTGTGACATATCAAGATGCTGATAAAACAGCATCATTACTACACAGGTGTGATTTGGGCTGGTCACAATAAAAAGCCGCTCTACAGTGTGCAATTTTTTCTTGAAAAAAAAGAAATTTATTAAACACTCTGATAAATGGATTTCATACTGTATGAGTAGGGCTAAAGATTTATTTTTAGTCACACAGGACTGATCTGTAAAGAGAACACTTCTGCAAAGTGCCAGATGCCGTCCTCGATGAAGAGCTGCCCACTCAGTCAGTTACTTTGACAAACTGCTCTCAGGTCAAGACCCTGGTGCGGATGATGAGCATGTAGATGAGTGTCACAGAGAGAGTCTCTGATAGTTTGTGAAGAAATTCTTCAGTTCTGCAAACCAGTTGCTCCGGTGGCTGGTGTCAGACAATCTTGCAGGTGAAGACGCTGGATGTGGAGGTCCTAAGCTGGTCTACTGTTACACTTGGTCTCCATTTGTAAGGATGGTTGGTTGTGCTGCCAAATTCTCAGCAACAACATCGGGGATGGCTCACTGTTGTGAAATCAACACTCAGTTCACGGGCAGCAGCTCTGGTGGGAATTCCTGCAGTCAGCATGCCAATGGCACGCTCCATCTGTGGCTTTGTGTTGTGTGATCAAACTGCACATTTTAGAGCAGCCTTTTATTGTGACCATTCTGAGACACACCTGCGTCATAGTGATGCTATTTAATCATGCAGCACCTGTCAGGTGGATGCATTACCTTTGAAAAAGAGACGTGCTGACTAACACATATTTTAACAGATTTGTGCACAAAATTTGAGAGTAAGTCTTTTGTGTGAATAAAAAAGTCTTGTCTTGATGTTTCATATTAACTAATAAAAAATGAAAGGAAAAACAAAAGTGTTGTGCTTATATTTTTGTTCAGCGTATATTAAGACTGTAGGACTGGGAACAAAAGTGAAAACAGGTGTTTATGTGGACAGAAACACAAGCTGTGTATCTCTATGAATGCATTCCGATGGTCAATAAAGGAGAAGATAAGATGGAGGTGTTGTAAAAAAAAAAAAAAAAACCTGGCCGGGAAATCACATTGATAACAGTGACAATAACCCTCCACTGACACATTTTAGAGCCTGTGTCTAAAGCTGGGATTATGATTGCCATGTGATGGCTTGCTCTGAGCATGATGTCCTCAATTTGAGGATGTATTTGACGATCTGATATGAATAATTTACATTAAAGCACTTAATGTTTTGACTCTAATGGTTCACCTCCGAACGGCCAGAGCTCCAGCACGCTGTGCTTCATGTGTTGTCTCTGGAATAAAATCATCAGTGGTGCATAATGGTCACGTCCAAGGCCTTCCTACACATCCATAAGAATGGCACATCTCTTTTTACAGCCACAATATAACCATAAACACCATGATTACTATTTTGCAACACATTAGCCACCAGAGATAAATGACACATGGTACGCTAATGCATTAGCGCTCCTTATTTACCTTCCTCATCAGGTATCAGTGAAAACATTAGAGAACATTGCAGCAAGCCACACACCTTAAATCATAATCAATCACATTAATCAGAATGTCTTATCATTACATTTATGACAACCATACTCAGTTGTTTGGTCTCTCTGGGTCTCTGTGAGTTTGTTGCCACATAAATGAGCCATAAAAGTGGGGTTGCTGGTAAAGATGTCTATCTTTATGCAGGTGTTATGACTAAAGCTCTGCAAGCCGCAACTTATTGTCTGATGACACTTCACAGGCCCTCAGCAACAAGTCATGTTCCAGGAAAAAAACACCGGGATTTTTTTTTTTCAATCTCAAGTAATTGGAGGATGAAGGAGCAGGGGTTTATCTGATGAGGTGACGGAGGTGTAATTAAGTAAATGCTTCCTGACAAAGGTGGCTGATTTCTTCACAGAGCTGCAAAGATTATAGAGGCAGTGTAGCCTCTGCAGTGCAGCACACTGTTACAGTCTTCTAAATGCTAACATTTAAAACTGATTGTAGCACTTTAAAAAACACATGAGAAAACTAAAGTTGTAATATATTGGAATCACATCAGAGACTGTGTCCTCTGCATTTGAGGCACATTGAATTGGCCTTGTTGCAGGAACTTTCTAGGAGCCCAGAAACCTTCTTAGTAACTCAAGAACTTTACTTGTGTTTCAACAAGCGACACCAGGTTCTAAATATAGCTGCTAACACCAAATACGTCATTTTTTTGGTACGGTCTGATGGCCCAGGAACTTTTGGGGCAGGGTTTAATGTTGCTCACTGGTCAAACAAAGCTCAGGCTGCTACAATTTAATCACACAGTCAGCAAGCACTGAGTGCAACTGAATCAATATTAGGATGAGCTCTTGTAAAGATTATTGACGTTGAAGGGGACAGGCCATCCCAAAATCAAAGATACAGATTTTTCCTCGTACCTGTGGTGCTATGTATCAATCTCAATTGTTTTGTATGTGTTGCTGAGTGTCAGAGTGTAGAGATGTCTACCTTCTCTCAAATATAAAGGAACAAGATAGCAGATACCGAGCTACACCTGCAAACTGTATCACTGCACAGAAGAAAGTGTACATCCAGTCGGCTCGTGCTCATGACAGTGCGGATGTAAACATTTATGGCTACGGCAATTTATTGATTACTTGACTGACTGTCCAAGGCCTAAACATCAACAATAATGCCTCTCTTCCTCCACAGGATGTTTAGTATTGTAGGAACAATCTGAGTAATAGGAGTGCACTCACTCTTGGGTTCATTCAAAGTGACGGACTCGATGAAGTTGAGTGGCGTCATGTAGAGCTGACCCTCGCACTCCACTGAACTGAACAGGCGAAACCTGTTTTCATAGGATGACATGTACACATCTCCATCATCCAGACCATAGGGCCGCGCCTGTAAACACACACACACACACACACACACACACCATCATGAAATATTGCAAATCATTACAACGGTGATAATACTGTCTGAAAGATGCTTTTTATAAAATCCACGTAAGCTTTTCTTGCCACGAAAAGCCTCGCTCACATGGACCAACAAAGAGGCCCATGCTTTAATTCAGTAATGGGGTGCATGTTATGTCAGCCCTATTTTTCATCCCCGTGCACCAGATAATGTCCCTACAACTGTTCAGACCCAGCCAGATCAGAAGGCTGGATTGGTGAAGACAGAGTGGATCTCTCTGTCAGGTGGCACAGTGCCAGGTCCACTGGGCACAGAGCAAACACCCAGGGAATGTGTTCCCCCCTCTGCTTAACCATTAAACCCCCTCTAACCACCCCCTCCTCTCATCAAATGTCAGTCCCTCCGCCAAGACCCAGTGTCCAGTTTCCTGTGTCCCTGGATTCCTGCTGCCTGTAGACACCAGTTGAGCTTTCCTCCCTCTAATGTGCAACAAGGAATCTTCTGTAGCTCAAAGTGTGCAAACCAGACCCGTTAAACATGTGTGTTTGGTGTTTACAGCCCCTGTGATCTATGAAACTCCTGTCAATAATGTCAGCACATGTCTTAGCTAAAGAGGCTGCAGAAGTGCTGGTATGTAGGTTAATGAGGACCAAATACACACTGTACATGAGGCAGACAAAATACCGTCTAACAACATCTGACATAGTGCAAAAAATGAGTGCTGCAAAAACCTGTGTGAAGCAGCAGTGCTGAAATCATTAGTCAATTAATTGATTTTAATAAAGTGTATTATCAACACTTTGAATAAGCAATTAATCAGAGTTGCTCAAGAAAATATGCCAACATTTCTGTTCTCTAAGGCAGCAACTAATGCTTATTTATATTACTGATCAATCTATTAAATTGTTTTGATTAATTACTTTGATCGGAAGTAGGATACATTGTGCCAAAAAAAAAACTGCTTTGTCCAACCAGCAGTCCAAACCCTCCCAAAATCTTTAATAACATTAATGAAAAATAGAGAAATGAAGCTTGAACCAGGAAATGTTTGGCATTTTGCTTGGTGAACAACTTAGAAGATTAATCTGTTCTCCGAACAGTTCCTTATTGATTTTCTGCAGAATGACTAAGATTAAATTACTAATAGTTTCTCTAATATAGGTACACTGTTTAAAGCCTCTCAAATGTGAAGGTGTGCTGCTTTTATGTTAAATGTGTCACTGTAAACTGATTATCTTTAGGCCTGGGACTGATTGTAGAACAAAACAACCAACCTGAAGATATCACCTTAAACTCTGGGAGGTTGTGATGTCACTAGTTTGTTATATTTTCTAGACTTAACAATCACTTAAACAAATAATGAATAGATCAATCAGTATAAAAATGCTCATTAGTTGGAGCCCATGGCAGCGGCGTGAGGTAGTCATTATAGGTCCCAGTGCACGCTATTATGACGGGCCCTAGTGCACCCTAGTTACTACTTATCAAGCACACACACAGAGTCTTAGGTGTATATATGTTTTATTAACAGTGTGTCTTACTGCCGCTTTTATACTACATCTGCTTGCAGATGTGCCCAGCTTGTCAGCCTTGAGAGATTTTGCACCTAAACTAACTACTGTAAATCGTATTGGCTTGTTACATGATTAAACAGAGGCTTAATATTGAATAACATCAACATACATATCACCCAGCAGTCACCATTACATATCTGTATATGACAAAAACCACAGGCGAAAATAAGAAATTATTAGTTCTACTAAATTGTTTTTTCAGTCAAATTAAAGTTTATGTAGAATGAACATGTAATTTGTTATAGACTGATACTATTTTACAATAACAGAGAACCATGATGGTTCTCTTTGCCTTTTTAAGGGCAGGGCATATAAAGAAAATCGCCCAATTTTGATTTAATGTGAGTTCTTCTTTGAACATGGGCATATTTCCAGATGGCCCCTGGCCCATGGTAACTTTTGTAGCTGTGTTTTGTTCATCTCTGTAGATACTTAAGAAGATTAAATAAAAGGAATATCTCAAATTACCATAAACTTGAATAAATAAGACAAACTCTCTGATATAGTGTGACCAAAAAAGAGACAGTAAAGGCATCACAGAGCTCTGTGAGGCTACTGTATTGGATAACATTACACATATAGGTGTCAGGTGTTATTTTGTCCAGCCCCTAGATGTAAGCACAATGTAAACATAACATCTATTTCCTCTTAAAAAATTTAAGGCAAGTAGTACTTATGTGACATATATGCAGAAAGGCAGGTAAGACCCTCACTCATGGCAGCCATAAGGTCACGTGACGTGAGAACAGCTATGACCATTTTGCCATTTCAGCACCAAAGGTCGGGATAGCTCCTGATGATGACGACACATTAACGTTACTGTAGTTTTTAAGTGCACTAAATGATGTAGGCTAATTATGTTGGAAATGCGGATGCTCCGGTCATGAGGCTGTGTTTCTATGAGGAAAACAAAACTGAAATAGAAACATTTTCACGACAGCCGGTGTTCCTGTCAGCCGGTGTGTGAGCTTGAATGTCGCTGCTAAAGCCGCTCAGCTTGTCAAATGTCCCACTGTACCTTATCGGTGGCAGAAACTGATGGCAGCGCCAGATGAAAGAGTCGAGCCTCGACATGGCTCTTGAGCCCGGAGCGCCTGCCGGTAGACGAGCAGCAGTAGTAAACAGCCGCACCGGCGGCGGCGGCGGTGACGCACCCTCCTGCCGCGATAACTTTCAGAGCTTTTGTCGCCTTCGAGGATGTTTGCTGCTGCCGCGCCGTAAACGTCCCTGTTTTGAGGCTGTTGGTGAGTGAAGGGATAAGCCTGCGCAGGGCAGCCATGGCTGTTTACACTGAGGTGTCGTAACCGATAACACACACACACACACACACACAGCAAAGAGCAGAACCGCTCGAGACGCCTGCTGCTCCGAGCTCGCGAGAAATGCCGTGGGTATTTCAAGTCTCTGTGGGATTAAAGGGCGTCAAATTGGTGAGAGTGAAGGAAATGTGGAAATAAACATAGAAGCAGACAGAGAATTGTTTCTAATGTTTTGTAGGTTGATTTAAAGTGTCACACATTTTGTGTTTACTAATTGAATTTAATTTGAAGTGATGTAAGTGCTCACTTTAAGCCCACCATCAACTCTCTCTCCCTGTGTCTCTCTTATTTTATGCCTCAGGAGAAGGGAGAAAAAAATCCCTGCCAGGGCACGTCTGAACTGTGACAGCCCCGCCCATTACTAGTCCTGTGGTTTTGCACCTGCCTCACCACCCCTGCCACTTTGAGCGCAAAACCTTCCAGGAGCTCCTTTACCTGCACTGCAGCGTTTCCTCAGCCCTTACTCCTGAATCCTCCCCTGCTCTGTCTCCTCCGCGGCTCCTCTGAGGCATCACGCTGTGAACAGGTATGCAACATGAGGGCTGTCTGAGCAGCAACTGCAGCCCACCCGCAACTGATGAAGACGCAGCGGTGAAAAAGAGGAGAAATCGGTGCAGCCAGGAGCGGAGATTTGGTGAGTGTTTCATGTCAGGGGACAGAAATCCGCGCGTGTCCTTGCACAACGGGTACACGCGCTAAGTAACGGGAGGAGGTGGACGTAAACATGCAATAAGTGACAGTGGCAACCAGGTAGTGTACTACGCAAGAGCGCTCCCTCCGGACCTCCTCACTGAACTTTACCCGCTGAGCTTTGACGCGATGGCTGCTGCTGCTGCTGCTGCTGCTGCTGCTGCTGCTCTGGGGGAAGTTGGAGGCGTCTTGCACGGCATCGATGGTGTCGCACAGGTCGGGTCCCATTTCTACCTGACCCCTCTTGGGGACAGTCCGACGCTTCTAGGGGAGCACCTCATTCCTGGGGACAGGCTCTCCCGGAGCACCACGGCGGATTTAACGCACCTGAAAGGGATTCTCAGGAGGAGACAGTTATACTGCAGGACTGGGTTTCATCTGGAAATACTTCCGGATGGCACAGTGCAAGGGACGAGGAAGGACCACAGTCGTTTTGGTAAACACTGACAATTACTTTTTATATATTTTGGTAGCAAAACAAACATAAGGCAATAGACAGTGGCCAACAGTTAATAAATCAAATAAGTATTTAAATAATCAGCAGCAAGGAGAGAGTAAAAAGTGATGAAAATAACAATGTTATAATTCTGGTGAAATCAAAATGCATGCATGTGCCAATAGGCTGTAGTCAGAGTTTATTATTGTTAGATCGTCTTTGATAATATTCTGTTATCTTTGTCAAAGTCTGAAGTACTGAACAAGTGTGTTATTCTTCTTCAGGTATTTTGGAATTCATAAGCCTTGCTGTTGGGTTGATAAGCATTAGAGGGGTGGACAGTGGACTCTATCTGGGGATGAACGACAAAGGAGAGCTGTATGGCTCTGTAAGTACCTGCTTTGCTTATTCATGTTGCCCCCTCATGTTTGACCATGTGATGACCCACAAAGAGTTTTTTGTTTTTCAAGTCTCATATTTGGAGAATTTGAAAAACAAAAGAAATCTATATCTGCATCATGAGCCAGGACTTCTCTAATGTTGTACCTTTTGTCTGCAGGAGAAGCTCACAGCTGAATGTGTCTTCAGGGAGCAGTTTGAGGAGAACTGGTACAACACATACTCTTCCAACCTGTACAAACATGGAGACAAAGGGACACGTTATTTTGTGGCATTAAACAAAGACGGGACACCAAGGGACGGGACTAAATCCAGGCGGCACCAGAAATTTACACACTTCCTGCCCAGGCCTGTGGACCCTGACCGTGTGCCAGAGCTGTACAGGGATATCCTGGGACACAGCTGAGAGCTGGAGGCCCGGTCCAGTTCAGGAATAGCTGCTAAAGCCCTGGCAGGCAGGGAGCAGAGGAGAGAAGAGGGACGCAGGCAGGGATGTGGTCCGGTGCAGGCTGGTGGACAGCAGCCCGACCGGCAGGGATAAAGGCACCGGGGGCCTCTTGTAGGAATGCACGGGCCATCTCTCAGCAGCCAGGAAGACGGGCTAGAATGTCTGCACGCTCGGCATGAGGGGGGCGTTTGTTTCAGAGGCCGGACGACCCTAAAAAGTACCTGCCTTGGAATAGGAGATGAATGGGAAACGGAGCTGAGTGATCAAGGAGCATCTACTCTGGTCAGATGGGGACATCAGCTGAGTCCGTGGGAATCATGAGATGGTACTGTTGATTTGGGTCCTGTATCAGAGAGCTGTCGCTTGTTCAGAAGGACTTTGAAGGAATTCTGTTTTTTCTTACCTGTGTCTAAACCTGTTTGAAAAGAGCAAAAATGTAACAATTTATTTATTCATTTTAGATACATATATTTATGTTATATATTTATTTATTTGAGAATATATTTTTACAGTTAGATACATGAAATATAGAAAAACCACTAGAAAATGTATCGATTATATAAAGACTGAGACACTGTACCATTATGTCTTTTATTCTGAAAAACAGCTCAGCTAGTGATATACTGTAATATGACCAAAGATATGAAACATATTGGCAACTTTTGAAAAAGATCCCCACATCTTAAATGCTCTTTATTACAATATGGCGACTGTGAATCAATTTTTTTAAGAATCATTGTAACACTGACGTATTAATTCTAACCAAACTACTGTTACATGTGTTGCAGGAGGAATCTGAAGTCAACAAACTGACAATACAATCAATAAATTGCTCAAAATGTGATTAAAATCATTTTTTGTCAGTCTATATGAACACAGATAAAGGTATTACAACCAATGTTCATTTAAAAAATCCCTCATTTTTACTTTTAAAGGAGCAACATTTCAAAGAAGTTTACTAGTTGCCTTTGTCTTCCAGAGTTTAAACATATAAACCCGCTTACGAGACCAATGTTGTCTTTCTTTATGGACACCATTATGCCGAGAGAGGAGTCGTAGGCCTGATGCACGCATAAAACTTCAAAGCCTCCGTCCTGAGTCCTCTGAATGTAGAGGTCACGCAACAACACGATCAGAGCCAAATAAAATGTGACCTTTAGCTCAGGCCCGGCAACTTTAGCAGCTGTGTAAAAGTGGAGGTCAGAGCGATAAGGATTAAGTAACCTCTGCTGACAGTTTGGGGATGATAAACCTGTTGAAATGTCCTATTAAATGAGACACGTATGCCTCATTCTCTTGTCTTCAGACAGGTTTTGTTCCTTTGTGTTAAAAATGTAAGATTGTTTCACTGTCCCATCATTTAAAGCAACCAAAAGTGGGTTACAGTCTGAATTAAGAGGTGAAAAAACAGCTGAATTACTCCTTTATTTTGAAAAAGCCACCCTCATATCTGTGCACACTTTCCTCCACGGTTGGGGGAAGATCTGTGTCCAAGCATGAAAGCTCAGCCTGTGATCTTAGCGTGTGTGTGTGATGGCGAGCCAGTTGGGGGGGTTGTCTCGATACAAGGGAGTCAACCCCGTTGCCAACTCTCTCCTGTCTGCACTGTGATACTGTGGGACTTTCCCACCTGCACACCTTGAACATCAACACGCTTCTGTCGTCGATTAATGACAGCACCGCAGAGTGTATTATAACCTGCGTGCGCGTGGACATCCCCTGTCCACCGGGTAAACACACGCAAGCCCATTGCAACATAAAAAAAGGATTCTGGTGCTTGTTTTTAGAAAGATGCTGTCACTGCTCGTCTTTCTTTAGCTCTGATAGAGAAGTTAACAAGCGTGAAAATGATGGACGGGGCGTGCTTCATTCCTGTCCCATCCCAAAGAGCGTGTTGCTGCAATAGTTTGTCCATGACTTTGACCTGCTGCTTTACTTTTTGTTGTTGCAGTACCTCCAGAGAGACTAAAATCTCAATGCAGGGCTCGTCGCCATCGCCCTCGTGCCCATGAAAAGCAGACTTTGTGCAAATCCAAGAGCGTTACTCCCTCCGCCCCCCTTTTGACATTTTTGAAGGTCATCCCTCTAAACACACTGGAAATCCTGACTTGTGATACCTGATGCCCAGAAGTGCTCTTTGGCACTTGTTAAACTGGTGTTTTTGGAGTCTACCTGGCCCTGAGACAGATGCTTTTGTTCCACCTACTCCGCCTCCTCCAGGTGGTCTGTGGCTCCTCGCTGAAAACACTTAAACCCCTCATCCGCACCCACTCTGGAAGGCCGTCTCACACGCTTAATGGACGCTCCCTGACTTTCATCACCTCCTCAGCAGCGGCCTTAAAGGGCTCTCGAGGAACCCAATCAAGTGTGTGTGTGTGTGTGTGTGTGTGTGTGTGTGTGTGTGTGTGTGTACATGGCATGGGTCCACGGGCAGGTGTGGAAGTCAGTGATCTTCTGTGTCTATCTTCGCAGTCCAGTCAGACAGCGCAGGTGTTCCCTCAGCACTCAAGCTCTCACACTCTGATCT
The DNA here is from genome assembly GCA_029783705.1 of Chaetodon striatus. Lineage (NCBI taxonomy): Eukaryota > Metazoa > Chordata > Actinopteri > Chaetodontiformes > Chaetodontidae > Chaetodon > Chaetodon striatus. The sequence continues at coordinate 7,153,602 of JAPZEB010000026.1, read as the reverse complement.
AAGGCCTGCTGTTTGTCAGCTGGGGATATGACTTAGCAGCAGGAGCAGCAGCGGCAGGAGGAGGAGGGTGGAAATATAGTCGGCTTTGTTGTCTGCCCCCAATTATCAGAGAGCATAATTTCTATATTTAGAAGGCTGCGTAGGGGAAGACAGGGGAGGTGCCGAGAAGCTCACCTGTTGCTCTAAAGCCGTGGCCACTTCTAAGAGTGTGTTTGTGCAGGGATGGTGTCTGCAGCTTTGTGTCATTTCAATCCTGCAACTATTGATTTCAGGCTCTTTGTTGTTTGTTTATTCCTTAGTAAATTGCTGTGCGCACAAATTATGAGCTGCATGTGTGTTTATGGGGATTACAGCAGAAGTGTAAGTATAGCGTTATCCACTTGATACTTTTAGGCTTTCATCCGTGTCCAGAGAGAGAGAGAGGCATTCTGGAAAGAAATCTGCAGCCAGTGGTTCCCAAATATCATCCATCCTTCCATCCTACGTGTTTTGTGGCCTGAAAACAAAATCATCTTTCACACTTGCTGCATTGTACTCCTGTTGGGTTCAATCATTTTTAGTGTCATAGCTAAGAGGATTTTGCGGTCTGCCTTCCGCAAGCGGCAATTAGAGCAGCATACCTGATTTACTGACACTCCACATTGCAAGCTGTCAGCTCCAGTGGAAAATATGCTCCTCTGTTTGCATCTCCATGGAGACGTTAGTAGAAAACAACAATGTTTAGGTGTTGTGGGGAACAAAAAAAGAAGAAGAAGAAGAAGCCGAGGCACTGTCATTTCTGCAGAGTTTAGTCTCACACTTCTAACAAGGCACACACACTGAACAACAGCCCGGTGCGTTTGCAGGCGCTGCCAGTGACTGACTGACATTTTGTTTAACTAAAGGGATCTGAACACACAGTACCTGGAGGAGGCATCTGAAGCATCTAATACAGCCCGCATACAGGTCGACAAGAGGTAAAGGGGAAATGGTGTAGTTATATAAGTCATACGACATACTGTGAAAGGCTGTTAAGGCTAATGTTGCAGTGAAGTTTTGGGTGGATAAAACAACAACACACTGACATTCTCTATTCTTATATAACAGTATATACTAAATTTATTGCAATATCAAATCAAAGGAAGTGTGTTAGACCACAACAATATTATACTCTGAATGTCAAGATACTATGAGAAATTCCTAAAGTTCAGTCATGAGAGGCCAACATGTTCTCTCACTCCCACTTTGTCAAATGTGGCAGCTTGATCTGTGGCCTGTGCTTCAAACTATGACGCTCTACATACCCCTCTAGCATCATTCGGTGTCTGTGTCAATTTCAGTTCATTAAATACCAAGTGTCTTTTCAAAATAAACTTCAGTGCCACCAAACTACTTTAGGTTGGGCAACAAAACTACTTGGTGAGATCTATAAAAAAAGGGGACCTGCCCATTGTTCCGATGGCCCAAAATTGTGTTCAGAAAAATGTTGCACTGGACTGAGAGCTCATTTCTCCAACAGCCCATTATCCCCAAAACAAACGCCCTTTGCTCCAAGGTTCTGTTTCTTTAAAAATACACACCCTGCAGTTAGACAACCCAAGTAGCAGAGAAAATGTTTGTAGCTACATTTCTGTAAACCATAGATATATAACTTTTGTGGTTAGGTTTAGGCACAAAAACCACTTGGCTATGGTTTGGAAAAGATCATGTTTAGGCTAAAAAAACACCCACATTTGGTGGCACATGAATGTGTTGGTAGAAAACATCTCCGTTCATTGGCTCACAGGGCACTGGGAAACTAAAACTAAGTGATGGTGTGTATTTTGTGAAGAGGCGGGACTTCGGAGCAATGGCTGGTTGTTTTTGAGATTATGGGCTGTTGGAGAAATGAGCTTTCAGTCCAATGGGCCAATTTTTTCAGACTAATGGAGTTTTGGAATTATGGGTTGTTGGAACAATGGCATGGCACCGAAAAAAGATCGTGGTTTAGGTTAAAATAAAATTATGTTTGTTATGTCACATTACTTAGGCAAGTAAAGTAAAGAGCTGTTGATGGCCACTGACCAAGTTGCCATATGTGACGCTCTGGTAATGAGAACAGGTTGAAGAGGCAGTGATTTAAAATAACTTCTATTTACTTAAGTACATTACAGAGATATTTGTACTTAGGTTTTCCTCTTTTGTGCTACTTTATCACACATTTCAGAGAGAAAGTATATGTGACAAGTATAGTTGAAGATTAAGATTTTAAATATAAAACATATGATCCTTTAAGGAGAGCAGTGAGTAAACAAAAACAGTAATGTAAAACCAAAACAATGAGCTGAAAGATGCTAAAATGCTCCACAGAGCTGAGTGGGCCTGTAGAGTCTGAGACAGTCCTTCATGGGTTTGTCACTACAAGTAATCCACATAACACACAGTCTTCTGATCCATTGTTAACATAAGAATATTGATAGATGCAGCTTTAATGCATCTGCAATAACATTCCAGTTATGTTATATTTAATAATAAAACAATCTGAAAGGACTCACTCTGTACAATGAGCAGCTTTACTTTTGATGGGTGAGTACTTTTTTCTGACAATATATATATATTTTTGAAGTCTGAATGCAAGACTTAACTCAAAAGAAAGTATTTGTAAATGTTTGTATTGCTCCTTTACTCGAGTAAAACACACCACTGATGAGGGGAATCCAGGTAAGAAATACACAGAGAGGAAAGACTGATTGTTTACTTTTTCAAATCATTTATCTTCCAAAAAAAATATAACCCAACACATTATTAGAAAAGTTGTCTCTGATGAATCTGGACACTCAGGTTAAGTTTTCTCTCCTTCTCTCCTTGCTGTAACCCCCCAGCCCCTCACATCTGCTGACCAAACCAGTGTGTGAGTCCCTCCGGAGCAGCCGTGTCACCCCTTCCTCTGGCCCATGTGTCCACATTACAAAGTCACAAATTAGGTCTTGACATTTGGGCGCTATAATTGCCCCTGAAAAGCATGAGGCATCAATTAGGCTCTCAGCACCATGACAGGTTATCCCTACAGGACATAATCGCCCTGCTGGACTGCTCGGCTGGACTGCCCCGCCAGGGCATACTCACAACAGACACAAACACATACGCGCGCACACACACACAGAGTTTATAGCTCCCTGGTAAAATTTTGGTAGCAATCAAGCCAAGAAAGGCCATAAATCTGCCAGCACGTTCCATAAATAGTTTGACATTCTCATTATAAAATTAAATCATCATTTTTGAAATGATAGCTGTGTGACAATAATGTGTGTGTGGAGGCTATGATGGAGGAGTGGCAGTAGGTCTCTAATAACAGCATAGATCCCTTTGATTTCCCGACTCTGGTGCCGCCTGACAGTTTCTGCTCCCACAGGGCGTGGGGATCTCTAGGGTCAGAAAAAAGGTCAATTGGTTCATTTCCATAGCTCCTACTTTAAACATTCTTGTCGGCTTTGGAAGCAATTCAATCAGCAGTGAAAACACTGGTTCGCAGCATGGAATTACCAGCCGTCGTTAAAGATGCAGAGGACTCATAAACAAGATGGATGTATCCCACAGAGAAATACAACATAAACTGTTAGCAGCCCTGCAAGACTTTGACATATATGAGCTGGATGTTTTTCAGTGTTGAAAGAAATTAGGCTTAATGGACGTAATACTTTTTAGAGCATTGTGCATAATTGAAAAAAAGAACACTATGAACAATATGTAGGAGTGATGAGGACTTGCAGTTGTTTTTGACATTTCTTTTTGTTTGGGGAGATGACTTACTTACATATTAGTGTTTCATTAACTGGCTTTATAAAAGACAAGTAGACTCTGATTTATGTGCTAAACAAATGCAAAATGGCATGCAAAAAACAAATGGAATTAACCATTTAATTTAAAGGTTTAGTGTATGACATTCAGAACATCAATATCAGCAACCTACTATTTACTATGTGAAGATATAGCAGAGTAACAGTGTCCTGAGCAGAGAATGAAGCCACGCTCCCTCTGTGTGTGTTGTTATCCGAGCTTCTCTGTTCTTTCTTGCTGTAGACGGGCTGGCCACACGTGCATGTTAGTGCATGTGCGTCCTGTGAGTGTATCCTACTGGCTAACTATTTACCATTGGGTTTGCATTTAAACATGGTTACCGTTGATACTGCCATCACAGCTCTCAGTGGTTGGACCGCGTTGCCATGGAAGTGCAAAGGCCAACCTCAAGTTCCACCCACAGGTTAAAGGTTCAGTAGGTGAGTTTTATAGAAATAACTTTTTGTGATATCTGCTGAAACTGTCACTGTATCACTGACAGTGGTACATGAGACAGATAATCTATGAGCAATTAATGTTCCTTTGGCTCCTCCTAGTGCTCCTAATAACATTAAAAAGAATCCACCACACCTGACTGAAAACAACCAATCAGAGCCAGGTGGAGTCTGTAAAACTGAGAAACACTAACAGCAATGAAAAAGCTGCACTTCCCTCTTTTGCCAACAACAGTGTACACAGCAAAGACAAACAGAAAGGATAAAGCCACATGCTGAAGATATTGAGCCTGACTGAGTAGCCCCTTTTATGTTTCCTGTTCAAGGTGGGAATACTCTGCCGTTATGCCACCTCGCCATTCTTTGTAAAAGGTACAATCGCAGAATGGGGGGATTGAGTTGTCTCTCCTTTAAGCTGGCATCAGAGGTAGTAATAGTGCTGAAACAATCTCTCTATAAACAGGACAGCTGGCAGGACGGGATCAGCATGGGTGTGATGTTTTGACGACACTTTATGCAATTTAAAAAGAACCTGTTAGCAGTTAGCAGCTAATTCAGAGAAGAAGAACAGCGGCCGAAAATGGGAAAACAATGAGGTCTGGGAGCTCCTGACCCTCCAAGCAGAGGATGACATTAGCCGCCATATAACAGAAATGGAAATGATTGTTGTTGCCATGTTGTGCCACTGTTATTTTTAATGAAGCGCTGCCAACGTATATGTTAGATGTCACACTATGGGCCGACATTGTTGTGTTAAATGTCACGCTTAATTTGATTCTGCGATGCTGGCATAGTGGCTAAAATCATACACAGGAGTGGCATGACGCAGCCGTTGTTTGATTCTGTGTAAAAATGCAAAGACGCATGATGAAGGGACTTCTAGCGGCCTAAAGCAAGCTCTTTGTGTAAAAGGGACTACAGTGTTAGAGACTCTTCCTGGCTCTGATTGGTTGTTTATGTTGAGGCCAGTAGTTTCTTACAGATGCCATTAGAAGCACCAGGATAAGCAAGAGGAACCTGTTTTTATGTCACAGTTTTTTTGTGTCGTGCTACTGTTTAGATGCAGTGACAATTTCAGCAAATATAACAGAAAGATATTTTTTAGAAAAGTTACTCACTGAAACTTTTAACACTGTTAAATCTGTCAGCACTGATGCCGTTGTTAGCACTGTGGCACTGTTAGCACTGTTAGCACTGTTAGCATAAACAACTGCGAACCACTACCATTTTGGCTCGGCTACCTCCACGTTTGCTTGTTGTGTCTGAGATGAGAGCTGGTTGAAGGGAATCCCAGCCCAGAATAAATGAAAATCATATACACCACCTTTAAGTTCATGTTTAAGGTTTCTCCATTTGCATCTTTCATGCAGAAGATATACTTTCTGATGTCCACACAATACATACACATATACAGTACCACACGGGCCTGTATGTAAAACATGACAGGATCACAATTTTGTCGCCCCACCCAATGAAAAAATAAGAAAAAATACAGATAAGTCACAGCAGGTATGAAAGACATGCTGCCACTACCTTTAAAGACTCTCTAACACAAGCTATTCAAAAATAATTTAGCTCAGCAGCTTGCTTAGCCACAAAATTAAAAAATATATACACAACTGATCAATTAATAAAAACCAATCATAAGTGCAATGCACCTAAAAACAAGACCAGTAAAACTGGCAATTTGTGAAACAAAACCTTAAATAATTATGTCAGAATCACAGCAACACACATCTGTCTTCAGCAGATCAGATGATAAATGTCAGCGTCTCAGATCGCTGCCATAAATGTACACAGATTAACTACTAAAATGACCAGTCAACATTTTAAATGACACAGATTCATGTCAATCAATTGTGCAAAAAAAACAAGCTATATAATATTTTTTTTTATTAAATATCAAAGATTTTCCTAATCAAGTCCAAAGCATCTGACTCAAGAAAAACAAGCTTGCCTCTCTTCATCAACAGATTACCTCACTGTGTGAAGTCAGGCTTTCACTTAAGTATGTTTGTCTTGATAGATCATACCGAGTGTAAGTGTCTATTTTGACCATGAGAGCTGCAAACAGCCAAAGTAAAGAGTCCAGCTATGTGTAACGCTCACTGCCTGGTTAAAGAGCATGATAGAGGAAGACTGTACTCTCACTGCCTACCGGTGAAAGTGGAAATGTGCTTTGTTGCCCCTCAGTCAGGCGGAAAATTGCAAACCCATTTGTCATTGTGTGCCAAGATGCAGAGGTCAGTCAATGGATTCCTTCATGACAAGCTTACGGAATCAAATGTTTTTCCACGGCCTCACCCTTTCACACCTGCACCTCCAGGTAAAATAACAAAACAAGGGGGGAAAGAGAGAAAAGAGGGCTTAGAGCGAGCGACTTAAAGACAGGGGAGAGAAAAACGATATGCGAGAAGAATTTACCGTGAAACCCTGCACGTCTATTGCCCATTTCAGCTTATTTGAACCCAATACACGTTTAGCTCACAGTGGCAGATGAAATGCCAGGTTTTGGCCAACGTCCAAAACCTGGAGAATATCACTAATTATTCCTGGCTGTGACCACAGAACATTCTTACAGTGCTCAAAAGGATGTTGTTTGTTATCCTCTCGGTCAAAACAGCAACTGCTTGATTTGAGGTACCAACAGAAACACTTAGGAAAACTTTTCCACAGCTTGATTGACTGCCTAATCCTGCAGAGAGGCTCCGAGGCTGCAGCGGTGTTTCCCACAGGTCTGATGCACGTGGGACATCAAAGACAGATACGAAAACAAAAAGATTCAGCTTTCTAATCAGTCATCCATTTTAGTAGTTTGATTATGTCTCTGTTTGCAGAAGTTCATTAGAGATCAGTATTACAGACAGCTTGAGAGCAGCATGGTGGGAGACAAGGCTAAACTCATTCAAATAACCTTTTGTGCTGAAATGGTTTTCTGTCAAATGCAATTTGTACATACAATTTCAGTCAAGATTGTGGAGACTGCTGCAGCAATTGCATGTGAATGATTATTCAGGGTTTAAAGCGAGACTGTAGCTTTCTGCAGAACAGCATGTGGTGATTACAGGATAATGACGCATTGAATTTCCCTTCATTTCCAGTAGCTGAAAAGACACTATCATTCAGCAACTTGACCAAGACCAAGATGAATGTGGCTCATTGACTATATAAAAATAATTGACATAGTATTTTGGAGCCTCGTGTTTGGCATTTTGGCCATCGCCGTCTGGGTTTTTTTTGGAGCCAGAAGCGACCACATTTGGACAAGACGAAGAAGCTGTGGAAAGGGGAGTGGTCAATCTCACTGAAAAGCTGAGGACACCACTGTGGAAGCGATTTATCAATGACATGGTAGCCACGCTCTAAATCATACCTTGATTTATTGTCTATTTAACCCTAAATGCGACCATAATTTACAAAGTGAACATCATGCTGTATTGAAGATTTGAAACTAGTGATCGAGACCATAAAGTCATTAGGAAAATGTTTACAGAGGTAATTAAAGTGAGAGGGAGAGTCATTGTCTCATAGAGTCCGTACACAATCGGACTTCTTTTTGCAACCAGTGGAGTCGCCTCCTTCTGGCCGTTAGAAGAAATGCAGGTTTAAGGCACTTCTGCATTGGCTTCACTTTTCAGACATGGCGGCTACATCAGTTTCTCCTACACAGTCTGTGATGGGACCACAACATGGATGTATTATTAGTACTAGACAATGTGCATTTAGCTTTGCTGCCAATTTATCCCAGTGGCCAACTGTGGTACTGCAACAAAAACATTCCTTGTGGCCCCTTTTCACTGGAGAGAGCGAAGTGACACTGGATCTGTCAGAAGTAATAAAACTTAATTCCAAATCCTTTTGATATTCGTATGTCAATCCATATGTTTAGATAAAGAAGGTCATAAATGAACAAAATAAAGTGCTGGTGATTATGTATACAGACAATATATGTGTACTCATAAAGTTACTTTAATCATAAATGGGGCGCCATCTTGGATCTGTTTCTTACAATGAAACGGCTCAACTTTTTATTTTACTTTTGTAATAAAACCACTGAGATGTGTATCTGTGTCATTTTAAAACATTGTGACAAAAATAGAAAACAGGCAATTACACAGCAAGATATATTTTAAGTTTGCTAGCATTAGCCCCCTCAAGCTACTGTCATACTTTACCACGCTAGGCTGTAGCAGCAAACCTCTCAGTGTATTGAGTTAAATAATGGATTGTTCATTGTTAACGAATTTAACTTTTTATTCATAACAGAAAGTACTGTGTTATGTTACTGTAACGTGTGAAATTTCTTTAGCAGAGCACTTAGATCTATTCTTGACAAGTAATCCTCAACAGACAAAAATAATTTTGCTTTCCAGAAGTGTGTTCAGTAACTGTGAACAGGATATCTCCTTTGACATGATTGCTGCACAGATAGAGTTTAAACAGGGCTTTACCATACACTACATTAATCTGTGGCTCTTACATAGTTACATTGTATAAATCACAGGGCTAAACATGAACAAGCCCCGGCGAGTTACAGGCACAAGTGATCCAAGAGTGCCGCTTGAGTCCCAGTTGTTTTGGAGAACAGAAAAGGAGTCTGAGCCAACACAGACAACCACTTCAGAGGAATCAATGTGAATCAATAGAGCTGTAATCTGTTACGCTCCAAACTCCACACTCAATTTGTAATTACATCACTTATACATAAAGTGCATGTAATGTAAAAGGTGGATAAATGTAGACACAGTTTACACAGCTGTCCTGACGATTGTGATCTCAGATCACATTTAAAATGTAAATTTTAAAAAGAAAAGAGAAAATATGATTGTCTTTTCAGTGTGTGAGCGCACTGCTGTGGCTGCTCTAGCTGTGATCTCTGGGAGTGTTAGCTGCGCAAAATGCTGTGGGGAACTTCAAACAGGCGTTGCAGCAGAGCTCAGATCCTCCTCCACAGTAATAACCTTGAGTGCTTCTGGAAGAAGGAAATCCCCTGGCCAGGAAAGACACATCACTCCACTACAGAGGCAACGAGCCGGGCGGTTTAACACAGCCAGTCCACAGACTCCACCTTGAAATAACAACACACAGAACCACTACATAGTACAGACAAGTGTTATTGTAACATAGTCCATGGTAACTCAGACACAAATGTCCACACACTACTGATTGTACTTAGT
>JAPZEB010000026.1:7111279-7126579 GCA_029783705.1 Chaetodon striatus | reverse complement strand
AAACCGGTCCGCGAGAGCCCTCTGGTCCCTGCAGCTCCGCCCCCTCCTCCGCCACGCTTCATTGACGGGCCCGAAGAAAACCCACACTGAGATGAGGAGAACATGCAAACTCTGCACAGAAGGGCCCTGTTTCTGACTTGCACAGTATATAGATATCACTTATATTTTAAGTTATGTGCTGACTGTGACATGAATATGACTCTATGCTGCACTCTTTTGCATGGAGGGGTAGAAGAAACAAATTTACTCCTTTGTGTACTTCGACTTGTACTTGAAAAAATCTTTACTTTTACTGGAGTAGTTGGTAACACACTAATGAAGACCACATCTATAATGCATTATAAGGCCATTTATAGTGACTTATAATGACATATGACTGCACTCATAAACACACATAATGCTTTCTGATGCACTATATCAACAGTCATAAAACATTATACATATGATTTATAGTGAATTATAAGTTTCTTATGGATGTTCTTGACTTGTTATAAGCTAGAAGTTGACTGATGGGTTATGATGCATTATGAATACATGTACTCACCTATACACACCTCAACAATTAACTGCAGTAAGGAGTCATAGAACACTATACTATTCCACGTAGTATCATAAGTTCTAACTGCATGTGTTAAGTCACATGTATGTATGTCATATATAGATGCCTGAATGTATTGGTAAAATAATGAGTTAACAGAAAGAATGGATACAAAATGGATTTGGGATCAGGAAGGTTCAGTAAATTTCTTTAATGTAAATGAAGCCAGTAAAAACTGAGCTTTGCTGGTGAGGCAGTAAAAGCCTGCAAGCATTGACGAAGCTGTGGTCAAACCAGAATGGAGGTGATGGTCACTGTTCTCCAGTTCTAGCAGAGCTTGTTTGTCCTCCTCTTACTGATTAAAGGTTTTGGATGTCAATAATCAGACATTAGATACGGTTATGTGTTCGGCAGTCTACAGAGAAATATTTGATCAGAATTTCTCTACTCCTCCTGTCCACCTCCTCCTCTCCCTCCTCCGCCACCTGTCCTCATCCTCTCCCTGTCTTCCTCTTACTCCTTCTCCTGCCCTTCTCTCATCATTCAGTCCTGACCGAGCCCAGCTCTCGGCCCAGGTGCTGGATGAAACGTGTGCCCTTTAGCAGTGGAGCTTGGATGTAATGCTCCTCTGTTACAACTGAACATGGAGAGTCTGGGTAGAGTAACTGCTGCTGCTGCTGGTGGATGGAGCTGCATGGCTTTTTCTGACCCTATTACTCTCATGATCTGACTTCTTGTCGGAGTCTGAGTCGGAGTCTTCCTCATGAGACCTCTTCCTATTAACCCTTGGTGCAATCCAACTTGTGGCTGTTGTATAAATGTTTACATGTTGTCATTTTTGAAGCTAGCAGGCTTCAGCTGAAACATACCATTTGCTTCGTAAGCTACTGGCAAATATTCCAGTGACATGAGCTTTCAACTAGCCCCTTCAGTGATTAGCTAGCTAGCAATAGCATATAGCATAGTCACTGGGGATTTCAGGGGCTGCAGCAATTTCTGTCCACTTCTTTTATTCTTCACCCTATCATTTGTCTTGTCATCACAAACAGACATGTCAAAGAGACACTCCTGGTCACTCCACAACTCCGCCTCCTCCTTTTCAGCAGTCTCAAACAAATGTAGCAACAGCAACTATGTCTTCCCTCTTATGCCCTGGTAGTTCAGACAAAAGTTGTTATTCCATGAAGAAACAATATGTTGGAATTAACACAAGTTGCTTTATTTAGTAGATGGAGTCAAACACTGCTCCAATACATGCACAGCTCAATCCCCATGTGGCAGTTCTTGCTGTGGTCTCAGATGCTCAAAGGACCTTTTGGCTGACAACAGGGCGGGCGCAGAGTCCACAAGGCCTTAATGAGGATTGTGCCATCAAAGAACACACAAGGCTGGTCATATGAGGTACATTTGTTGATCAACATCTACTGGTTTGCACAAGGCTTAGCGTATGGTGTGGTGTCTGTGGACTTTCATTTTCCCAAGTCTACAGTCTGCAGACCGGTGCACACTGCAGGAGAGAAAATTGCTGCATTTCACCAAGAGGTTATCAGACTGCTGGAGCACCAGAAGAGGTTGGCTGAGCATTTGCAAGGCTGGCCATCAGTCATGCCATTGATTGCTGCCATGTCCACATACAGAGCCCCCCAAGGACCCACTGGCCAGGATTATTTTCCATCCCACAACTGCATGCAGTATATGATGATAAGGGCCTCTTCATCAGCACCTTGTGGGGTAGCTTGGCTCTGTACATGACACCAGAGTCCTGAAGAGCAGGGACATCTACAAAGGGGCTCTGTATCCTCCCTCAGGTGAGACTAACGTGACTTCTTAATACATCAATATCCATCAGTTGCTAAAAATATATTAATAAGTGCTTTTCCACTTTCTGCAGGATACTACATTTTAGGTGATGGTGGCTACAACTGCACTGAAGGACCTGTGGCCATCATCACCCCATTTAGAGAGCCGCTGTAAGGGAGGATGTAAAGTGGCTTCAACCAGCATCATGCTAAGGTAATGCATTACATTATGACCATCCTCTCAGTCATCACTGCCTGTCCAGTGCCACACATCTGCCTCACAGCAGGGCACATCCTCGAGACCATCAAGCATACTGGGAACTTTGGTGTGGTTCCACCTTGTCCAGCGAGGGGGGAAAGAGGCCGACTTGGCCAGCGAGACTGAGTGGCAGGGCTGCTCTCTGCTCTGCATGTGCACCCTGTGGTGTTACAAGAGCATGATTATTTGTAGACCTTGGGGACAGGATGGTCTGGGACATGGGCCACCACACTGTAAAATGATATGTGCCTTGCAGCCGTTCCAGTATTAGCTGTGTATGATCCTAATTTGCCTTTAAGTTTGAGTTGTGCTATTATCTTCTGAAGGAAAGCAATGAATGTGACGTTTTGTGTGCTGTAAACAAGTTGTCATTGTTTCAGTTTGTTCCCATCATCTTCTTACCTAATGATTTGTTGATTTTTTATTGTTTGCTTATATGTATTTATTTACCATTGCACTATTTTTCTTTCTTTTCTTTTTTTCTTTGTGCCTGTAAATTATCTAAATCATATGACAGATGTCTATGGTATAAAAATGTGATGACTTTTGAAATGCTGTGAATAAAAACCATTAATGCGAAAAGAGTTTGAGTTCTGCTGCACTCCTGTCCTTGAAACATTACTTTGTAAAATAAATGTGTGAAGAAACCTTTCAAATTATGTGGCTCAATCACTGTCAGACCCAGACTCTGAAGAACACTGATTCAAGACTGTTTTCCACAACTTTACCATTTAATTTCCAAGGTGTGATGTATGAATATAACTGAGATGACATATTGTTTTCCACAACTTAAAAACTTAATTTTCTTCCTGTCAGACACATGACATACTGTTCAACCCAACTTAAGAACTTGTTTTGTGACATAAAACAAGTCAAAACAAATGATAAACTCATTGTTTTTATAACTAATTCTTCAAAATGATCAAAAACTCTTTGTGTTGGCTTGTGATGGCTGGAACAATTGAGCCTCCTTTTCATCCTCCTCCTTTAGGAATTCCATTAATGCCCCCCCGAGGGCACGTTGTCTCTTTTTGGGTGGGGGACAGGCAGAGATGAATGACCCATCATCTGCCTCTGTGGTGGTACGGCTCCTTGTGCCAGGCTGTCCAGAGGCCTCTTCCTCCTCACATGCCTGGCCACAGAGTGATGACTCCAGCTGCAGAAGATGATGAGCCACTTCCACTGAAGGCCATATCAAACAGGGGACATATCAGTAAAACACAGACATGCTGACACCCCTACAATGTGATTCATTATATCAAATAACAGACACAAATGCTCATAATAAATACAATAACTCACCTCATATGTCCTCTTTAAATTGTTCCATTTTTGGTGACTTCTGTGTAGTTAGGGTGTCCCTGCAAGCCCGTCATCCCTATGATTTCCCCGTGGAGAAAAAAGCATGTCATTTTATTGCATCCCTGTATGATCTCAGACACAAGATAGTAATGTTCAACATTAGTGAAAGGACATCTCTCATCATTGTGACAATGCCAGAACATATTCAGCTGTGTAACTCTGTTATTCAAAGTCAGTAGGCAGACCTAACCATAATATATGTATTGCTTCTAATGTAAGAGACGGTTTTCCCCTCCCAAATTTACCAAATGAAAAGGAGTATTTTTTAGTTTTGTCCCCACAGACTTTAATGTAAATTTCTATAAAAAGGCCTTTTCGACTTTAAATGGATGTCTTATAATTGAGGTCCACTTTCCACTCTGACTGTAAGCTGAATAAAGACAGGAGTCCATTAATTTTTTTGTCATTTAAAAGGTACTGAGCATCAACATAAACATTAGCTACCAGAAGCTTTTATTTTAAAACAACCAGCCTTTAAAAACCAACATCAGCTGAAGTCCACTGTGCCTTTCTCTGCCCTTCTTTCCTCACTGTTCCCTCGTCTCTATCTCCTGTTTGCCTTGTCCTCTCTGTGTCAGCCGATGTTTATCTTATTATTGCTTTGGGCCTCTGGGCTTGTGTGATCAACAGGTTATTTCTACAGTGCAGTCCTATCAGCTCGGTGCTTTACTGTGGAAAATAAATAACAAAGCACTTCATATCAGCCTTATTTCTTAAAAGGCTGCTCTGTGGATTTTTCCTTGCTCGTGTCCTTATATTTACCTTCTTGGTATACGTTAAGACAAATGCGTGAATATTGAATGATTTTAACTTTCAGGGTAAAAGAGTACGTTGGTCTTAGCAATTTAAAAGTGACCACTGCAGTTTAACACATTCATAGCAGCAGTCACACATTAATACTGCTTATTAAACTAAACACTGTCACCATGGTTCTTAATTATGAATATGTCTCAGTGTCAGGATTTTATTGCAGTGTGTGATGATGCTTTCACTCCTGTTTGGTTTGGTTCAGACAAAGTGTGTTTGCCCATTTAGTGTGAGAACTAGTGATGGCCAAATGAAGCCTCATGAAGCATTTTCTTTGTTTTCTGAGCCCACTAGGTGATGCTTTATGTTCAACAAAAGGTTGAAAGCACACCGAATTGCTATTCTTTTAGCCTATCTCTTTAAACCAAGAGCGCCATCTATTGGGCTCAGAAAATAAAGAAAATACTTCATGAGGCTCCATTTGGCCATCACTAGTGAAAACTGCTATGTGTGGACCAAATGACTGGACCGAGACCACTTGAAAAGAAGGGGCCTTTTGTGTCGTGGGTTGGGTCTTATTATTTATGATGTATGAGGGCCAGTTAGAGTCTCAACTAGTAATACGCATCAAATTATATCTTTGTGACACCAAAGAGGAAGAAAACTCTGTGCTGCAAGGCCTGCAGTCAGTCATCAGAATTTGATTTCTACATGGTGGTCCATGTAGTTTTGATGATCCAGGATGATATCACCAAAAAAATGACAGATAAATTAGTTACCTGTCAGTTCTGACTTCATGTTTACAACTCTTAAGTGCAGGTGTGGAACTCTAAAAGGGAACTCCACACAATTAGGCCCTATTCAAACATCTGCAGTGCATGGTCTACAGTGCATGGCACAAGTGCATTTTGGTGTGTCCAGCTCCCCTTTTGGAAACTAAACAGCCCATAATCGGGGCACAAAGTATGGTGCAAGAGGCAAAAGGGGTGTATTTGGTCCCTTAACTTATCATAGTTTCGGACATAATATGAATTCAACAAATCAGTGTTATCCCCTGGTGCACTACTATTTAAATGGTGGATTCTGCAAATTGGAGTATTAAGCGCTTTTCTGCTGAGAGTAATGCAGGGAGAGCAGTAATGTCACTGCAGAAAATATAGTGAGTCGTTTAAGCAGCAAAGCTAAAAACTGTAATTATAAACATGACAAAGAAAACTGAACGGAACATATAGCTTCTGAAATAATCAATAAAGTTTTGGTAAATGGACCTGCACTTGTATAGCACCACTCTAGTCATCCTGCCACATCCTACCCTACGAGTCACATCCACCCATTCACACACACATCCATACACTGGTGGCCAAGGTTCCACCTGCTACTCAGTTTTTAAGTTACTAATGGAACAGCCATCGAGAGCAATTGGGGGTTCAGTGTCTTGCTCAAAGGTACTTCGACATGCAGACTGGCGGAGCCAGAGATCGAACCGCTGATGTTCTGAGTAGTGGACAACCAGCTTTACGTCTGGGCCACAGCTGCTGCTCCTTGTGCGTAAAAACACACAGTGTCTCTCATAATGGGGAGTCAGACAGCAGCTGCTATGTTCACATTTTAGATAACGTAAATTATATTTTCTGCTTTAATGATGTATTATTTCACCCACCCAAAACCCATCTGTAGGTCCCTATGTGCATAGCAAGCGGGTGTGAACCTGCCTATGTACTGTAAGTGCATCTTACTATCTGAATAATGCACTGTCACGTGCATTGGTCTGAAACTATCAATGACAGTTGCATTGTATTGTGTGCAACTTTGCACCAGGTTTAAGGTAGGGCCCATGAAATAATGAAACTAGTACTATAAACCCTTTTCTCCATCATTTATTTGGCCATGTTATAAGAGTGCAATTCTGGTGGACCACTCTTCGAATATATACTTTTACCTTTTACTGTAATGTCAGTTGCAAAATATTGAGAATTATGTGATAGTTTGGAGCACAAATAACCAGCACATGTACTTAAAACTCTAACTAGTATGAAGTAACACATCACTGAGCCGAGGCCCACTCACACATTCCCAACAAACTCCCATGAAATAAACAAACACACACGCATACACACATGCAAACACACACACGCTGGTTTTGGGATAAAACGAGGTCGCAGCCTCAGTTTACTGTTGCAGAGTTTGTCTGTTGGAGCAGAGAGAAGGTCTTCTTCAGGAATTCCCTCTGTGAACTCTACATCTACAAGAAAGCTTGTACACTTAGAGCCTCTCCTGACCTGGTTTTTTACACAATCAGCTGAAAACAGAAAACATCTGGGATCTTGATCTCAATCATGTCAACCCACACTGCATCAGAGCCGGACACTGCACTGACTAAATCCAGCAAGTTGCAGCTGTTTCCACCGTGACAAAACCACATCTCCCATTGAACCCAGGGTGAAGGCTGTCTTCTATCAGGAGCTGTGACCTGCTTCCATCAGTGTCAATCCCTGGGAAAGGTGTCACGACACCTCCTGTTTTGTGTGGAGTAGAGGTCCATTCATAGGAATAGTGTGTTCTGCATCCATCTCTCTGTCCAAACCTGGGAGGAGATTTCTGTTGCACTACTCACTGTGATGCCGTCATGCGTGAAAACAGACTCTCATTCTGAGTTCTGTTTTCCAGTGAAGGCATCAATTTGCTGTGTGCTTTCTTGTCAGGTCTCTATAGCTGAACTTCTATTAACTTTTCACTTGATTGACTTCATTTAAACTATGTTACTTACCTGCTCCCTCATGCGTCGACTATTCCAATGAATTTGCCAGTGCAATGAAAACAACCAAACCTGGTGGGCATGTTAGCAGCTTGAAATGATTGCATGTTCTTTAATGATACTGATCACTTGGTGCTGTGATACCCAAATCTGTCTGGTTCTTAATAGTGCTCCAACTTCTTGGCGTTAGGTGTTCACCACTTTTGTCTAGACTGATATATCTTCCCATCCATTAGATTAATTTTCCGGTAGTTTGCACAAACAAGGATTTCAAATGAGCTCCAACAATTGTGCCAATGTTGTGGTTCCACAGACTGAATTATAAAAGCCTAGGTATTATGTTGTTTATTTTCTTTGGGTCACCAGGACATTTACGGAGGTGTGAATCACCTGGTTTGAAAAAAAAAAAATATTTTCCTGTTATTGCATTTAAACCTTGTGGTTTCATATTTATTCATGTTTAATAGAAATGTGATTCATGTGGTAAATTAAAGGTTATGGTTAGCTAAATATGAATGCATGGGATTTTTTTCTGCTCACAATAACAGTACATCTATAAAATAAGCTAACTAATCCTCCCTGCACCCTACTCAGAGCCATATGCCCATCTCTTTGTTCAATGTAGACCAATCCTAAAGTTCTATATTAGTCTTCTTTCACCATTTCACCTCCCATACAAAGGGACTATCAGATGTAAAGGTGTATGCTATGATAATCTTGTAGCAAAAGTAGAATTGAGTAGTTGTGCTACATTTGTATTTACTCTTGTGTGACTCTGATGTTTGAGTTAGATGTAATGAAAGAATGAAAAGGAGACTGGAAACTCCCAAACACCACTGTGTTCAATCCGCTGAGTGACGGTTATGTATTTATTTATTTGTTTATGTAACCACAAATCACTCAGCAACTCAACCTTTATTTATCTCATTCACTTACTTTGTTCTGCCTACCTCAGCTTCCTTTCTCTCATTTACACTCTGGCGGAAACACTCAATTAAATGTGGTTGAGACTAATTTCGTTATTTCAGTCATCACCCAAAGCTCATGACCACATGTGAGGGTTAGAATATAGATCAACTGATAAACTAAGAGCTCTGTCTTTATGTTGTAAACTCAATCCAGGAACAAGGCACACAAAACAGCTCACTAACCAGAGAGGCCTGACGCGTGTCTCTACTACAGTAACTGATCTGTATTGAATAAGAGAAGAGCTGGGGTTGATATGCTTTAGAGGTGTTCAGTTGATTGAACACAGGTGTGTGGTGAGCCAGGAGCCAAGAGAGCTGATACATTGTTTGTGAACAGGGATCCAGGTTGATGGCAGGACAGAAGTGACACATACACAAACACAGACGGACCAACCAACAGGGGTCATGACATGAGAGGGAAACACCAACAAACACAAGGGAACAACACTGAGGCATGGCTGTGGCTGTGACATTTACTTTATATTAAGATCATACTTGCATTCCCCATGGAACAAGTCTTCCTGATTGGAACCACTGACACATTCGGGGAAAAAAACACAAGAACTGCTGAATCAGCAACTCTTGCTGACTAGTTTTTCATATTGTCAAGTTTGTTGGTTTTTTACTGTCTGACATTAAAATTAGAAACGCATCCTTATATGATGGTTCATATGACAACATATTAGTGCCTCACGAATGACTTAATCACGTTACCTATTTAACATTAAGTTATGTAGGTTAGAGTTAGGAAAGTTAAGTTACAGGGGTTTGGTTTAGGAAAGCAAAGTTAAGTAGGTTAGGTTTAGGCAAGTACAGTTACGGAGGTTAGATTTAGGAAAGTTCAGTAATGTAGGTTAGGTTTTTGGAAAGTTACGTTCAGTAGGTTAGGGTTAGGAAAGTAAAGTTACGCAGGTTAGATCTAGGAAAGCAAAGTTACGTAGGTTAGAGTCAGGAAAGTAAAGTTACATAGGACAGGTTTAGGAAAGTTAAGTTACGAAGGTTAGTTTTAGGAAAGTTAAGTTATATAGGTTAGGTTTAGGAAAGTAAAGTTATGAATTCTATGTTTTAGGAAAGTTATGTTATTCAGGTTAGGTTCAGGAAAACGACGTAGGTTAGGTTTAGGAAAGCGAAGTTACATAGGTTAACTTTAGGAAAGTAAAGTTATGAAGGTCAGTTGTAGGAAAATAAAGTTCACTTGGTTTCACATGGGACACTAACACTGGTCTCCTGGAGGAAAATTCTGTGTTTGTCTACATAAAGTTATGTAGGTTAGGTTTAGGGATGTAAGTTTACATAGAGGTTAGGTTTAGGAAAGTAAAGTTACCTAGGAAGTTAGGAAAAGAAACAAGGTCATAACGTACCTTAAAATAACAATTTACATGAGACACAATCACTGGTCTTTTGGGGGAAAGTCCTGTGTTTGTTTGAGACATCAGCCAACCCAACCTGCCTCGTTTTGTGTATTTCTGCCATTTATACTACTTCCTTCTTTACTTCTGTCAGCGCAGTGGTCATGTGATTGCAGCTTTCCCGATTACATGGGTTACACACCAATTACTGGCTCATGATTACGTATGTTATATACGAATTTTGACGCATTCCTTTTTGTAGGTATATATACAAGTAGTACATGAAGCCAGCCTGACAAAAATAACCAGTTAACACAGAGATACAATGTGATGGGTGACTTAGTGACTGGGTGATATACACCACATTGTTCCTCACTAGCTCCCATGTCTTAAAAGATTAAAAGCCAAACCACTTACTTACAGGATAGAAAAAGCTTTAACATGCATACATTTCTGGAAAGCCAGTAATTTTGTGTCTGTTCAGAGATTATGTCACTCCAAGGTTTGCTGATGTATGTCTTTGGATAAACATACTTTAATAAAGTTAATATTTCAAAATGGAATCCCATTCTCAAATGATCTCAGCTTGCCCAGAAATATTGATGTCTACAGTATGTAGTGACCCTCTAGAGATTTCCTCCACTCTGCCTTTACCTTGGAAATCTGCATACCTTAACAGTAGCAGCTCCCCCCTGCCAATTAAAGTCGCATTAGCCTAATCACCCGGTAAAACACTACTCATCCACCCTTGCTTAGTTTGGGCATTTGATCAGCGCAGGGACGTCCTGGCAGCTCAGTGGATTAATCACATATTCAGTGGCAGATGAGTTGTGAATCCAGCTCACGAAATTTCTCATGTGATCCTCGGCCTCTAATTATGAATCCAAATCTCTGGAAAAGAAGATATTACACATCTTCAGAGCCTCTGATTCTGACATTTCTGTTCCCTAAAGAATAATTCCTCTGTATTACTACTTGGGACTCACTTTACAGTGTCGTCCATCATTAATATCAGTTTCTGATGAAATTGTACTCACCAGTATAATTGTTGAGATCTGAGAACATGCTGGCATTGCTAAAAGTAGTGCAGTGCATGTTCAAAATATGCCTGTTCAGAACAGGCTGATTGATTGGCCTGTGGTATTGCTGCTCGCAGCTTTCTTTAGAACCACTCATCCAAAAACCTTCACACTCAACACTGCACTTCCTCGGGTCCAAGAACAGAAGTGGCCATTCCAAAAGTTACATCACTGATGCTTCAACTGTTTGAAATAGCGACAGAGTAACATCTCGAGTGCCTCTTTGTTCATCTGTTGTTGAATGTACTGTAGCAAAGGACAGAGCGAGCCACATACAATTCAGCTGTGTAACAGTGATTAGGGGTTCCCCCCTCAATACACTACCCATGAGCCTCAACCTCCATTGTCATCGCAAAGAAACCAGTCAGTGACAACACATGCAAATCATTGTTGAATCAGTGAACAAAACACAGCACCATAATTGCTGAATTCATCTTAAACTGACCAAAGGCTGTAGATTGTAGTGCCATGGATGTTTTTTCCCATGTTGAGAGTCATAGTTAACTTCCTCTTTAAAGTTGCTACTTTTTATTAATTATAAAATGAAATTTTATAATGCATTCTTCTTTTGCGATGATGATTCAACTAGCAGAGTTTCATGCCAATCCAAGCTGAAGCAGAGCTCCAACTGTCAGTCATGCAATACTTCTTTATGGGAAAATTTAATGGAGCTTTTACATCCGAAACCAGGGTGCCTGAAATGAAGCTCTGGTGAAAGTTCAGTCAGGAAGAAACAATACTTTTCATGCTCAGGCTATAAGTTTCTTTCTCACCCTGCCATTCACTCCTTGCAGGTATGTTCACTCACTGTCTCTAGGTGACATTGTGCTGGTAGGCCATTTGAGTCATCAGCAGAGTCACAATCAACCAATAGCACGGCGACACACCTTCTCTGTCCTGCCCTCATTTTAAATATGGTTCTTTCTCTGCCATAGTTTGTTATTGGTGGCATCGCATCTACCCTCCACCTCCCCATCACCACCCAGTCTTTATGGATTCATCATCCTCATATGTCTCAGCAGTCAGCACCCTCAGAGTCATCAGCCACCACCACCAGTGTCTGGACTCTATGGGGGGATTTATCCTGCTGCTGCTCAAATGTCCCTCCATCACAAAATATCTCCCTCTGGTGTCCAAGCCAAAGACGTCTGTTAAATCTTAATCAGCACAAATCATCTCTTAATCTGCACAACCATTTTCTGTATTAAATATTATCTTAACTTCATTCTCCTATCTCTGCTGATTTAAATGTAATTTGTTTCACAGGTATTTCTTTACAAACCAAAGTACTGAAGGAACAGAAATTTAGTCTTGTTTCACTGGTGCTACAGAAAAATTCGTGGAATCACTACAGTCTGTGGGGTTCATCCTCTGGGGAACAAAATTTAATTGCACTTCATCAGCATTCATTTATTCATACATTTTTTTTTAGATATTTCAGTCGTGATCAAAGTGGTAGATGAGCGACTCACATAGCTATCCATAGAGCCATGGTGCTAGCATACATATAGTGTTACGTAACTCGTACATTTATTATAATGACCTGCAGTTAATTATCATCAGTGAAATCTTGTGCTTAAAATAAGACCAAATCAAATCATTTTTTATAATTCTGTCCCAATGACTGAAGAGTCCAGCTGCTAAGTCAAGATGGAGGAGGTGGATGTCTCTCATGGACACTTGTCATGCTCCATCCTGCTTCTGTCTGCTGTCCTGAGTTGTTGGCTCTGTGGTGAGATGTCTGCAGTGGCCCTTCTCCTGGCTTTTCTTTTGCCCTGTTGCTGCTGGCCTGGAAGCATGTCCAGCTGTCCCATCATTCTGTCAGCGCCGCTGTCTCCCTCAGCCCCAGATTAAAAACGCCAAAGGGGCCGCCAGGAAAAGTGGCTCGCCCCGTCTCTCAGGACTTATGTCAAAAATGTTTCAGTCCTCAGGTAATTTGCTACAGTCTGGGATCCTTTCACTATTACTTCAAAGAGCCTTGCAAAGAGAGGGAAAGAGAGAGAAATGAAAGGGAGGAAAAATGATATTTAGTTGTGAGTAGTGACAGATCTACATTCTTGAGTATTGACATGCGATCTGAGTGAGGAGTCCTCCTCCTCTAGAGATGCTGACTGAGTCTGCTGCAGTCCTTAAATCTGACTGATAAAAAGCACTGTGTCCATGGACTGTCGCCCAAAATCGAGCTTAGTTAAACAAACTGACTTAACTCCAAAAGAATTCACAGTCACTCCTATACAAATAGACAGCATACTGCACTGTTAAATGGTCTTATTATTTGATTTAAGGTTTAGAAAAGCACTCTGTTTAAACAGTTTATCACCTGGTTATCCATAGTTGACACATTATGAATTATTAAAGGCAATGTGCATAAGGTTATTAACGATGTTTTCTTCAATTGTATAGAGCCTGAGATTGCTCTCCTTAATCTGGAAGTGGGTTAAAGTGTCTGGATCTGTTATAAATGGTGTTGGATTGGTGCACTTACGTAAATGTTGGCAAGAGAAGTACGTTCTGCCCTCTGTGTAAGATAATCCTCTGCTACTGGACTTAAATACAAACAGGTTAAGACCTGTGGAATGAGGAAGAGAAACCGGAAATGTTAGTTAAATTTAGCTTGGAAATTTAGATTTATTAATGTTGTAGTTCAAATAGAAAGTACACTTAAACCAGAAGTATTTAGTCCATGTGAAACACACATGAAAAGAGAGATCTGAAGAGCTTAGCAGTAGATCTACTGTTTTCACTGTCTGGATCTTTCAGGGACGGCATGCACCTGTCCTTTGCTTTGCTTTGTGCTGTTTGTGTTTATGCTTTCAAAGTGCACAGTTTTTGAATGTTTGAAATGCACCAACAAAGGTATTCAAAGATCCTCAGCAGGCCACGACAAACCCGTGACACCTCCACAGCATGTCTCGAGTTTTCTCAAAATCAGGAATGCATGGGTTCATTCATGGCAAACAAAAACAGTGATTAAAGAGTGTAACAGGATCAGCTCTAATCAGCGTGTCCTAAGAAAGTGCCAAGGAGTTTTCAACCATTGTCAGGTCACTCAAAGAGATGATCTCTTCCCCTATTAATTATGTGCCGTGCCGCAGCAATCGTCCTCTCCTGCGTGCGCGACCTTCTCTGCTTTCATATGTCTGTGCAGAATGATCAAAACACGCAGAGAGACAGCGTGGAGAATCAAGCTCCCAGTGATGTACCTGCCCTCTCATTTTTCTGACAAAGAACAATGGACACCTCATAACTAATGACACTCACACAGAGAGTGCTTCTCCAGTGTAAAGAGGAGTAAAGAGGGGGGAAAAATAACCATTATCCAAGAACATGTTCTATCATGTGATACATTCTGTTTTCTCAAGCCAAATCCGTCAGTGCCTCCCTGCTGAAAATATTCAGAGCTTGTAATAAAGATTTGATCGTCAGATAAAGAGTGGGTTGAGCATTGAGAGACAGAAGAAGAGAGAAGACTGATGATCATGCATCTTGGGCTTATCGCTGATGGAATAGCTCAATGACATCCTCTATTTAGCCCAAATGACAGCCCCCTTCTGTTATCCTCATTGAGAGAGGTCAGGGAGGGATGGAGAGACTTTGCTGCATGACTAAGCTGTGCCAATGCTGCCCTCTGTTGGTCAGAAGTTTAACATCCTCTCAACATTTTAACTGTTTTCATACTCAGTACCTGCCACTGTGGGTGCTTCTCACCTCATTTTCTGCACACTAAATGGGTCCAATGAGGTTGAAGTTAAAGGCATAGTTTGGGTCTTTTGAAGTGGGGTTGTGTGAGGGGCTTATCCATAATCTGTTTATTACATACAGTAGATGTCAGTTGGCACGCCCCCCAGTTTGGAGTAGCAGGCTGGAGCTAAGCAATGTACAGCTGTGGAGGGGTCAGCAACAAAACATATTTTAGCCACCTATGAAAAAAAATCAATATCAGTTTAAGTGTATGCTATGTTTAGAATATTTCACTCCTCTACCTTTCTGTCAGACAGTGATTTCCGACTGGGAAGTGAAGCTGTTATATCACTTTCCTCAAAGCCAAACTCCACTGAGAAAAACAGTGATTTAACATTGCTGAAATGAGGAGCTGCGGGTCTACCGCTGCCTCGATCAGTTCCATCAGGAGAGACTTGTTCTGAGAGAAAAGAATATTTACTAACATGTGCACATAAGAGTGAGAAATGTAAAAAGTCTCCATAGGACCCCTCCTATGGGGTCTAAATGCTGATAGTGGTGATGAGATGAGATGACTGGGGGTGAATTCCACCTAAATTGACAGCTGACAGCAGCAGAGAGGAGAACGGCTAACCAGGAGAGTCAGCTGATTGATGGAAACGATGGGAGTGGTATAAAGAGAGAACTGTGAATGGGTATAGCATAAAGAAAGTTTTCCTGATTGAACTTACCCTGACCTTCATTTATTTTGTTTGTGTTATTG
>JAPZEB010000026.1:7086780-7098247 GCA_029783705.1 Chaetodon striatus | reverse complement strand
AAAACTATTTTGTAATTTATAATAGCCAAAAATTAGTTTATAAGCTACAGGCTAACTGTAGCTGTTGACCTGATACAATTTTTTTTTTTTTTTTTTTAATTGTATTAAAATTTTTGCCTACTGGTGTATTAAAAACCGCAAACTTCCACCCGTAAATGTAAAGTCATACTAGGTGTCTCAGTTGGCTTTTACTTTTACTTTAAAGTGTAGTCTTCTGAAACCTAGGAAGACTTTGTATTGTATTATTCATGTTGCCTAAATCCTCTGCTGGTGGTGCTGGGCTGTAGAAAGCACAGTCATTAATGTGAACAATGCTGCACCGCTGTGCTTTTTCCACCGGTGCAGCTGTGGGCGGGTTAGTGACTGGACAACATCTGCTCTGGTGGCCAGCAGCCTGCCCCAGTAATTAAAGGAAGTGTTGAACAGATACAAGCACACAGTGAGCCTGCTCTGTGGGATGCAACAGACAAAGAGAGGCTCCGCTCACACAATTAAAACTGAAAGACAAGGTGAGGCCTTTCATGGAAAAACATGTTTATTATTAACAAGGGAAACGTCAGTGTAATAACAAATTAATGACAAGATACAAGCAGAATTTACTCAGCTCGTGTCGGAGGTTTACATTATATCATGACTAACCCATTCTACTTTATCTGTGTGTGTTGGCGTGTGTAAGCATGCAGCCGGATCACTTGGTCAGACTTTCCCAACAGCCAGGCCCTGAGCTCTCTGAAACTCCTGCTGTAAACTGGACAAGACTTCTCGATGCTGTTCAGATTTCTTTTCCATGTCTTTCAGGAGTGTCTCATACCTTTGACTGTGAACAGGACAAAAATGAGGGGGGAAAACAGAAGATTAATATTACAAAGTTAAAGAAATACCAGAATTTAATGCATTTTACCAAGCTGTGTGTACACTGGTTGCTTCACACAATAAATGTTTTCTCTCCATGCCATGGTACTGATAACTGCATTTTGAGTACTGACATATAGTAATAGTTAGGTGCCTGCTTGTGTGATGAATTTCGAGAAAGTGCCAAAATTGCCAAGCTGCCTTTAAGACAGCCTTTAAGTACGTGGAGAATAAGAGGGTGTAATATAATGAAAAAAAACCATGTCGTGTTATTTAACAGAGGGAGTTCCTGTACATAGATTAAAGAGAATAAGACATAACATTAAAGTGTCTGTGTGGTAATACTTTTTGGGGACATAACATCATACTTAAAATCATTGATATTATACAATAGATTCAGTTCAGTTTTATTTATAAAGCCCTACATGAGGGATCCCTCTTACAGGACAGACAGACATGCAATCGATGTGGAGTGTACAGAGCAGATCAAGATAATAAATGTACAGTGAGCCATATGACACAATAATACATATAGACAGATGTTGTTCAATAAATGCAGTGATGTTTCCCCATGATAATAATTAGGCTGACAGTTTAACAGTTTTAAAGTCATAGCCAATAAAGTGTGGATAACACTGGGTACATCACACCATGATAGTCAAGTTTGGTGTCCAAGTTGTGAGTTTTTGCGTTAACACATGATGGACAACTCGCAAAAAGTCTGTCAGGTTATTAGTAAGCATTGCTATATAAATTCAATTTCCATTTAATGCCTAGTCACAGGGAAACTGGGTGACTGTCCACTACGTGTAGGCAAAAGTTAGCTGCATTTCTCAGCCATGTTTGGAGGAGTATCTGAAATGGAACAGGCCTGCTTGGGCTCTAATACAGAAATGTGGACTTTGGGAGGCCCGACCCTGGATTTAGGACATAATCCTGAAGGTGTATGAAGCAGGTGTGCATCGATTGTAGGATAAGTGCCTACTGCATTTCATAATTTTTAGATCTGGGACATACTTTCCTACTGACCTGGAGGCATGGAAGAACCCCAATTAGGACTCATAGCTGCAGAATATTTTCATGATAGGTGCCAGTGTTGTGTCACAGGCTGTCCCCCCACTGTTACGCATTTCCCCCTACCTACTTTTAAACCTACCCCTTACCGCCGAGGGGGTGCTATGCATTACAAGAGGGAAACACTTTTTGACAGGGGAACACATTTGGATACAACACCGGCCAAAGCATCTCCCCAGGGCATGAAACAATAACTTATTTAATGTTCCAGTTGTAATGGGTCAGTTATGAGCAGTCTGCTACAGTACCTATTCAGATTAAATGTCACATTTAGGGACTGATAAACTGCAGCTCAATACAATGTCACTTAATTTAACCATGTCCATATCCATTAACTATAACCATTTGTCAGATAGAATTATGCAAAGTACAACTCCAGTGAAATGTGATGCCATCATCTCCTTTAACTTGTGCACTGTAATTTAGTCCTTTTTTTGCCTCCACTTAAACATCAACATTCAATCAAGGACTACTATCAGCTGTGATGAGCCCCAACAACGATGTATACAGAGAAAAATCTTTCTTCTTCACCTCCAACAAAGCATGTGCACTCAGTCAACACTCAGACTGAGGGTATCTGATCATAAGTGACCCCCGTCAACTGAAACCACACAGGACTTATGGATTTATTACATACTGGTCAAGTCAAACCTATGAAGGAGGTAGCACTACTGACATTGACACTAAATAACATCCTCAGCTTTAGAGACTCACATCTCTCCGTTGATGTACTCCAGCCTTTTTGTGACCGTGGCTTTGGCCTCATCAAGGTCTTGCTTCACTAATACAGGGCCAATAAGCTTATAAACTGTATTTGTGCTATCCAGCAGATCAAGCTCCTGGAAAGACAGGGACAGAGAGAAATCATATCATTAATACCGCATACTACAATATACAAAATTAAACTGTTAACACCAGCAGTGAAAATATGTTTTATAAAGGAGAGTGAATTTTTAGTTACCTCCTTGACAATGTTGTTCTCTGTCAGCTGCGTCTCCAGCTTCTGTCTGGCTGACATGCTCTTGCTAACATCTAAACAACAGACAAGTATTACAGAGTTGAAATATGAATCTGTTTATTAAATAATGTGATGGCAGTATTGTTGCAACCATAGTGTAAACATTAAGGAAATATCTAATGAGTTAATTTAGCGTACAGCTAGCTGTCCTAATATGGTCAGTTAGCTCGCCACAACATGGCACCATATGAGAAAGCATGCAATGCTAGCTGGCACTCACCTTTCTGCATCTGTGTATACTTCTCTAATTCCGCTTTCAATTTCTTTTGAATGGCCTCTGCCATATTTGCGGTCAAAAAGGGCTGTTGACTGGGTAATTAAATTAGAAAGATAACGTTAAGAAGCTAAACGTGGTGTGAGATGAAAGCTCTGTGTAAGCTAACAGGAAAGGGCTGCGGCTTGAGCGGATGTTAGCTGATCCCTTCAAAATAAGAGCACGTCAGAAATGTATTCATGATAAATGAATTAGCACAAATGAATCACACATACTCCAACATTAAAACCACACCGCAGTGTATATATTTAAACTTAATACAATTTATATATGTTTTCGTCAATTTCATAAAGCCTTTTAATTTATTATTTAACACAAGGAAGATATACAGAACAAAGGATGCTACAACACATTCAAATACAAAAACAAGAACAATAGAGGTAATATTATATTAAGAATAAACAGAGGAGGGGTTTTTTTTTAAACGAAAAGACAACAAAAAGGTAAACAAATAAGGAGCACAAATGAGAAAATTGAAATACATTAACAAGGCAAGGACCTAGATGTAAGATGTATATTTTTTTAGCTTTACTATTCATTTTTTTCCATCTATTTTAGAGACTTGAGGTGGTTGGCAAAGCTGTATATGAACACAGTGAAAAATGTACAACATCCTTACTACTTACAAGTATGAATGTAATTACCCAAAAACAGTATCTGACATGTTTGCACTCGGTTTGTCCATAAAATAAATTATATCAGTGCAACTAAATGATGGTATATTATCCATTTTAAATGACAGTGAGTTGGGAATATCAGACCAAAAAATGCATATTTGAAAAACAGATGGTCACGTGTTTTCATCTCTTGAGGAACAAAGGGTGCAAAGGTATTCTTCAAATTCCAATCTTTTGTGAAGGGTATATTGGTGACAGTATTTCAAAATGGCTTTCTTTTGCCTTAGGAGCAACTGGACATGATACAAATGCAATTCAAAAGACTGTTTCCTTCAAGAGACCTCTTTATTATCCCGTACAGAGCATTAGTTAAAAACTATTCCAATATTTCTGTTATCACATTTTTATCCATTAAGTTAACATCATTAACTTTTAGAGAGGGCAAGCAAAGTGTAAGCAGAGAAACTTATATTTTGCTTTATATCATACGAAGTAGATGAATGGGAATTGCTGTGAAAATTTGGACCCATTTATTGCAACAGTAGAAATTATACAGCTTCGTTAGTGATATATTTTTGACCCCGCCATGGTTGCGGCTGTTTACGGCACTGTTTTACGACACAGCTTTACGACACTGCACTTAGTTCCTCATCGCTCTGGATCAAGATGGCCTCGTCGTTTTGGAAAGGTGTTGTCGGCGTCGGACTGTTTGCCTTAGCCCATGCAGCTTTCTCAGCAGCACAGCGTAAGTTTCAGTACAGGGAGTGAAAACACGGGTCTCGGTGTATCTGTATATTTCAGGAGGGCTCCGGTGTCACCGGGCTCAGAGATAAAACAGCCGGTCGGGCCTTTCGGTTTAGCAGCGAGCTAACTGGTGGCTAGCGCAGCTTAGCTCCGCTCACAGTCAGTGGCAGGGGTGAAAGGCTGAAATCTGTGTCTGCAGATAATGTCTAAAGACAACATTTAGTGTGACTTGCGAAGTGCTACATGTTAAAGACGAGCTCTTGTTTATAAGTCAGTCTGAGCTGTTACCTGCGACAGTGTCACTGTGTTTATGTGAATTGCAGTCTAAAATTTATTTCTCCCCTCAGATCGATCATACATGAGACTCACAGAGAAGGAAAATGAGACACTACCAATTGATGTGAGTCACTGTCATCCTAATGCAGTCAACTTTAATCTCCCCCTGCCTTTACCATCAAACCCCAAAGATGTGTCAAAGCTATTTTCACCTTCATCTTTATTTTTATTTTCACAGATTGTATTACAGACCTTATTATCGTTTGTGATGACCTGTTATGGTATTGTCCACATCGCTGGGGAGTTCAAAGACATGGACGCCTCCTCAGAGCTCAAAAACAAGTAAGATGAGTTGCAGCACCTTTGTCCCTTGGTAATGTGGTTGTTAGTCTCCTCTGCCACAGGGGAGCCATGTTCACCACCTCAACTACATTTATAGTAACAGCACTTTGACTTAACCCCCACAGACACACTGAACCTCCCCGAGTTCATGTGTTGTTGTTTGTGGCCAATATGCTGCAAAGGCCACATGCAACTTTACATTAAACACAATTAAGAGTGATTTTGTATATCTTTAACCATATTCTCAGAAGCAGACACTAATATAGAATAATATGATGTGATGAGGGCATTGGAAAAACAGTCCAACACATGACAGGAAACATTAAGGTATTTATAAATATGTGCATCATGCAGAGGAAGCTATAAGGTAGATTCAAGGAAAAGGACATGATGGTAGTTTAGGCACACCAGTCTCCCCATCATGAGTCCAGCTGTAGAAATTTGAGTGGAAATAAAGGAGTATTTTTTTTCTGTCTTTTCTTAAAAGTGTTTATTCTACATAATATCAGGCAGTAGTGATACATGTTAATCACAGTTCCCAGAGTCCAGGGTAGTGTTTCCAAATTACTTGCTTTGTCCACCTAACGTCCAACAATGTTCAATATACGATTATACAAGCAAAGGACACTTGTGCTTTATTGTTAAAATTGTTATTTGATTAATCAGCTAAGTATTTCAGCACTGGATCTTCTACAACATTGTGCTAGTGTCCTGTCTAAAACAGTGCTTAATTATTTATATTTATTCAAGTGGAGCTGCAATGATCAATCAGTTGGTTTGAGTGATTTATTGCGAAAAGAAAAGTCAAAATTCTCTGATTCCAGCTTCTTAAATGTGAATATTTTCTGGTTTCTGTACTCATCTGTGACAATAAACTGAATGGCTTTGGGTTGTTGACAAAACACGATATTTGAGGACATCATTTCAGGCTTTGGGAAACACTGATTGATATTTTTCATCATTTTCTGACAAATGATAGACCAAACAACTCACTGCTCTGAGTTAGATTTTTATAGAGAGGAGATAAAATGTGTCACAGTGTGCAGAGACATGAGGAGTCCCATATGACCAAATGCACTACAGTGCAGGCAGCTGCTGCAGTAGGAGTTCAACATGTACATAACTTCCTGTTTGTCTCTTTGAGAGCAGAAGAATATTTGTATGGTGCCAGTCTCTTCATAACGTTATCCTTTTTTTCCCCAGAACATTTGATACACTGAGGAACCACCCATCCTTTTACCTTTTCAATCACCGGGGTCGGGTGCTATTCCGCACGCCAGAGGAGGAGCCCTCCTCTGTACGCAACCAGCAAGCTCTTCCCAACCCCATACGGCTACGCAAGCTGGAGCATTTGCACTGAGACTGGCCTTTCCTGCCTGTAACGTTATCAACATGAGATAAGATTTGTTTTTGTTAGACAGAGGAGGTAAAGTGAGAATACACCTTCCTCTACTTTAATTTGTATTTGTACATAAACTAATATGCTGTTCAAACTTGCATCTCTGTCCATAACAGTGGTCACCACCATATTCAACACTGACTGTGCCAACCCTTCAATTTTTCAAGCAGACCTGTTTGTATATACAGTATGTAATTGCTTTGGAGTCTTAAGATACAGAGACATCTGCCCTTTGTGTCCCTTCTGAACTGAACTGGGATAATGCTGTCCTTTGTATATCCTTCATACGAGGGGCATTAAAACGCCTGTTTCGTTGCTGTTTCATTTTCAACCACACATCAGTCTTCAGAAACTGTTTGGGCAGAATTTTGTGAACTGAAATGAGTTTTGTTTGTATGAACTGAGGACCTTATATTTACTTGGTGATTTCCTGGAAGCATAAAGGCTCATCTGTACTTCCTGTATGTATTAAAGAGGTTTGCTTTATGCCACAGGAAATCAACTTGAGGTGAGATGTGAGAGCAGAAAACGTTAGGCAGCCGTTCCACTGATACTGTGAACACTAAGGCAAACTAGAAAGCAATGGTACATTCATTTGGGTGGAGTTTGTTTTTCCTTCATTTTACATTTTGTTAAGATTCAACAGATGTTTTTAATTTAATAAAAGGCATACTGATTTTACAAAGTGTCAGAGTCCATTCTTTTGTTTTACATCCCGTATTCAGAAGCCAGACAAAAAGGATCAAATCTGCTCCAATCTGTAGGGGCTGTTAAAAGACAAACAACCAGAAGGCATCTGTTTGCCATCGTGCTTAATCGGTGTGGAGAAAGTGGTAACAAGTGCTGATGGTGTCACAAATTAACCTCCTTTGTCGATGGGAGGGAAAGTTCCTAAAGTAATGACAATGCAGAGATGTGCCTGTGACCTTGTTGGACTGCTGCATCACAGAAAATTTCCACCTAATCAGTTGTTCATGTCGGCCTCTGGGTGGCAGTAGAAGAGCTTTTAGTCTGAGTTGTTAAGGAGGCTGCACCAAATCAAGAAAATTCCAACTGTTACATGTTTACAGCATCAAGTATTTTATGTCTACTTCTCCTCATGTTTGAGGTGAGGTTAGCTCCAAAAAACTCTGTAGGCTGTTTCTGCTGGATTTATAATATAATTTGATGAAATACATGTAAGATCACAGCTGAAAATTAGCTTTCATTAAAGGGTTTGTTTTTTATTTGATGCAAAATATTGTGGAAAAGTAGGGTTGGAAATTAGCACCAGCCACCAGCCAAATGCTGGTAAAATATGCAAGTGGCTGCTAGATTTGCTTCGCCCACCATCCCAATAAAACAATGGTGATCTACTGAGATTTTGGAATCAACCAGCCTCAGTGAAAGGTGGACAAAAAGTTAATTTCCATCCCTGTGGGAAACCCTTTTTTCATTTTGATGCTAAAAATATTCCCCAACCAGGGGGTCAGCTGCCTTCTAAGGGTCTCAAGATGATTTAAAAAACATTTCTACCACACGTTTGTTTTCCACACCCTTTACCCTTTTTTTTCTCTCTCTCTTATATTACTGAATAATTTGAGCTATTGAGACATTATTCAGATAAAACAAGGAAAATGGCCATTCTTTGGTTGGACTGGTCACTACCAGAGAGGATGAGTCCCATGAAAACACTGCTTTGCTCCAAAAAGGATGGGGACTACTGGAGTTACAGGGGAACACAAGCCAAATGAAGAATTCCAGTACTTTAATTTCATGGTTTAGGAAAGTTCAATCAATATTTGTGAACACGAGCTACTCTCTTTCAATGGTAGAAACCAGAGAAGTAAATATCAAACTTGTGATGTCATATGGTATAAAGTCTGGAGCTGTTCCATAGACAATAACAGGAGCTGGATTTTGTGGACCTGCAGAATTTTTCTTTTCTTTTTCTTTTTTTTTTTTTTTTACAGCCAAATGAGCTTTAATCTATTGTAAAGTTGTCAGTTCTGAAACAGAAAATGCACCCATATATTCAGGGACATTCCCCTGGGTGCTCTCAGTGTCATCTATAACATATTTTCCAATTCATTGTCCGTAGAGCAGCTCCAGACTTTATACCCTATGACATCACGTTTGAGGTTTTTTTTAGTTTTAGCACCCTAGTTTTTGAATGTGGGAGAGAGTTGTTCATGTTTAGTAATAAAGTCTGGACTGTTTTACATTACAGGAATAATGTATGAATTTAGAAAATAGGCATAGTTCCCGTTTGATGTTGATGCTACGCTGTACCCGACATTTCCATCTCTGAAACAGACAGTTTTTCATAATGTGAAAATATACAATTCTTTTGACATTGCAGGGTAAAAAACATCACTTAAAGGTAGAAATACACACACTGACACAGCAGGAGATACCATTCTAACTGTGGTTTATTTTTTGTTTTGTAAAAAAAAGGAGTAGGTTCATAAAACTTTCCGTTTTATATATGTATTTAACCTGTTTACAAAATTGGCTTTAAACATTTTGTTCAAAATATTTCTTATACTCTGAAATAAACAAATTCACAAAAATAATCTATATTCCTTATGAACATTAAAAAGTAGTGTACATCATCATAGAAACAAGGAAAACAAAAGGAGCGCTAACATTTATGGGTTTATGGAAAAAGCAGCAGAGGGCAGATAACCAGCTGTTAAAATCCACAACAGGTGACTGTCGACTGAGCCCGGACAGATGCAGAAAGTCCTCCCAATAACGTTGTGATTCTGGGAATCAATGGAGTGTTTGTGGGGGAAGATTTATTGGACTGTGTGTGTTTGCTGTGTGTGTATGTGTGTTGCAGGGTTGGAGGAGTAACCTCTATGGATCCCAACAGCTGCACTCACTGAACTCATGTTCTATTGCTGTCATGGCAGGTAAGAGGATAATAACGCTCAATCAATAAACCAGAGAACACGACTGTCTCGTTGTATATCATAGACATGATGAGTCCACATCCATTCCAAAACACTGATGCATCTATATACTGTCCATCGCCTTTAGCTTTAAAAAGCACTGGTGTGTGACGTTTGTCTCCTGGAGCACATCAGTTAAAATCTTCATCATAGTAAAAAAAATGGACCCAATTTTAAGTCAATTAGGTTACGACGTGTGCAGGCTAACCTTATTTGGACTGCTTTTGACTGAAAAATGTCAATTAGGGTTGGACGATATGACAAAATATAGCATCAGGTATTTAAGTGACTAAATTAGCAAAAAAATCCAATCTGGGTTTTTTCTTTTTCTCAATTAAACTTCCAGAAAAATGATGATATGTCAGAATATACAGTACAGTGCAACTGCAGCATTAAACTACATCTGTGCTCATAGATTTTGTCCATATCGCCCACACCTAATGCTAATGCATATAAGTATTAGCTGATATGGTGAGGAAAATATCAGAAAATAACAAAATCAGTTTGGTTCAAAAACAAATAAAAACATCAGTGCATCCTTTCTGCAGATTATGAGATGGACCTGGGCGTTAGACGTACATCTACGTGGATGCACAACATTTTATTACTCATAGAAAAACATGGTTTCAGTCTTACAAACGCTTTTCAGACCAGCTGAAGAAAGGTCTGTTAAAGAGTAACAATAACAGGAATGTACCTGTCCATCCCTTGCTTTGCCATTTGAGGCTCTGACGGCGTTTTGTGTGTCAGTCTGACGGAGTGTGTGTGTCTGCGGAACAATGTGCGAATACAGACAAAAGCCATATGGATGTTTAAGGCATCTGTCAATATGAAGAGGATTATACTTCAAGTCTCGTTCCTCATCCTCAGTGGATCTTTCCCTCTGTTAAACCCCTTACCCTCTGCCTCTAACAGGATGTGATGTAACAGCACAGTAACAATGGGAGCATCTGCTATCAGTGCATTTGTCCTTCACCCCCCCACCTCCAGTTCATCAATTTGTCTTTTTGAGGCTAGCTAACAAGCACGTCTCTTTTATGGTGGTGAAACGATTGACAAAACAGGAGCTTTATTCCCTTTTCTAGTAACAGATCTGGCTTCATCACTAACTGCCATGATCATTGGAGAGCTGTGAGGTTGTTGCTTCCCTCTCCTCCAGTTCAACAAGGGACGCCTCCAACTGCTGGATCAGTACCCGCTTCTTGAACCTGCAAGGAGGGGCAAGACAAGTTAGCAAGATGAAGGGAATAAAATGAGCAAGATCCCAAAAGCAAAGCGGAGGAGATTCGTTTAGGTGAACCTGCTTTAAAGACATTAATGTGACTGCAGTGAAACAGGTCTTAATACTGAACAGGCACGTTCTGTGTCAGAGACAGGGTTATTGTGATGCTTTAACTCCTTCACTTCAAGGAATACTTCATCCACATAATGATCAGTTGTTCATCAGTTACTCACCCTCTGTTACATTGAATTTGTGAAGATGACCTTGTTTTTCTCACATGCCTTCACGGTGAATGAAGAATTCAGAGAAAATTCTCTATGAATTCGAGTGAAGGAGGGCTACAACAGCAAAACTATATCAAAGAACAAACTGACACACATACCAGTAATGTGCCTTGGCAAGTGCATGTGTTTGAAATCTGCTTGTTTGTTACATTGAGCAGAATTTTAACACTACTCGTCCATGTGTGAGACTGTTGAAGCTGAAGTATTTAAAATAGTAAGGTTTTTGCATTTCTTTGGGAAGAACTGAACATATGACTGGATAATTGAGACCTTGATTACATTGCATAAGTTGTGTGAGAGTTTCTACACTAATGTTCGTATATACTTTTGCTGTTGTTAAACACAGCCCAATTATACTCCAATTCATCGGGAATTTTCTCTCTTTTCGTTCACCCCGGAGTAAGTCTGGGTATCAGTACTCGATAGGAG
>JAPZEB010000026.1:7069431-7086680 GCA_029783705.1 Chaetodon striatus | reverse complement strand
CATTTGATTCAACAGCTTCCCGGTAAGCACGAGCTAACACAGCATTAGCGGTTAACAATCAGCACCAAGCTGTTAATGCTCTCAACAAACTCACACCAAAACAGCTGACTTTGTCATCAAACCCGTTAATGACTGTTCGGTAATGTTTGCCATGTGATGCTAAGAGTTAGCCCAGTCATGGTGTACGTACAGGTGGATTCTAACCAACTGTCTCCAGTGCGGAGTTCACACTCCTGTAGCAGCAGCAGCTGCAACCCATGCAATCTGTGTGGTGTGGTGAAGTCTATAAATCTATAGTATAAATAGAGCTGGCAGTTCAGTGTAACAAGATTCCACCGAAATGTTTTAAAGTATAGTGATACTACACGCCAATCAATTCACGTTATGGGTATCAAATAAAGTGTTATTTTGGTATCGGTATCACTTTATGGGCACCGTTATTGGTACTGGTATCATATTTTTTAAACAATACCCAGCCCTACTGTGAAGGCATGCAAGAAAAACATTTTGTGGGTGAAGTATTCCTTCAACCCTGTATGTAAATACATGTAAAGTGAGTCTCTGTTTCTTACCTGACAGCCTCTTTGATGGCATGTTGGATGAAGTACCTTTGAACATTAACTGATCCCTTCACCTGCTGCAGCAGACCAAGTATTGCCTCATAGTCTGAGAAAGAACACACACACAGCAATGACGAGGCATTCAAATGATCCTAATATGACACCTTCTTTATCTGATTAGAATAACAATGAACGTAAGGTGATATGCTGCACTGGCTCATACTCACTTCGCCCAGGCTTGCGGACCTCCTTGATGACCTGACTTCTCAACTCTGCTTGGCTGCCATCTAGTGGGGCTATGAATATGGTCTCAAGCACTGCAGGGTCAGATTCAGTGTCCTCTAGCTGGCTCTGTGGACTCAGTCGGTCACAGTTGTGTTTGTCCTCCAGCTGCTGCTCATCTAGACGATCTTCCGCAAGTCTCTCCTCCGTCATGTCGATGTCCTCTCCCCGATCTGTTGCTCCCAGTCCAGCCTTCTCCTCTAGGCTCAGTGGAGATGGGTTCTCTGCTACAGTGTCCATCTCAGGTGTCCAGATCTCCCCCGACTCAGGCTCAAGAACCCCGTCACCGTTACTCTCAGTAACCACCGCGTTGTTGCCATCCACTCCTGTGGGTGCAGCAAATACCAGTTTAAAACTACTAAACAGTGCCAATTGTGCATCATTTTCTTATCAATTCCTCTTAGATACACAAACAACATAACTTTCATGTTCTGTGTGCATCTGGATCTTACCTTTGTGCTGTGGGATGGGTTTGAGGAGGTTCTGCTGCCCTTGAACCCCTACAAGACTCTTTCCCGCTACCACATGGTTGGTGCTTGCTGGTGGAGTCTGTGGTCGGCGCAGTAATGGGGACATGCTCCGCCTTCTCTTCATAGTAGTACCTGAATTGGAATCGCCAGAATTTCCTCGTTTCTTGTTTTGAGGCCCCGCTACAAACTCATCTGCCTCATCGATCATCATCCCCTAAAATCAACATACAGGAAAACAAAACATTGAAGAATGGATGGACTAAATATTGAATGACGACAATGTGCATAGATAAAGTGTATCAACCAGTATTATGTGTTAACATGTATTTACCTTCTTATCCTGCTTGAAAGGATTTCCAAATGTGTGCAGCCGTTTAGGTTGGTCAGGGTCAATTTCTCTCAAAGGAGACGGCATCATTTTTAGGTACTCCTGATAGTTTCCCATCTGGGCCACTGGGATACTGTGCAGATAGTCTAACAACCACAGGAAAGATTATTAGTATTAATAAATACTGCAAAAATTACACAGCATTTCCTACTGATTTTGTCATACTGTTTTTGGGGGGTGATTGATGATTTAGGTTCATGTCATTGAAGTTCCTGTACACTGGCACTTGCCAATGTGTAGGATTTAGTATCTATTAGTGAGGTTGCAGATTACAACTGAATACCCCTCTGCTCATCCCTCCCTTTCCAAGCATGTAAAGAATCTATGGTGGCCTTCAGGTAATGTAAAAACGCAAAGGGCCTTATCTAGAACTAATGTTTGTTTTGTCCATTCTGGGCTCCTGTAGAAACATTGCAGGCATTGCCAATATATCACCCTAAATCCTACACACTGGACCTTTATGTGTGCAGTGCAGTTTTTTTGCTATCATTCTGTAGCTTCTTGTGTTCCTCGTGTCTTCAAATTCAAATGTTCAAATTTTGCATCAAAATGCCACTTTCTCAAGCCCTTCTAAAAATATTTTCCCATATGACCTGATGTAGGTTTCTGCATGATGTTGATGCTACATATAAACCCATATACTGCTGTGGATGCCGCACAAGTTGGCTCCGGAAGCCACAGAATAACACAAACAAACCAGTCGATTGAGGCAGCAGTAGACCAGCAACACCTGTGTGCTGCAAGGTAAAATTACTGTTTCTGTCAACGGACTGTGGTGGCTTTGAAGAGGGCATAGATAATGGCTTCAGTTACCCATCAGAAAGGGCTCTCTGACAGCAAGGTAGAGCAGCAGACATATTCTTAATCTAATGTACGCTGATGCTGATTTTTGTTGATGATTTTTTTTTAGGTGAGTCTTTTTTGCAGGTGGCTGGAATATGTTTTGCTGCTGCCCCTGTCCACAGAAACAGTAATATTAACTTGCAGAACAAGGGGGTTGCTGGTCTACTGTGGCCTTGATCGGTTAGTTTGTTTGTGTTACTGTGTGACTCTCGGATCCAAACTAACAAGGCGTCCATAGCAGCACATTGTTTAGCTTCTGTGCTCTGATTCCCATCGGCTTCTCCAAACAGGGAGTGTGCTGTGGCTCTATTCATGTGTTTAGACACCTAAATTAAGGTTTAATAATAATAAAACAGCACCATCTTACACCTCCAAGCTCAAATCTTTCAAGCTGACACTTTCCTCACTCCCCATGCCGAGGGAGGGGAGGACATCAGTGCTGTAACCTACGTCACATGGCTGAGTGGAAGTTTCCATTTGAAAAACACAAAAAGAGCGCAGATGGACCGGCCCTTTAAAAATAAATCTTACTGGATCTAAATGAAACAATTCAAATCAAGATGCAGTTTCTTTGCCATATATGTGTGACATGTTCTTTTAAGTGTATTGCCACTTATGACTATTATAAGATTGAATTAAATGTAAACCTGACTTCTGAGCGCTGCT
Source organism: Chaetodon striatus (assembly GCA_029783705.1). Taxonomy (NCBI): domain Eukaryota; kingdom Metazoa; phylum Chordata; class Actinopteri; order Chaetodontiformes; family Chaetodontidae; genus Chaetodon; species Chaetodon striatus. The sequence continues at coordinate 7,083,471 of JAPZEB010000026.1, read as the reverse complement.
TTCATCTATATGGGGGCAGGACAAAATAATTCCATCAAAACTAATTTCAACATTACAGTTTTTCCTTTAACAGTGGGATTTCATACCTTCATCTTGCCCTCGGATCAGTTTTTGTGACGTTCGCAGCAAATTGGAGCGCATTCGGGTGAGTTGATCCAGGAGGTTGCGTCTTGGGATGTCGTATGCGTTTCGGTAAGCTTGAGGTTTCACATCCTGCAAACACATCAGCATCTCCAGTCAGAGAAAACCCTGCAAACATTGCCTACACAAGGTTTTTTATGCCTCTCAGAAATCTACCTTGTTGAGCAGGGCGATCTGGAAGCCAGCAAACTCTTTGAAGTTGACGTCCGCCAGGCGAAGGGGCCCCTCCCCGGTGATTCCCTGCAGCAACTGCTTAAAGTCCCGCCGGTGGGCCAGAGAGAGGGAGCTGGAGTGGTTCTTCACCTTTATGCCAGTTTCTTGCGGAGCCTTCTTCCCCACCGACACGATCAGACGGTCTGATTCTATCTTTGCCTTTACACCAACAGAACAGGAAACACGGAGCACTTTATTTTACAACTCTATGATCAGAAGTTCAGTCTGAAATTATATCTTGGTTTATTTATGTTTGAGTGACAATATCAACAATAAATTGCATTGGATACTGTCATTTTATGAACATTCATCACATTGTCAGTGTTGTTTATCTTTGAACTTAAGACACAGTAGACATGATTCTTGTTTTTGTCTAAATTTAAGGTTCAATTTTTAATTTGACTTTATAAATTTAAGATGAGAATACATTATAATAGACAAATATAGTAGTATTGCATTCCAAATTACCAATGTCAATCAAAACTTTGACAGCATTAGAAATAGTTGATAACAACGCCATTAAGTTATCACCATATATAACTTGTGTGTTTAGGCCTTACTTTGACCTGTCAATCAATTTGAAGGCTCATGTTTTGATTTTTAGAAGAAGACACAAACCTATTTGTTTGCTCTGAAATTAATGGGTGCACTGTCTCATGCTCAAAGGCACTTTAAAGGTCTAGTGTATAAGATTAAGGGCATCTAGCAGCTGAGGTTGCAGATTGCAACAGAGTGAAACTTCTCCTGTGTACCAAGCGTGTAGGGGAACTACAGCAGCATGAAAACGGAAAACGCTGATCTAGAGCCAGTGTTTGGTTTGTCTGCTCTGGGCTACTGTAGAAACAAGGCAGTGCAACATGGCAGACTGCGGGGAAGAGGACCTGTTCCATATATAGATAAATAAAGCTCATTATAGGGTCATAACAACACCACAAATCCTGTTTATAGAAGATTATAAACTAAGGAAAACTCACTTTCTTATTATATCATATTAAATTTCTGCCGATATATCCTCGTAAAACTTGAACACTAGACCTTCAACTACTGATACAGTGTCTTAGCACCAGGTCATTATGTCTGCAATACCTGTCACATTGCTTGGAAATAATGTTAAGGGAACCTGTGTGCAATGAGTCTTTACCTGCTGGCTGAGCTTCTTCAGGTAAGAGATAACACTGTAACTGAGGCCACAGTCCATTGTGTCCGCAATAAGATTAGGTGCACCCATCATCCTCAGTGCCTTCTTTAAGGGCTGCCAGAGGAAAGCAAGAAGAAATTGTGGATGTTATTTACATGCAGAAAAAAATACAGTCATGTCTTAAACCAGTTTATGTGCCATAGCATTAGTTTACCAAGAGGTAGTATGGAGGCATTGTCTTCAGGTACATCTCGAAAGCCTGTCGCCACTTGAGGTTTGGTTTTAGTTTGTGCACTTTAAACAAATCGTCTGTAAGGAGACAAAGAAGGGAGGAGAATAACATTTTAGCATTCTGGATCAGTGACCGATCAGACATCCACCTTCACCTCCTGCTGCTGCAGGGCCGACTGTTATACACACACCAGTACTCAGAAGGTGAGTCTAAAACAGGAATACATTCTAATTATCCTTTTAAATACCCCATTATGCCAAAATATATTTCTGAATAGCGTTATTAAATATGAACTGTTTATGAAGTTGCTGTGTTACGAGCAAGTTATTTGTGATTATGATTATAGCTAAAGATGTTTATGAGTAAAAAGATTGCAGATGATGAAGTGACCCAGAAAAGGAAAGCTTTTAAATTTAATATCAGCTCAGACCTACTGACCCAGAAGTTTTGAGGCCACTTCAAAGGAAACGTTTGGTGCCATATGTCTTACCGAGGAGTGGGAGAAGGACAGGGTAGTTGTAAGGCATGACAAACAGGTTGACACAGGTGAGAGTGGTGCTGGCTTTAAGGTAGCCAAACGGCTGTCCCAGGTCATTTTGTTTCCCGCTGCTGTTAACAAACGCCTGAGGACAACAAGGATAATCATAAAGTCAAATATCATTTTGGTTATTAAGTTAAAAAAATGTAACTGAAAACATCTGCAGATCTGTGCTTAGCAACCAAACTTCATAAGTGAGGCTCATTGCTAATTCTCAACTATGAAAAGGTGAAAAGATTTTTTGACTCAAGCTAGTAACCTCATTATTTCTGGTTTTCAGAAAACTCCCAGAGGCAACACCATAGACGGTGGAAACAAGCCAACAGAGCTGATGGGTGTGTGAATATCTACCATACCTGCCAGCACATGTGTGGAGACTTCCTTTCCAAAACGAACTGGGTGAGTGGAGATGGCTCCAGTTCATACTTGTCAAAGGGAAGCTTGTCGATCACCATGGGCTCACAGTCCACACAAGAGAAACGCACCATGGGATGTGCAGAGCGAGGTGGCTGGGAGCAGGACAGGGAGATAATTGAAGAAGCCGTTAGACATATTTATCTGTGGTACAGACCCATGTGGTGTGTTTTGCAAAAGCAACTGATAATGGAGATCACAGGATGAGTTTGCAGAGTTGGACACTTGATTATATTGGCTGTAAGTCAAAGTTAGACTGATGTTAGACAGAGAAAAAAAGACTGCCAGTTAAAGAGAGAAAGAAAGAGACATAAGAGAAAGTTTGTGTAAAACATAGCTCCATAACCTGCACAATGACACACTAAAGGTGTCGCTGTGATATTTTAAGCCTCTCTGCTCACCAGCGTGGGAGAATTCTGGTCCGGCCAGAAGGACTCTGGTATGGGCCAATGCCCAACTGGAACCCCCGTCTTTGGGTTCGGTCGCACATAGATGAGTTTGTGACAACTGTGCCATGGCTGTGGGCCGAAGGATGACACAGGACGACCTGTCTCCACTGAGTTGTCTGCAAAACAAACAAAGATATGATGTAAGTGAGAACACATTTCTCAACCACTGTCAGAGCCTGAGTCATAGATATGACTCAGCTTTCATCATTTTCTGAATAGTGTTACACTCTCTCAAGTGCCTGAAAATTTCTGTTTAAAAACTTTGATGTTTCTAAACACATACACATAACTTTGAATCTCCTTTTATCATTAAAATGATGTGCGAGTCAAATGATCTCAGAACATTTCTTTAAACAGCAACAATTTTTATACCCCTTTATGTTTGGCTGATCTAGAAAATGCACTCACTTCTCGTTTCAGTGCACTGTGGTGATCCAAGATAAGAAGATTCTCTTCTGCTTTCACCTGTTTCACTGCCCACAGTATCTTTGCTCTAACTTGCTTTATGAAATGTGATGAGATTATGTGCTCAGAAACTCAATAAAATATACTTCTTTCAGAGGGCGTAGGCCATTTGATTCATGTTTTATGAACTCAACCGCACTCTTGAGTCGTGAAACATTTTGTGCATACCAAAATGTAATGACTGCAGTGTTGTTACTGTTGTTCATACATGTCCTATTACAAGTTTAAAGGAAGGGGGAAGGTTAAGTTGTTGCCTTGTGTCCACTCAGTGTGCCGCTCACCTTCCCCGATGAGAGGCGGATCTGGCCCTGTCTTCTCAAAGTTAATAACAACACCGCTTTGAACCTTTTGGACCAGAGACTCCAGACACTGGTTCAACATCCTCTGTGTCCGCACACAGTACGATCGCCCTGAGAGAAAAACAGGAGGCACAATTATTAAGGATGTAAGAAAATATTGATACACATGCAAAATTATGTTTTGTGATATTGTATCAATTCTCAAAAACACTGCATCAATTTTATCATTTTTTATTGTTTACATTTTTTATTTATTTTTTCTTGTTTACCTAAATAATCCTGCAGGAACTGTTATTTCATTTTCTTTAACTGATACCGGCATGTTAATTCATTTGCTAAGATTGCACAAAAAGTAGGGCTATGATGTTGGATCTTACAGGGACTGTGATCAACACAACTGTAGACCCAACTGTTCTGATCGCTTCAAACAAGTAAAGTTTTTTCTGCATATGGTGGTGTGTTCTTTATGGCAGTTTTCCTAAAAATAGATTTGAAAAATTACAATATATCGCCTTGCTATACTCTGAATCATAACCCATGTATTATATGTATATGTATCAAATCCCCAGATTCTTGCCAATACACAGCCCTCACAATTATCATATATAATTTAATGCATCATGAGTACGGACATAGTTTCTCTTACTTCACTATGCTCCATTCTTTAAACAGGTATGTTGGCATGACTACAGATCACTTTGGACTTAAAATGATGTTATATTCAGGTGGATACGTTAGTGTCTAGTGATTAGTTAGAGAAAATCACCCTCCCCTAAGGAAATCAGTTAGAGTGGACTGAAGACGGAAACGGAGTGTAACAAGTTGACAGTTCTGTCTGATATCAAGCAAGGAAAATGCCGAACCTCCAGTGACTTCACACATCTGAGTGATGGCAGACTCATCTGTTGGGACACTACCGAGCTGCTCGGTGTCTGGTGTGGCTGCTCCTGGCAGCCTCAGCACCAGCGCAAATAGACGCTGGTCCCAGCGGAAGGGCTCCTTGGTCAGCTCACTGCCTGCCAATGGAGAGTTCAGAGGCAGGTGGAGCTACACAACAAGACAAAGAGAGAAAAGGATAATGTGAAAAACTGCCGCAGGTCACCATTTGCACAGTTTTACAAACATTAGCATTCATGTCATTATACAGTCCAAACAGATCAGTACATAGCAGCACTACTGCGTTTGTTTGTACTCTCACCTCATCTGGCACCCCAGAGCTGTGTGTAAGCTTGTTCCCATCAGTGATAGTGATGATCACAGATGGCTCCAAGAAGAAGGGGTTACGGCCCTGAGATGGACAGAGTAACAATCAGCAATTAAATCCAAGTTCAAGCAAACACAGACCAAATGTACTCTCTGCTACACCGTACACAGCTCTGTGTCTCAAAAAGATTCCCATCAACTTAAACATCAAATGGAGCCAATCTATCGTGCTTACAGTAATGGCAAAATGCAGGTAAACTATTTAAACACAGGTCCACTTGAACACAGTGTTTAATATGATATTAGCTTCACACCTTTGCTATTAACCTCCTGAATACCAATATGAACTGTGTGTTGCAGCTTGTAATCTTTGCCTTGTGTCAGAATGCATCTGTAAGCTGCACAGTGTCCTTGTGTTACTCATTAAGGACAGAGGCCTCCACCACTGTGCTGTAGGGGTCAGCCTTGTCTAATTCAAACACACACACAGAATGCCTAAGTAGATTCACACACACATGCCAATGCAAAGAACCTGTGTCACTACTTGAGCGTAGTAATCTCTCTCTGCCGTCAAGCTGAGGTTTGCAGAAACAATGTGTGTGAGGAGCTGGTGCTAACTGAGGAAGACTGAGTGGATTAAGCTGCAATTGAAAGTCAATATTCAACTCTTTGTCCCAGGGTAAAGGAGGGAAGAAGTGCCAGCTGAAAGCTTTGCGACAATCATTATCAAACCTTCATTTATCCAGGGAAAACCTACCTCATTTTACACTCAAATATTAGCTGGTATGTCAGAACTAATCTATCTTGATGTTTTGCTCATGGACAGTTAACTTCCTCCACTTGTATTATTTTCAGCTTTTCTTTCTTGGACTAAAATCAGTGTCTCTCTGTTTCTAAGCCCTATTATCATTTCTTTCATTTTTACTGCTGTGCTATGCTGAAGATTTTAAACATTAGACTGAATTTTCAACATATCCTTAACCACTTTTTCCTCAGATAAAAAGTCTGTAACAGGGTCTGCAGTTCACCTGTCTCTCAACTTATGTCTGTTGGCCTGTTTATGCTCATAAGCCCCAGTTTGAAAAATCACACAAGGCGAAAGAAATGTCTATACTTATCACAATAAAAACTCTTGATTGCTGTGCCGTAATTACCAATATCATAATATAGATTACCAATCCACAACTAAATATGGCACGCCACTGCCTCGTAATAATTTCAATTAGGGCTGCAACTAACATTTTTTCATTATTGATAAATCTGCCATGTATTTTCTAAATTGTCTACCTGCCCAGGGACAACAGATGCGACTTTGCTGCTGTCTAACTCGAGGGCAATTACTTTTAATTGTGTGCTTTCCCTGCAAAAATAAACATTAAATTAATGAGTCTATTAAATGTTTGGTCTATAAAATGTCAGGAAGTTGTGAAAAAACAACAAAAAAACAACAGTAGTTTAAGGTCCAAAATACAATGAAACAGATGAGACTGCTGCCAAAAAATGCATGATAGGATGTAGCCATCAAAATACCTGTCCGTAGTTGTCGATGCCCGAGACGAGGCGGTTGAGGTTAAGCAGGTCGAAGGCTGTGCGGAGAGCGTTCCCTAATGTAGTCAGCCCAGATGCCTGCAGGTTCTTCAGCTCGCACATGAAGGTGGCATGGTTCTCTTTCCAGCCTGCCTGAAATACACACATGGACAGTGTGTTGAATGGACTGCACGGCAAACAGCTGTACAACTGAAGAGCAAAGGAGGCCTGAAGTTACACTGCATGGTGAACAGCCACAAACCAAAATAGATCCACACCCACAGATACCCATACTATGCAATTACAAAGAAAAACAGAACGGGTTTTGTTCACTGGCAACCACAAACTGATTCATGTCGAGCATGTGACTGCCACCTTTGGTAAAAGGAGTTTATATCTTAGCAACACATTGATTCTGTGCAACATGACATAACAGCAACCATAAAATGAGATCAGCTTGTGTCAAGCTCTGGGAATGGAAGATAATATTGTTGAAATTCAGGCCCACATTTGAGCTGGGAGGTGCTGTTTAAGAAAGAGTCTAATTTCATACATGACAAGCATCCAGAAATACACTTCCCACTGCCGCCTGTCCTCTGTGACAGAGATACACTCCCACAGGAGAGGATGTGGGTGTGTAACTGCTCTTGGACTTTTCTCCAGCAGGGTCAAGTACCTTACTGCTGCAGCCTCATGCTTAATCTAAGGATGACCTGCAAGCTTACCACTTCCTTTATCGGTACAGGGAGGGGGGAGAGAGGCTGAAGACGCACAGAGAGAGAGATGAAAAAACTTGAAGCACCAATGTCTGCACTCTGTGAATCAGGCCAGTGGATCTAGATTTTTGGATTATCATGGGATATCATTCCAAAGCCATGATTTGGGTGGAATTTCTAGGAAAGCTCAGAGAGTTACATGACGTTAGATAAATATTGTACAGTCATACAAGCAACATCACTGAGCGGCTGAGGCAAAACTGAAGGGGGAAACACATTCACAAGGCTGGTAATAGACCCAGACATAAACCCTTGCGTAGGCCCGTAGAAATGTAAGGCTTAGCTTGCACTCAATAATTCAGACTACAGAATATTTCTATTTTCCTCTCACCCAACCTCCTCTCTCTCCCTCTACATCAACAATTTATTGCCTCTGTAACTGTGCAATCAGAGTAGCCCCATTCAGTATAACCTTGTCCTTTCATCATAATCCTCGGTGCACAATGCAGGCAGAGACAACAAAGGAGAAGGCAATGAAGACAAAGAGAGGAAGAGCAGGACGGAGAGGAGTTGAGGACACACTTTACAATGAGGGAATAGCACTTCTTGGATTATTTGGCTAAACACAAGACTATTTCAGTAGGACGTGAGAAGCAATGATCTGGACTGGGCAAACACTGCAAGGTCAAAAACTGAATGAAGCAGGCATCAATAACAGCATCCACTCAAAACATTTCATCATGACCCAGTCCTACAGTAGCAGAATAAAAAGTATGCAATAATGTTTTAAGTGCTGGGGCACTGAGCTCAAATTGGCTCTTTTGGAGGTCAATAAAGAGCCACACATAAACCCACAGTTATTTTGCTTCTTGCGCTGCTTTAAATATTAACACTAAGCAAGACTGCACATTAGTTAATTAAAAAAACAACAACCTGAAAACCTGTGTTGAAAGTACACTAAGTATATTGCAACAGAAGTGCTTTTATAAATGTTCTGTTTAAAAACCTTGTTTAAGAAAAGGGAAGTGGCTACTCTTAAAAATAGCATTGCTTAACTGTCAAAAGTTAGGATGTATTAAAATCAATGTGCAAAAAAAAAATCATTTTGTATTTAATCTAACATAGGTTAAGAAGAAATATAGTCAAAATAAAAATGTAACAAGCCCTAGAATGTTAATAACAGACTAGTCAAAAGTATGATTGAATAAATAAATGATAGTGAGTTAAATATTTAATTGATTGTACCAGACAAAATGTTTTTATACTTCTGATCAGCTTATGAAAAAAAATAATTTATTTTATACCCTGAAGCTCCATTTTTCCACTCATTTCTCCTATATTCTCACCACTGGCACATGTTTAATTATTCAAACATTTCCCATTCTCTTTTTTGCTAGCATGATAATTACAAGTGCATCCATAATGCCTCTGCATATAAATGAAGAGTGTAAAATATTATATGATTATATAGTTTGTATTTCATTATCATGAGACAGACTGTAATATTGGGGCTTCTGGTCTTATGCTCTTTTTTTTAAAAAGCTGCAGCTGATGGAATGATGAAGCTAAGTACAATGAAATTTTCAGTAGTATTATAAAACAAGAAATATTGAATTAGCTAGTCATTACAAGTATCTCATCACTTGCACTGTACTCCATACCATACGGCTCTGTATTTGTTTTCTAAACCTCACACCAGCTACTGCTATTAAAGATGAAGTAATCGATTACCTTCCAGCTCTGGCATTTTGTAATTTGGTCATGAGGCATGCAAACACATAATAGGACTTTACAAGGAAAGAAAACTATTCTACGTGTTGTGAAGCATTAATGATATGGGACAGAGTAAGTACTGCATTGCATATTGTGCAGGGAGTAGTAACAGTGTTGTTTATGGACAGAGTTAGACCAGCCAAGAGATTCCTAATACAGACCAGCCACTAAAGCAGATCAGGGACTTCAGGGGTTCATATGGGTACTAAGAATTGTATTTTATTGGGCATGAAAAGCTCAGAGAGAGATGTGTGCCAGGTCATAAAACAAATCAATTGATTACTGGGAGGATAGCTTTGCTGACATGAAACCCCTGAAATTATTGCAGTGATTCACAGGTTGTATGTTTGGTGTTTTCTTGCCTGTGTGTGTATGTATGAAAACTAGAGAGTGTTTGTATGCGGGGCCATTATGCTCATAGTATCGCTATGACAAATAATTATCATATGAATAATGATTATTTTCTTCCAGCGAACTCACATAAAAAAAATCTCATGATGAAGAGGGCTTATCAACTTTCAGCCCAGACTGGCCAATGGTAATGCGTGGATGGTGTAGGGGGAGGAGTATATGATGATTGGCGGGCTCTTTGACCAATCCAGACACTGTACTTTTAAAAAAAGAGCAACGTCATAGGCGATAATAAATCTCTCCGCCTCCATCTCAACGCCCGAGACTTTTCTCAACACAAAAGCAAAATGTCCGCTGGATGGTCGGAGGCAGTGCAGCTCCGGGTCTGCGGTTATTTGGAGCAAAAAAAGGCCGTTTTTCGCCACCGGGAAGCCGCCCAACACTGACTACAAACCAGAAGGACAATAAAGTCTGACTGACAGAAAAATACGTTGGACTTGTCAAATGTAAACAGTGTATCAGTTGCTAATTACCTTCACTCCGTATGGTGGATCATCGAATGTAACTAGCATGTACCTGTCGCCTCTACTAGCCGGGTCTCGGGCACGCAGCTGTCAAAAAAAGAAAACCAAAACAACATATATTAATTTCGACCGATCTTGCCCAAGGAACCCTAAGCTCAACAAAGGTGCATACTTGCTGAAAAAAGTCGGGGTAAAATCATTCGTTACCTTCATAAAGACCTCAACCGCGCCTTTAGCAACGTCCAGATACGTCGTACCCAAATAAGTGCGCTGATTCATAGAGGCGGACGTGTCTAACAGGAAAAGTAAAATAGGCATTTTAAATGTAAAGCCGCGGCTGTATGCTTTTCTAAAATTACTGTTATACACATGTGACCTATCGTGCGGCCAAACAGTTCACACATGTGTGTATATATATTTGTTATAATAAGCCCCCCCTCCAGAAGAGGGCCGTTGCCTCTGCTCTCTCTCTAGCTGCCTTTCTAGAGCTCTGTCTCGGCTCGCGCTGTTCAACTTCTGCTCCTAACCGAATGGAACGCCCCGCTCCCTCCACTGCGACGCCATTGGCCGAGCCCGATTCCACTGACCACGCCCCCAATAATATATAAATATATAACGAGGTCGCGATGGCGTGTGTGTGTGTACAGTACATCCGCCTGCCGTTTTAGTTGTATGTATGCTAAAGGGGTGGGTACTCTAAAGTATTGTCCGTGGCTCTGTGATCCTCACCACAGAGCAGCATGTCTGTCCGGACTGAGATCACACAACTGATAACGTTGTAGCTGTATAGATCATATTAATAGACCTGAAATGTCTTGCCAATTCCTTCGCATCCCGCCCCCCCTCACTCACTCACACACACACACACACACACACACACACAACCTCTCTCTTTCTCAGATCCAATCTCTCTCTCTCTTTCTCTCTCCTGTCACTCTCATGCTGCGTTCAAGGCACCTCAAAAGGTTCGTCCTTCCGACTCTCCAACACAACATAACAAGACCACGTGCAGTTACATGGCCTAACCAAGAAAACAAAATATTTTGGCACTGTTCTTTCTGTTTTTTACTTGTCAAAGGAAAAGAGAGGGGGGCTTCCTGTTTTTTTGTTTTGTTTTGCTTTGGCTTTTTTTGTTATCTTCCCTAAACCTGCAGATATACTTACTTTAGCCACTCTGAGTAACTGATGGAAAATGTCTGACCCTCCCTCCATTGTAAACTAGTTATTAGATTTTTAAGTATCCTTTGATGTTTGAAAGTTAAAAGTTGAAGATGACAGCTGGAGTTGGAAAAAAAAGCTTTGTTTTTGACTCTTGTCAAGAATGCTGATTAGTTAGTGCAAATGGTTTATTTTGGGCCAAATTTTGAATGAGATGTAGAATAAAGGAATTTTGATCATCGCTGTTTTTAGCTGAATATTTTTTTTTTGTTTGCTTTTTTTGACAGAAGCATTCATGGCATGTGATGTGTCCAAGGGCCACCTCTTTGAAAGAAATCAGTGGTAATATAAATACCAAATGCAACCATTTACATTTTTAAGCCCCTCCCCTAAGCCAAAATAAAAAGATAAGTCCCTCCCCAGTGTTAAAAAAATGATTTGACATGCCTCCCTTTTTTTTGCACCACCCCTCCCCCCGTCACAAGTTACGAACCGTCTCTTATTTGGACATTGTTTGTCATATGGTATATGTATCTGGTACTGTCATAGCAAAATGACGGGATAATTCATATTTAGCTTTAAAACTGCGTAGAGATAGAACACACACGAATAATAATATATTCAAACAGACCCCAAAAAACATGTTATGATGGAAATATAACAACGAAAAAGTCAGCTTTCACAATCGAGCCTCTTAAACCATCAAACGTAATAAATCCGACAGCACTTGAGGGCAGCATCACTTCCAATAAGGGCATTCTTGATCTGTCCTTTTAACACCTAATCAAACACCCTATCATTAAACTACAAATGACCACAAGCTTGTGTTTATTATAAACTCAGACTTTATATCAAACTAGATTAGAAAAAAAATTATCTCGCAGATTTAAAGGTTAGTGGAAGGTCATAGTGCCCAACCCCAGACACAATACCTACCTGCAGATGAAGGCCTTATCTGTCCTGGACAGGTTTGTCCACAGTATGCTGCATTTTTTGTGGAACAGTTGCATTTGTCTTTCTCTGTTTGCTGCGAATGAAAAGTAGATTATATGGAGAAAAAAGATATTTTTTCGGAGCGATAAATAAAATCTGACATGCGAAAGCGATTCAATATCAACCTGACTTTGAACGTAGAGTTGATGCTTTTATTTTATGCCTATGCAAGTTAAAATAGCTTGGTAGACAATAATATTCTTAAAGGATAATCGTAGTGAAACACTTGGTAAATCAATTATCTTCAGTGCATGGTTGAAGCAGCTATGTTTGGCACAATGTTTAGTTTCTGTATGTAATTAACCAGGCTTATTATTTTAGTTTAGTATTCCTTAGATATAACTGATCTTGTGTGGTTTGGGGCGTTTATAATGCGCCTACATGCTTTCCACAGGCGACGTTTTGAAGTTATTACCAAACATCTTACTCCTTGCTTGGAGCTTTTTACGTCGGCTTTGTTGACGTCTTGCACGCACTCTTTCGCCCTTCGCCGTCCCGGCATGCACTGCGAGGTCTGCAGTATATTATTGACAAAGAAAAAAGGCTGAAGAGAAACAACAACGGGGTGGGATCTGAGGCACAAACCGTGGTGATAGCACCAACGTTACACGAACCTGTGTGCTGACAACAAGGTAAAGTCTCACTCTGTGTTCTGTCTTCAAATAAAACTGCTCTGTGTTTTATTTCCTGTAATGACACTGCGCGTAGACAACGTTAAGTGGCTATCAGCTAACATCTGGGAGTTTCCTAGCCGGCTAACGCTAGCCAGCGTTAACACTATTGTACAGCGTTAGCATTACACCATAACGATGTGTTATTACAGTGTCACAGCGAGTTAATGCGGTCATACTGTGGGGTTCAGGTAGAGAGTAACCACAAGCATGGTTACATTTTCTCCGTATCTCTCTGTTGCTTCATATATAACCAATATATTGCCACATATATCTTATTTCTTGTGTCTGTTTACGTTGTCACCGACCATTACAGTGCAGTTTAAAAGGTAGCTTACACTCTAAGCTTACATGTCACCGAAATGCAAATACAAAGATAGCAAGACACTTAATTATAAAATATATATCTCATCAAAAAAATACGTAACCTAAAAAGCGTTGTTGCTGCCATGAAAATGAACCAATCGTGATTTTTATGTGTACACGGAGTGCGAAGTGTTGCGACACAACGAGTGGTTCCTTGTAACCATGTAAACACTAAAGGGCACGTGACCAGCCACATGGCGTGTACCTAACACTGTGTGCTTTGTTGAACTTAAGTTATTTAAACTTGAATAAGCTCCGTGAACTAAATTGCTCCGACCCTCTGTTATTGTCCTGCTCTGCTTTCAACAATTGTTATATATATATAAGACATCGTAGTAGTGAAATTATGCCATATTTGGTTTATGATCATTAGCATAATTAATATACTGTTATTTGATTTTTACAAAGTCTCAGTTATAGAAGATGGTCTTGGCCTCAAAAGTCCAGTATCATTTGTGCTGTGGTTGAATTTTTGGGAGTGCACCATATGAGCTTTATTGTATTTGTCACATGTGCAATATTAAAGTAGAAAGTACTTAAAAACAACAGCTTTTGTATACATTAATTGACCAATAGTGGGATTGCCAGTGCCTCTAATAGCCCCTTTTCCACCGCAGGAACTTTTTTCATTTACCCGGATAATTGAAAGGTCTCCGTGCGTTTCCACCGAAATTACCTGGGTAAATAAAGTTCCCCTTACCCCCAAATTCCCCTGAAAAAAGTACCTAGTAGCGAGGTAGGACTTTTCAGATTACCCGGAACTTTGAAGGGCGGGGCTGTGTGCTGAAGAATGCTGATTGGTGGAACACACGCAGCGTTCCGCACTTCCGCGTTAGCGTGGCTGCAGACTTTCTACAAATAAACATTTC
>JAPZEB010000026.1:7027432-7044671 GCA_029783705.1 Chaetodon striatus | reverse complement strand
AAATAGCAAGATATTAGCAACTGTGCTGTCTTTCCAAAAATTTTATATTATGCCTAATTCTATAAATCGGTGGGAGTATTTCTGCTCTTTTGTCAAATCAAATTTCCGTCTCCAGCTCAAACTGCATGCCGCATGAACCCAGACAGCATAACTAGCATCATGTGACAGCTGGGAAGCTGGTAGAGAGCCAGAGGTGCTGTGGGAGTAATGTGAGTGACCAAAAGCACACTCAAAGTATTTTTACCAGGGTAGAGTTTGGATCCTCCAAAGTCAACAAATTGTGATTGCTTTACAAAACACTGGACTGCAAAGTGCCTATCCTCACATCAGATGTGGCTGAACTGGAACAAAGCATTTCCCCTTATGCCCGCTAAAATGGAAAAACATGCCCATCTGTTTAGGCTACACCCATTCAACTCCAAATAATAATGACTGATACTGAGCAGATGTCTTCATGTTTTCATAATCTGAAGGAGTGTTTTCCAGTATAAGACATAATCTTGTTGTCTGTTATTTGAGGAACAAAGTGGTAAAGTAGAACACGAAAAACAACCCAGTGAAGTTATCTAAGGTCAACAGAGAGGTGACCTTGAAGTTTGAGTCCACAGCTGACAACACTGCACTATGCAACTAATTTCATTTAAAATGTGACACAACTCCAAATCCAGGTCGGAAATCCAGCAGCACTTGTAAAACAACTCTGAGACAAAAATGTGATACAGGGTGTCAAAACTCCAGTTACACTTGTAGAACAACTTTGTGACATCAATGTGATACAGGACACAGGATCTACCTCTTTGGGAGTATCTGTTTTTTTACATTTCTGTCAACCTTCACTTTCACTCCTCTACATTTCCTAGACAGAATGCATACTCTTACTCCAATACATTTCACCAAAGCATCTTTGTTACTTACTAAAAAATAGGGAAGGAATGGAGGAAGGAAGACAGGAGGAAAGGACAGACAGGCAGAATGAAGGAATTGAAGGGAAGGAAAAACTGGATTTTGTTCTTTAAATCCTTTAAGTTGTTAAATAAAACCTTGCTTTTCTTTAAGTGTAATGTTGGCTACATTTTTAAGGTGCTATACATCTTGCAATGAAATAAATTTGATAACCCTTTGAGTTCTGACCCCTTGCTTTTTGAATTAACAGCATTTACTTGTGCTTTTACTTTCAATACTCAAGTACATTTAATATCATAAAATTACTTTTCATACTTATTTAGAGCAAATGTCAAATACTCTTTTACTTAAGTAACATTCTAATAAGTTCTACCTAAGCCAGTTTCTCGTAAGAAATATGTACATTTACTCAGGTGTGGCTTTCAAGTTTTTCACCCACCACTGCTTTCAAATCTTGCAAAATGTGCCTTTAGCTTCATTTTACTGACAGTAAAATAGTGTTAATAAAACACTGGCTTCCTGGAAGTGACCTGGAAAATAGAGCACATTGGTTATTTATTTACTTATT
Organism: Chaetodon striatus; assembly: GCA_029783705.1. NCBI lineage: Eukaryota > Metazoa > Chordata > Actinopteri > Chaetodontiformes > Chaetodontidae > Chaetodon > Chaetodon striatus. The sequence continues at coordinate 7,043,200 of JAPZEB010000026.1, read as the reverse complement.
CTAGTATAGAGGTCACTGTGGCTAGCTGTCAATATATCTGTAAGACTCTGAGTATTATGATAATGCACACAGATCCCATGAGGCAGGACCTTGTGCTGTAACTCAAAATGACATAAAATAAATGCAGAGCAAAATATTACTGTATCAAATCTTTCCAGAAACAAAACAAACAGCTCTTTTCCAGATAAGCACTGCAGAGCTCATACATATTTTTGCTCCCAGTGAAGTTTAAAAACAACAAACTGTGTGTTTTGTTTGTCCTACTAGGTAGTATCTTGCACTTTGGGGCAAATTTAAGTTTCAGTATTCATCTTGTCCTGAAAACAACATTACAGCCATAATCGTAGACACGACGTTTTAAACTGATTTAAAGTGATGTTTGGTCATGCTTGTAGAGCCAATCAGCTGTATTTTATGCCAATTATACCAATAACATAATACCTTACAGTGCTTATGATACATGATCAAGAAGCGCGAGCTCAAACACGCCCCCTTTCTTGAAGCTCGTGCGTTTCTTGCTGTCTGCTTGCAGTTGCTTACACTTGTGTAATATACTCATAAAGCCTCCAAAGACTGCTTTCGGACAGAAACCCGCACATGAGGTTTTAACCTGTCCATCCAAAGGCGTTTCCTGCGTCACGTACGCAAAACGTGAGGAGCGCGTGTCACTGACTGTCTCCATAGCCGCAGGCCACGCTGCATAGAAAATACGTTGCCGTTATGTTGATTACACAAAAAACGTGTTACCAAGGTGAGCATACAGGTCACACGGAGAGGTAATGAACGGATAAAGACCTACAGTAGGTGTAACATGACCAGCAGACGCAGCAGGGCCTGCACACAGCGTGTTATTCCAGTGGGCATGTAGAGGTAACCTACGACCACCGTCTAGCTCTTATTTCATTCTGGTTAATTGGGAGATCTTACCACAACACAGGGGCTGGATGTCGCCATGTCCGTGTCAGTCCCTGTCGCTCCGTTTCACGTAGCCTACCGTGGCCTTCAAAGAGAGAGGACAAAACGTGTGTTTTTCGATGAGTTTCGCGGGCACTTCACCCTTGTGACAGCACACACATGGAGGTAGCTAGCTTCGCTGCTACAAGAGGCTCCTGTCTTTTTCCGGGCTGCAGTTCTACTGTAGCTCTCCTGTTGTGTATATGATGACGCAAGAGCACGGCGGGCAAATCCAAATCCGCCCCTTTGAGGGGGGGAGGTACTGGAGCTGAGCATGGTAGCTGTGAAGGGGGGAGGACTGCTGCCAACTTCTAACCACCAAAACTCATGACTGCATTTTTTATGAAAATACACCACATTATCGTCATTAACTCCCGTCTTTGTACATTATGAGAACATTTATACACTTACAAGTATCACCCGATTCTTCAGTTGAAGTCTGCACTTCATGACCGACCATGACCCTGGACTGCTGAATAAAACTACTGTTTACCTTTTTAGGGCAAGATGAGCTTTATGCGTAACGTCAGTCGCAATGTATTAGCGGGTAAAGAGACTATCTATGATGGGGGCCATAAGACTTCCGGTTTACGTTTCCTGTTTTATTTTACATTGCTTTATTTATTTATTTTATGGGGATTTATGGGGTTTTTGCAACTCAGGGAACAATGCTATGGTTATCTAAAAAACAAACACGAGGTGGCAGATTCTAGTACAGATTTTGTATATTTGACATCTTTTGGGCCAAACATGAATAAAGTGGCTATTCAGCATTTCCCCATCATAAGTTTATTTCTTGCATTTATGATCAAGAAATCCATTAGGTAAAAATTTATTTAAAAAAAAAACAAAAACAAAACCAAAAAAAAAAACCAGACAATTTGTTTTGGATGTGTGTGGGGGAATCAGCATGTCTCACTCCTGGCTACAACCCTGCCTATGGGTCATTGTATCTCACTAACATGTTATTCACTAACGACTCCCTTTTCCATTAGATAGCAATCATATACTATACTACTACGCTGGAATTTACAAAAAAAAAAAAAAAAAGGTATTTATCTGAGTATAACTACTGCTGATATTACCATAGGTAACAATTGTTCTATTGTTCAAGATATACTGTATATGGGAAACATACACTAACTGAAGGGGAGACTTATTAGTCTTTTGTTATTTACAATACTACACACTAATTATTGAGGTTATGACTCTGTAATATGTTCACACTTAAACTGACAGGATTTATACTCTAAAAGTCTCTGCAATCTAAGAGATGCTTGATTTTTGAGTGTGCTCTGGATGTATGTGGCTATCCCACAATGCAAGGCAGACACCAACAACTCACAGCTGCAAAACATTAAAACTAAGTGCAGCGTTTAAGTCTTTCAAAATACATTTTTGCTTTCATTTTTGGCTGTGGCACTCTGAAGTCGCAATTTGACTGACAAATTTTACGTGTTGCATCATTTCCCATCAGTACAAAACAGCACATACATTTCTTAATGTTTTATAGTCAGTATGTGGAATAGGGACAGAGCATAACACATTAAAACTGAGCGATACAATACTGTAAAACTAGAATTACTGCCTTGTGGTTGTGTGCCTCCATGAACCAGTGAAATTGCACTTACAGATGTATCACACATACATCAATTCAGTATTTAATCGAATGTCTTCACCTCTGTTCCTGAGTTATGATGTTTAGTTATGGCCAGAAAAGTTTTTTTGCAGAACATAATGATGTCACATTAAAGCTGACATCTGACCTTTTGGTTGTAAAATATCATTACTTCATCATTAAAACCTATTGGACATTCATGTCAAATTTTGTCATAACACATAAATTCTTTGGTTATAACCCAAAGCATGTTTTGTGAGGTCGCAGTGACCTTCACCTTTGACCTTCAACCAAAAAAAAAATTCTTATAAGTTTATTCTTGAAGGCCAAGTAGACATGTGTGCCAAATTTGAGAAAAATCCCTCAAGCCCTTCTTGAAATGTTGCGTTAAACAGAATGGCGATGGATGCAAGGTCACACTGACCTTGATCTTTGACCTTCAACCACAAAATCTGAATCAGTTCATTGCTGAATCCAAATGAGCGTTTGTACAAAATTTGAAAAAATCCCTCAAGGTGTTCTTGAGATGTTGTGTTTACAAGAATGAGACGGTTGCAGGGTCAGTGACCTTGACATTTGACCAACCCAATCCAGTTAGTTTAGTTTATCGTTGAGTCCGAGTAAATGTTTGTGCCAAATATGAAGAAATTCCCTGCAGTTGTTCCAAGACATTGCATTCATGAGATTGAGATGAATGCAGGAGACATTTCTCCTGCCACTGCTATCACCAGCTTGAAGGCACAAAAATAATATGAAATCTGTATATTTTTCCCTTTTATATTTCAAGACGTCATTATCGTCTACTTATGGACAGTGTATTGCAGAAAATAATATAACTGGTAAATCTTCAGGTTTATCACGTCTGTAATACCCTCAAAACCGTACTTGTTCAGCTGTACTATCACCATAAATGTTACAGCTTCCTGTCATGACTTTACTTCTGGCATTAACTACATCAACATCCAGGCTTTACTATGAGATTATCATTATAGTGTGGGCCTGATGATGACTTGTTTAAGTGCATAAGATCTGTACATCTAAATGCCCCAAATCATCCATTTTAAGTACTTAAACGCAGAAGAAATGCTCCAGACTGTAATATGTGAGGCCGTGAGGTGAAAGGAGAGGTCTGACTTGATGACACTGCCGCTAGTGTGACATTCCTCACTCTTCAAACCCCACCAGAAATCTTCACCTTTAACACCCTGCAACCAGCCATGAATACTGCTCTGTTTTCAGCACCCTATAGGACAAACTTTCGAATGAAATACTCAATTCACTCAGTAAATGTGTAAAATAAAATATTTTCTATTCCAATCATTCATGGATACATTTGTCGAGATACAAGTAACAGTACATCAAACAAAGTAAAGCCAACTCGTCTAAAGAGCTCTACATTGCCCTTTAGTAGCTAAATAAAAAATGCCACCTTGAACAGTGGGAAAATCCAAGTACATGCTGGCAAAACTTGTAATTGCGACTGTCTGAAATCCAGATATTCAAAATGACTCATGATAATACAGTAGCAAAATATTACATATCAAGAAAGAAAGGCTAACATGAAAAGAGTATTCTTAAGACATGAGTACAGAAACAAGGTAATCAAACTTCACAACTTGATAGAGAGACTAGTAACAAACAGACCCATCTTAAAAGTGAGTCTTTCAGAAGCGAAGGAAGAGCAAGAATGTATCCATTTCAGCAAGTGTGTGTCATGTAATCTGTGGAGGACATGGGCAGTGAGAGTGACAATCAGAAGATCAGTCCATCTGCTCTTATTCATGGAAATAATACAGGTATTTGAAACTGAGCCCATAACTGGCTCTTGGGAGAGATTAGCCATGGCTTTTCTTGATCCTGCAGCGGTCCATTGCTCTGCAGAGTACCACCAGTCTGTGAAAAGCGCATCCAGTCAACTCAAAACAGGGTTTCACATGAAGGAGACATCTGGGGCACATTGGGACATCGTGTCCATTTACTGGAAGAAACCGTGTGAGGGACTCGTGGGAGCTTGTGGACCACGACTGTGTGAGTGGGCTAAGATTCATTATAAAAAATATCTCTCCCTCCTTGTTGAGCTCTTCTGTTTTCACCCCCAGGTCACATCCATCAGGCCGACCTGGAAGAACGGCATTAATGAAAGGACAGGAATTCTTAAAACTCAATTTGTTGCAATTAGCCTTTCCTGAGTCCCACTCCTTTTCACTCAGTGCTTCAGTGACAGTTGAGCGCGTTTGGTACCCGGCAAAACCTCAGTCATCTTTCCCCTTTCCTGTTATTCTTAGTTATGCTCTGTGCTAGGCTTGTCTGAGTTGAGAAGACACCAAACTTTAAAGACGGTCAACAAATATAACTGGGGAACTGTTAAAATCTTCACAGAAACATTATACTGCTAATATAGTAATATCTTTAGTTAGCGGATGTTAGCAAAATGTTGGCTAGCTGGCTAACATATAGCTACGTCAAGAGGAGTCAGCCTGTTGTCAAATCACCAACGTCTCCCAAGTTTACTTCCTCCTTATTTCTGTGGTAATATTTAAGAGATCTTGAACATATAGTTTGGTTGCTGACATATTTTTTAAGATGACATGAATTATCATTAGCCATTATAGATCATGGCTGTTTCCTTTTATCTCTGTAAGGCTATGCGCACCAAAGAAACTTTAAGTGTTATTTATTTGTATAGATATATATATGTATATATACACCGTAAATACATCCTTCTATTGCATACTGTAGTTTAAGGGCACTCAAATTGCTTTGCCCCGGGGCCACTCTTAATAAACAAACATTAATAATAAATATAGAAATGATCAGCCTGAACCTCTTTTAAGGGGTTTGGGGATTCTCCCCTGGCACTTTTTTTTAAATGAACAAGCTCCATTTTTTGGCTTTTTAATGTTCTCTGGTGTCTTGTTTACATTCAACGTACAAAAAAAACAACCCCAGTGTGAATCAGTATTTTTTCATTGTGAACAAGAAAACGGTTGGTGGGCCACCCAGCACCCTACTGGCCGTCAGCTGAGTATCACTGCTGTAGTCCTTCCTATCAGCTTCTTGAAGCTACATTGACTGACGCCTAGATGGAGCCAATTCCTCCCTGTTTCTTATTGTCAAGCTTGTGTGACAGTAGAACAGTAACTAAGAGACGGGGCTTTGAACCGGTCAATTCCAATACTGCTATAAGAAAAATCAGAACACTCATGTTTGACATTAAATATGAATATTTTGTCTGTTTTCAAATAGTTTTTGTGTGCAGCAACCACTAATAACATACCTAGTTGCCATTCACTTGTGTTGACGGTGTTCCTCCGTGGTTGTTTGCTGCCCTCTGTCTGCTGCGATTCTCTCGTTCCTCATCTTCTTCATCCCTCTCCTCGTTGCCACTGTGGTTCTTACAATATAGTCTTTAAAAAATATACACACACACACACACAGAAAAGCTTGTAAGTGACCAAGTACAGCAGTAGACAAGCAATTATTACAAGCCCGACTCCAAAAAAGTTGCAACACTGTGTGAAACATAAATAAAACAGAATTTCACTTTCTTTTTAACTTATATTCAACTGAATACAGGAAAATGACAAGATATTTAACATTTTAACTGATCAACTTCACTATTGTTTTTTTTTGTAAATAATCACCCAATTTCAATTTGATGCCTTCAACACATTCCAAAAATGTTTGGACAGAAGCATGTTTATCACTGTGTTACATCACCTTTCCTTTAACAACATTTGTTAAGGATTGGGGAACTGAGGACACTATTTGTTGTTTTGAAAGTGAAATACTTTCCCATTCTTGCCTGATGTATGACTTCAGTTGCTCAACTGTCCGAGGTCTTCATAACGCGCTGCACATTTTCAATAGGAGTCAGGTCTGGCCAGTCTAGTACCTGCACTCTGTTCCTAAAAAGGCACGCTGTTGTAACGTGCAGAATGTTTCTCATTGACTTGCTGCAATGAGCAGGGACATCCCTGATGCCATGGGCACTAACACATTCCCACACCATCACAGATGCTGGCTTTTTAACTGTGCGCTGGTAACAGTCTAGATGGTCCATTTCCATTTAAGCCTGGAGGACACGACATCCATGATTTCTAAAAACAACTTAAAATGTCAACTCATCAGACCACAGCACACTTTTCCACTTTGTGCGAGTCCATCTCAGAGGAGCTCTGCTTCAGAGAAGTCAGCGAGGTTCTGGATGTTATTGATAAATGGCTTTCACTTAACTTGCATTTGTGGCTGCAGCAGCAAACTGTGTTTACCGATAATGGTTCTCCAAAGTGTCCCTGAGCCCATGTAGTAATATCCTTTATACAGTGATGTTGGTTTTTAATGCAGTGCAGCCTGAGGGGTCAAAGGTCAAGGCCATTCCGTATTTATTTTCAGTCTTGCCCCTTACATGCAGAGATTACTCCAGATTCTTTGAATCTTTTGATGACATTATGGATTCTAGCAGTTGTGTGCTGAGAAACATTGTTCATAAACTGTTGGACTGTTTACCAACAGTTTTTCACAAAGTATTGAACCTTGCGCCATCCTTGCCTGTGAACGACTGTGCCTTTCGAGGATTCTCCTTTCATACCCAGTCATGAAACTTTAATTTGTTCCAAGTTCACCTGTGGAATGTTACAGATGTTTTTTGGGCTTTTCACATCTTTCCCAGTCTTTTGTTGCCCCTGTCCCAACTTTTTTGAAACATGTTGCAGGCATCAAAGTAAGAATGAGTGTATCATTTACACAAAAACAATAAAGTTTATCAGTTTGAACATTAAATATATTGTCTCTGTACTGTATTCAGTTGAATATAGGTCAAAAAAGGATTTGCAAATCATTGCATCCTGTTCTTCTTCATGTGTTACACTGCTTCCCAACTTTCTTAGAATCAGGGTTGTGGTTAAATGCAAACCAGAGATCACTTAAAAAGTCTGATGTGGTGTATAGACTCTTGTTAGAATTAATGGTGTCCTATGGAGTTTTTTTCACGGGCAACATTATACACATTCCTGATGTTAGGTTCAGGCTGTTCGCTGATGAACAGCCAGAGGTGGTAATACTGTGGCTATAAATTTCACAATCACAATTCACAATCTATATTTCTTTAATTGGCTTTACAAATGTTTTTTGACGGAGGAAATGTATCCAACATGTTTGCCATGTTATAAATATAAAAAGATGTCTCCATGTAATAAACACGTAGTACAATAGTTTATGTCAAGTGTTGTGTCAATGTGGTTGTGAAGCTGAAGCACTGTATTTGGATTGAAAATATGTTTATCTGTAGAGGAGCTCACTTGTAGATGCCACGCGCCATGTTTTCGATGTACTTGGCTTTGTCTTGCAGGCCGCAGTGATAGTGGTAGGTCTTCACACATGCTTTGATTTCACACCCAATGGTAGCACCCAACTGAGTGCAGAGCGTGCATTTCTACAAAAGAAACAAAGCCAACATTTTTTTTTAGTTTTTAAACTCTTTCAAAGGTTTTCAAAACTTAAGTTAGACAAACTTCCCACCATTCTTTTCCCCCTCTTGATTTCCTGGATGACTGTTTTCACGTCAAAGTTTCCAAACTCAGCCCGCGATGTAGTGGTCAGCTGCACTGTCCCCGATGAAAAAAGCTGGAGGGGATCACAGTTTACAGAGATTAAAAAAAAAAGAGAGAGAGATAAAAGTTTAAAAAAAAACAACAAAAAAACATTTACATCATAAAGTGTTCTGCAACATGTTGCACAATCACATTCCCACACACAACAATCTTACCATGCACTTGTAGTGTGCCGCCACTTTTTTGGAGTTATCAGTATGGAGCATGCCCCTCGTTTCATTCTCTTCCTCACCAGCATGACAGAAGCCACAGCGCTGGCCGCCATCTCCCGGGCTGGTCCGAAGAGGTGACCTGTCCCGCTAGAACACACAGAACAACACTCAGACCACATACAGCGGACAGATCACTGAAGTACATTTAAAAGACTGCAATCCTGAACGGACATGTTGCCTTACATGGGAGGAACTCTCCTCGTCTGCAGCATGTGAAGAGGTGGAGCGGGAGTCTTCCGACTGGCCACGAGATCCAACCTTGGCTCTCCCCTTCTCAAACTTTCCTCTGCCCCTACTTTGAGGAGGCGATGAGTCTGAATCATTGGCCACGGCTCCCTCTTCATCTAGTGATGCACCAACAATTATGATTAGGTGAAACTTTTCTGTTCATAAAAGATGTATTCAGGCTAAGAAGCTGGCACTGCAGCTTTTATGGTAGTTTAGAGACAAAAATCACATCAAGAATTGCATCACACTAAATGTCAAGCATAAAGCATAACTGGGGTGACTGCTCTGCGAGCATGTTGTATGGTAGTATTAGAATTTGATGTACAATGATAGATAATCAGAAAATCATCATTACAAACAACTCAAATTCATAGAGTCTAAATGTTTGTATTTGCATTGCTTATACAAATACTGTTTCCCAGTTGAAAAGGAAAACAGGTACCCAGCTGTAAATCCAATCATCCATGCAGCCTAGTGATATAACAGATGTTAGAGCATACTTCACCTTGAATGCCATCCGCAGATGCATCCCGGTGTTTGCGACAGTAAACACTATGTTCAGGAGGAAAACAAACATGTTTTAATTTAATCTAACATGAATGAAAAATGTCTTTATTAACTGTAGATGAATGTGCGACAGAGTCCAAACACAAAGTGGCTTACAGGTAAATGCCTTGTGAGGGATTCTCTTTGATCTGGGCTTTGTCCTTCAAAGCGCAGTAATAGTGATACGTCCTTCGGCATGTCTTCACATCACAGCCGATAGTTGCGCCCGGCCGGTGACATGAAGAACACATCTGACAGGGGAAAGAAACAGACCTACATCTTTAAAAAGAACAGCCTCGCACAAGCATTTCCTCTGCCTTTGATACTCATTAGTACATCAAAAAAGCTGACAACCAGTAATATGGTTCGTCAATAAGTAACGTAAAACATGATTTTATGATGTGGGGCTGAATAATTAATGATAAGGATTTCTCTCCAAAGAACATGGGGCCCTGACATACACAACTGTCTGACAGGCTATATGCAATACTATGAAGTAATAGCATGGAAAGACACAACAAGCTTATCGGGGAAAAAAACCCCCAACAACAAACAAACAGCAGAGAAAGCTAATTATTAATAGGCTGTAAAATCAGATTGAATCATTTTTAAATATATGCAAACATACATTACCCGTATATAACATTGTTTATCATTTGTTTGCATATAAAAACCACTCTTCAAGATAGATTTCACAATATAAAAAACATGTATATGTGAGTCAAACTGGATGAAAGTCAAAACAAATATATAGGCCTAGGGATATGAATACAGTAAAAATAAAGCTCAGAGATATGAGGATAAATAAACCCTGTACCTGCGTAATCTTTTAAAGAACAGTTTTATTTAATACCGTCGCATGAGTTAGTGCCAGGACCATTGTAAAAAGTTAATAAAAATATAATTTGTTAAACTGATATTAAAGCACAGCATGTTCTGCAAATTAAATCCGAAATACTTCTAATTAGATTGAATTGCATTTCGGTGTCACATACATGGAAAAATCAAATTACATTCAAGTGTAGCACAGTCTTACAGACAGCTGTAGTGCATCCTATTAACATTCAATACCTGACATAAATACACATACTGATAGTGTTAAAACAGTTAGATCATCACATGGAGAATCTTTTATTAGGTAGATAAAGCTCGTATTTCCCATTTAACCATAAGATAAAACATGAGAGTGATACAATGTAATGCTACCTGCCTGTATCAACATCTCTGCCATAGGTAACGTACATGGTCACTCTGTATACATCAGGGGTTTCTGAACTGTTTTGAATGGGGGCCAGATTAGATAATGTGAAAATACCTGGGGCCAGCTGCTTCTAGCATCATACCATTATTAAAAAAGAATCACATATAAATGAGACAAACGCAACTGTCATCTTTCAGTGAAAAGGTATTTAATTTTCCACCGCTCCTGAAAGCGGCAGCCCTCACTGTCGACTTTACATTTATGTGCTGTGGCCATGTCTGCTACCTAGCAGGAAATGTATGCTGTTAGGTTTGTTTGCTTGTTTACCGTCAAAAAACATCAGTCCAGCCTGCGTAGTTACCACTTCCCTCTGTATGATAGCCCTGCCATCGTGAGGCAAGAAAAAATGCAAAGGGATCAATTAAACAACGTGTGTGGCGGGCCACCTATTGTATATTTTCTACAACAAGCAGCAGGCCATTTGACATCGATTCACAGGCCACAATTGCCCCCCGGATGGACTTTGGACATGCCTGGTATACTTCAACGCCTACACATGATGACACAAAATTAGAATGAACACACCATCCAGAGAAATGGAGGAAGCTTTACAAGAAAGACACAAGTATCCACGATTAAAGTACCAAACTGTAAAACTTAACAGGTAATATGCTTTTAAATGTTAATACACCTCTAATTTTCCACATGATAAAATATTATAGGAACAAAGTCCAATCGCTCAACCTTGTGGCCTTATAACACTCTTCTTCTCCACTCCTCTGTCATTAATGGTTCACTGAGAGGGACAGTGTGTACTTACCAATTTATTTCCCCTCTTGATCTCCTTTTTCACATCCTCAATGGAAAATCCTCCAATGTTTTCGCTGTCTGAGTGAGATGTGACCAGGGCAGAGGAGAAAAGCTGCGCAGGACATTTAAAAGGAGAAGTATAAATTGGTTTGTGCAGTCTTTCCATATGATGCTTATAATGATATGTATTTTTATTTCCCTAGACTACTGCAAATGCACCATTTTCTACACCACTGGGCTTAGCAGTAGGTTTCATGTGTTTTACTAGCATCAGGGCTGATTACACAGTAATACACTGATCATAAAATTCAGCATTTGCCATTTTTTGTTTTGCCAGATTTTCTGAATGGTATGTCAGAGGCTGTGGAGCAGTGTTTTCTCAACCCGGAGGTCAGGATCACACAGGGGACACATGATAAATTGGAGCCTTTCAAGACTATTTATGGGAGATGAATCCCTTCTTTCTGCTAAACTACTTTAGTTGTAGTTTTTCTATATAGTTTTTCTCTATTTTTCTTAATGGCAAGGCTTCCCTTTACACACAGATGAAGCTACATGAAAACACAAAATCCACAGTTTTGTGGCTAAATTACTCACTACTCTGCATATGCGTCAAAGGTCGCAAGTTAGCATGACTTTGTCTTGTGGGATCACAGGCTGGAAACAGTTGAGAACAGTGTGCTCTCCTCACCATGCACTTATGGTGGGCTGCCACCTTCTGGCTGTCAGACACTAGCAGCTGCCCACACTCCTTGTCCCGGTTGGTTCTGCAGAAGGCACATTTAAGTAGCCGCGATGCAGCTCCTTTCCTCTGTCCTGACATGACCAAAGGCTTTTTTGTTTAACCAAATTTCTAATGAAAAAACAAAAGACAAAACAAAAAAATAACTTAACACCACAAATATGTTAAGATGAGAACATAACTTTGCATTGCACAGACTGGTAGATCCTTTTAAACAGATATTATCAAAGCAGTGATAAAAACAATTGACCACTTAACTTAATCATCCAGCACTGCCATGTCCTTTGCAATATCAGTATAATAGCTTTCATACACACTGATGCATTTGTCATATATCTAGATCATAATGACAGCTTATCTGTTTCACACTGGATGCTGGAAGACTTTCAAATGCATATAATCAAGGGCGATGCCCTTGGCAATGCAGTTAAAAAATAAATGATGAAAATGATGCCCCAGCACATTAGTAGTAAGTAATGATAAAGTTTTCAATTTATTAGTTATTTGTGTGTTCCTAACTACGAATTAAGATTTGGAAATCTGTATAGCTGTCCGTCCCTTACAGATTCAGTCATTATAGTTAAACTGTATTCTGGAGATCAAGTTCTTTCACCAACTAAATGTGAGTATTGTGAAACAGTGAATAAAACCCTTTGGAGGGGAGCCATCAAAAATGCTTCTCCCAAGAAACAGCTGGAAACAAAACTTTGACTCAACAACAAATGCAAAAAAACCCTCCAAAACAGAGCAATGAGAGTCACCAAAGAAAAGCCCTGTATCCGACAAACACTCTGAAAGCGTTGATCAGCAAAGCCTCTGATGGATCGCACATGGGGCCCACACAATTGCTGCAGGACTACAGCTTGACATTTTCTCAACTTCTGATCCGAGTTAATTTTGGTGTACTGTGCTATGGAGAGTTTCTCATGGCCTGCAGTACAAACAAGTTTAGGCTAGAACTGCTAACCAGTGGCATTAATTTTGTGAGCTCCTGCTTATGTTTCATAAGGGTCACCCATGATGTTGTTTATGTTTGGTTATTCAAGGTGGCAGACAATATCAGCACAACACAGGCTGGCATATTAGCAACCTCCTCAAGTGATTTCTGCTATAAATCAGACTGAACAGGAAACAGGAACAGGGACATCACCAGCAGGACTGTGAACCTGGTGGACCAGATGTGATGGACGCAGTTAATCTACTATTATTACACATAAGGGCTACCTCTAATTACACACAAACCCCCCATGAGTAGTTTTTTCTGCAAATGATGCAACATGTTTTCCATTTTACATACACAGTCTGCTCCAGTATTCTGCCACATCTCAGCTGCCCCAACCTGCAGCCATCCCATTCTCTAAAGAAATATTAATCAGTGGAAATATGTCATTTAAGACTATATTTTCTGTTGTGATGAGCAGTAAGGACATGGGCTACACATTACCAGGAGCTGGGATGAGTTGAATGTTAGTATTGTTATTGTATGTTTTTTACTGAAACCTTAGTGTTGTGCATTCATCTTTATTTTCTTGAAAATCGTTTAATATTGGTTGTAAATCCTTCATTGTATTCTTTAAAGTAGAGGAGTGAATCAAACCTAACAAATGTGTGCTGTCATTTGCAGACATGGCCTTTCTGATGGGGTCCACAATGAGCCTCAGGCGCCATAAATATGTTAAATATGAGAAGTAAAAAGATTTATTTAGTCCTCAATAGTCCACAAACGAAAATGGGTGTTTTTTAAAATCACAATAGCAGCGTGCTGCGACGCCTTGATAGAGCCATTACAGCCATGATAGCAGGGCCAGGATTTCACTGCGGCGGCTACAGCAGCGGAGCCAGCGTGCACACACACAATACTGGCCATGTAAATAACACTAATATACTTTATTTCAGCTTCTGCTCTTCTCTCAAATGCTTTCATATCACAATCCTGTGCTACATGGCGACGTTTTGGTCAATCTGAGACGAGAACAAGTGAAACATAAAAAGTGCCTCAAATTTCTCCGACAAAGTTTTGAATTAAAGGGGGTGTGTGTCTCTTTCTCCAGCAAACTGGCTATAACTGAAAACAAATTTCACTAAGAACATCTCAACGCCCCGAAATCTCTCCCAAGGCCTTTTCATGCAGGGAAATAAAGGTCGCTGGTAGGAAAATATGACACTTCGACATTATATTTCTGCTGTAACCCGAAAAACTGCGAATATTTCCCTTTAAATGTGGGAAATTATCATGACAGGCGCGGGTCTTCGCAAACCGTTTCGAAGTAAAGAGCGCCATACGTGATGTATCCCTGAGAAAAGAGAGCAGCTCGGCTTGTACGCCAGCAATACGGCCTGAAACGACAATAGGCCATGAAACACAGCGGCTATCACCCAGCCGCTGATACACAGCTCACATCTTACCTGATAATATTATCTTATCGCGCAGAGACAGTGGAAAAGATGGGAAAGTGTTCCGAGCAGTGGCTGTTTCTTTCCGTCCTTCAGAAGTGATCGTGAGCTTTTCACACTAGCATCAAGCTAGCTGCTACGCTCAGGGCTGCGGGACTTCCGGGTCTGGCTTTCAAAATAAAAGTCTTATCGACAAAGGCGTGTTGCAATGTTTCAACCGTGAAAAGATACAGGAGGTCAGAGTTTGTAGGAAACGAAAGTGCTTTACAAAAATACCTCGTGGAAATGACTAATTTTGAAGTATCAATACCCCAAAGGCAGATCTAAGGGCGGGCCATGTTTCACGCAGATTTAGAGGAGATTATGTCATATTTGAATTAAAGTAGGATTTGTTGCAGCAAATTTTAGGTCTATTTGTCACATAAACAAAAGTATTTTAAATGTCGAGTGCTTGCTTAGGTAATACCTCATCTTTACGCCCTTATCATTTAAGTTTATATTGTGCTCTGTAGTAAATATACATTTTTAAAAAAGTTTTCCCAATGAGGTGTATGATTAAGCTTCATTTGTAGTCTTCTGTGTAATCTGCACAGTGGGTGTTGTAGTCAGTAGGGGCCCACCAGCAAAGTCTTGGCCCTTAACAGATTAAAATCGCCCATGGATTTAGCATGTGACAGCACAAAACTTGTAATTGCAGTTCTAAATTGTAAAAATAAAAATGTTATTTTATTATGGCAGTTATTACATAGAATAATTTGTAGATGATGTAAGATCTTTGAGGAAGACCATCATTAACAATTTAGGGCTTAAACTGAAACCTTTGCCAGCAACAGTTTAAACTCAACCAGAAAAATATTGTTTCAGTCAGCTGTAGGAAGACTCATTAAAACAAAACAAAAAATAGATTATTTAAAAAATATTGCAAAATGTTGCTTGTTATCATGTGAGTCAACAATAGATTCAGAATATCAGTGACAGCAGTTATTATATGATGACCAGGTGTAAAGCTTGACTGCTTTAGACTAAACACCACCAATCACATCTGACACAGTTTTACTCAGACTCATAACATGAGCTCCTAAGAAACTTTTTATATAAATAACACGATAAATAATGAAATAATAAAGTAAACAACTAAATAAATAAGTGGATAAATAAACAATTAAGTAAACAATGTGATAGCAACCACAAACCTGATGCTTTCCACATTTTATGTCAACATCTGGATAGGTATACTGTATGTTTGAGAATGCTCAACCCAAATTGCCTGTCATTGACTCTAGGTGCATGGTAATGGATCAGTACTGATATGGACATCATATTCGAGCCATGCTCTTTAAGTTGACTCTCTCTATCTATCTATCTATCTATCTATCTATCTATCTATCTATCTATCTATCTATCCCAGGTATTTATTCAAATTATTTATGGAATAAAAGTTCAAATTAGAT